>CM056494.1:29734205-30334205 GCA_029783415.1 Anisodus acutangulus
ACTAGGCCACCTTTTTCCTATCATCCATGTTGATAAGTGCCCCGATAAGCTGCCTCTTTAATTACCTCTTTGGTGAACTCTTTGAAGCTTTTTCTTTTAGATGGTTCTCTACATGATATCTTATCTTATTAAGTACATGACATAGTAATTATGCTATAAGGAAATTTAGTAATTATGATAGGAATTAAAATAATATAAAAGGTAATCTGTTTCAAGACTTATATAAAAGCCAAAACATTTCCTTTTTGGATCTTCAAGTCTTGTTCTCTATCAACTCCACACTATACTCCACTCCTCATATGCATGTCACCATATGACAATGTTGGAAATCTTCAGTAATCTCATAAATCACCTCATGATCATGTTGGAAACTTATGTTTACTTACCTTCTTTTTCATTATATACTAAACTCATGTATATAATGATGGGATTGTTTGGTTCTAAGTTGGACATAGTTAGATTGGGGGTGGACGGACACAAATAAGAGTCAAAGGGAGCTTGTGGAATAGGACCATAGCCTTAAGACATTTTAAGTTCAGGTGGTGTACAAAGTTCTTAGGTGGTTTGGGGGTAAAGGCATGCTTGGAGATGATGAACTCAGACACCTTGTAGGTTATGTTGGTGGTTGGATAGTGGTAAGGTGGTGGAAACTGGTCGGGACAATAAGGTACGAAATTTGAACCTAGTAAGGACAGGTAGAGTAGTTATTATTCTAAGTGTTTTTGGGATGAGCAAGCAACACCTTATTGGTGAAGGTTGGGGAAGTGTTGTAGTTTATTGGGGTGCAGTGATTACGCATATTAGACAATGATTGGGCACTAAAATTAAACGATAGACTAGTTCGGGTGTGGGTAAGGTAATGCAAAGTATAAATGACCTTCTAATGTGTTTGTGACAAAGTAACCGGACAGAAATCTTGGCTTGGTATAGCTTAAATCACAAAGTTCTAACTAGACTTACACCTAGGAGTTTGGACCATACAAAAGAAATCCCAAGGGTTGGACCACAAAAGGACCAACTTCAAGATAAAAAATACAAGAGTTAGAATAACCCTTTAGCAAAGTTTGAGAAAAAGTCAAATATATTTCATAAAACATCAATATTCCTTCTTTCATAAACTTCCACATTCCCAATTTATACTAGTTCTAAGCACTTCTAGAAGAGGTAAACAAGATAGACATAAAAAGTTAAATCTAGGGCCTACATTTGAGGGAAAGGGACAAGGTTCGACAGATTTGGGAGAAGGGAAAAGACCCAACTCTTCATGTTCACTAGGCCCACCTTTTTTCTCTCGGTGATCCATGTTGATAAGTGCCTAGACAAGCTAGTTCTTTAATTCACCTCTTGGGAACTTCTTGGAAGCTTCTTCCTTTTAGATGGTTCTCGGCTTTGTCATCTTATCTTATTACATGACATAGTAATTATGCTATAAGGAGATCTAGTAATTAAGATAGGAATTAAAACAAGATAAAAAGGTAGTCTCAAATTCACAAGACCTACATAAAAGCCGAAAAAATATTTCCTTTTTGGATCTTCAAGTCTTGTCTTCTATCAACTCCACACTATACTCCACTCCACGCTATGCATGTCACCATATGACACTTGGAAATCTTTGGGACTCCTACCAAAACACCTCGCGATCAATGTTGGAAACTTATGTTTACGACCTTCTTTTCATTACATACAAAACTGATGTATATAAGGAGAGGATTGTATGGTTAGGGTGGTCAGAGTTAGATTGGGAGTGGATGGACACAAATATGAGTCAACTGGAGCTTGGGGGATTAGGACCATTTTTAAGACATTTTAAGTTTGTGGGTGGTGTACGGTGCCCTTAGGTGGTTTGGGGTTAAGGCGCTTGGAGATGATGAACTAGACACCTTGTAGGTTATGTTGGTGGTTGGATAGTGGTAAGGTGGTGGAAACTGGGCAGGACAATAAGGTACACAATTTGAACCTAGTAAGGATGGTAGAGTAGTGGGTTGGGTTCTCGGATCTTTTTGGGGGGAGGTGGGTAAATGCCTTATTGGGGTAGGTTGGGGAAGTGTTGTAGTTTATTGGGGTGAAAGGGATTACGCATTTTGGACAATGATTGGGCACTACATTGATAGACTAGTTCGGGTGTGGGTAAGGTAATGCAGGCTAAATGACCTTCTAATGTGTTTGTGACAAAGTAACCGGACAGAAACTTGGCTTGGGTATAGTTAAATCACAAAAGTTCTAACTAGACTTACACCTAGGGTTTGGAACACAAAAGAACCAAGGGTTGGACCACAAAAGGACCAACTAAGATAAAAATACAAAAGTTGAATAACTTAGCAAAGTTTGAGAAAAGTCAAATATATTTCATAAAACATCAATACCTTCTTTCATAAACTACATTCCCAATTTATACTAGTTCTAAGACTTCTAGAAGAGGTAACAAGATAGACATAAAAATGCATCTAGGCTGACTGGGAAAGGGGGACAGGTTCGACAGATTTGGGAGAAGGGAAAAGACCCAACTCTTCATGTTCACTAGGCCACCGTTTTTTCTCGCACCCATGTGGATAAGTGCCTGACAAGCTAGTTCTTTAATTACCTCTTTGGGGAACTTTGGAAGCTTCTCCTTTTAGATGGTTCTCGGCTTTGTCATCTTATCTTATTACATGACATAGTAACTATGCTATAAGGAGATCTAGTAATTAAGCTAGGAATTAAAACAAGATAAAAGGTAGTCTCAGCCAAGACCTACATAAAAGCCGAAAAAATATTTCCTTTTTGGATCTTCAAGTCTTGTCTTCTATCAACTCCACACTATACTCCACTCCACGTTATGCATGTCACCATATGACAGTTTGAAATCTTTGGCACTCCTAGCAAATCACCTCGCGACTCATGTTGGAAACTTATGTTTACGACCTTCTTTTCATTATATACCAAACTGATGTATATAAGGATGGGATTGTATGGTTAGGTTGGACATAGTTAGATTGGGGGTGGATGGACACAAATATGAGTCAAATGGATCTTGGTGGAATAGGACCATTTTAAGACATTTTAAGTTTGTGGGTGGTGTACGGGTGCCCTTAGGTGGTTTGGGGTTAAGGCGTTTGGAGATGATGAACTAGACACCTTGTAGGTTATGTTGGTGGTTGGATAGTGGTAAGGTGGTGGAAACTGGTCGGGACAATAAGGTATGAAATTTGAACCCAGTAAGGATGGTAGAGTAGTTGGTTGGGTTCTCGGTTGTTTTTGGGAGGAGTTGGTTAAATACCTTATTGGTGTAGGTTGGGGAAGTGTTGTAGTTTATTGGGGTGAAAGGGATTACGATTTTGGACAATGATTGGGCACTAAATTGATAGACTAGTTCGGTGTGGGTAAGGTAATGCAAAGCAAATGACCTTCTAATGTGTTTGTGACAAAGTAACCAGACAGAAACTTGGCTTGGGTATAGTTAAATCACAAAAGTTCTAACTAGACTTACACCTAGGGTTTGGACCACAAAAGAACCAAGGGTTGGACCACAAAAGGACCAACTAAGATAAAAATACAAAAGTTGAATAACTTAGCAAAGTTTGAGAAAAGTCAAATATATTTCATAAAACATCAATACCTTCTTTCATAAACTACATTCCCAATTTATACTAGTTCTAAGACTTCTAGAAGAGGTAACAAGATAGACATAAAAATGCATCTAGGCAGACTGGGAAAGGGGGACAGGTTCGACAGATTTGGGAGAAGGGAAAAGACCCAACTCTTCATGTTCACTGGGCCACCTTTTTTTCTGTCATCCATGTTGATAAGTGCCTGACAAGCTAGTTCTTTAATTACCTCCATTGGGAACTTTGGAAGCTTCTCCTTTAAGATGGTTCTCGGCTTTGTCATCTTATCTTATTACATGACATAGTAATTATGCTATAAGGAGATCTAGTAATTAAGCTAGGAATTAAAACAAGATAAAAGGTAGTCTCAGCCAAGACCTACATAAAAGCCGAAAAAATATTTCCTTTTTGGATCTTCAAGTCTTGTCTTCTATCAACTCCACACTATACTCCACTCCACGTTATGCATGTCACCATATGACAGTTGGAAATCTTTGGCACTCCTAGCAAATCACCTCGCGGCTCATGTTGGAAACTTATGTTTACGACCTTCTTTTCATTATATACCAAGCTGATGTATATAAGGATGGGATTGTATGGTTAGGTTGGACATAGTTAGATTGGGGGTGGACGGACACAAATATGAGTCAAATGGATCTTGGTGGAATAGGACCATTTTAAGACATTTTAAGTTTGTGGGTGGTGTACGGGTGCCCTTAGGTGGTTTGGGGTTAAGGCGTTTGGAGATGATGAACTAGACACCTTGTAGGTTATGTTGGTGGTTGGATAGTGGTAAGGTGGTGGAAACTGGTCGGGACAATAAGGTACGAAATTTGAACCTAGTAAGGATGGTAGAGTAGTTGGTTGGGTTCTCTGGTGTTTTTGGGAGGAGTTGGTTAAATAACTTATTGGTGTAGGTTGGGGAAGTGTTGTAGTTTATTGGGGTGAAAGGGATTAGGCATTTTGGACAATGATTGGGCACTAAATTGATAGACTAGTTCGGTGTGGGTAAGGTAATGCAAAGCAAATGACCTTCTAATGTGTTTGTGACAAAGTAACCGGACAGAAACTTGGCTTGGGTATAGTTAAATCACAAAAGTTCTAACTAGACTTACACCTAGGGTTTGGACCACAAAAGAACCAAGGGTTGGACCACAAAAGGACCAACTAAGATAAAAATACAAAAGTTGAATAACTTAGCAAAGTTTGAGAAAAGTCAAATATATTTCATAAAACATCAATACCTTCTTTCATAAACTACATTCCCAATTTATACTAGTTCTAAGACTTCTAGAAGAGGTAACAAGATAGACATAAAAATGCATCTAGGCTGACAGAGAAATGGGGACAGGTTAGACAGATTTGCGAGAAGGGAAAAGACCCAACTCTTTATATTCACTAGGCCACCTTTTTTTCTGTCATCCATGTTGATAATTGCCTGAACAAGCTAGTTCATTAATTATCTCTTTGGGGAACGTTGGAAGCTTTTCCTTTAGATGGTTCTCGCTTTGTCATCTTATCTTATTACATGACATAGTAATTATGCTATAAGGAGATCTAGTAATTAAGCTAGGAATTAAAACAAGATAAAAGGTAGTCTCACCAAGACCTACATAAAAGCCTAAAAATATTTCCTTTTTGGATCTTCAAGTCTTGTCTTCTATCAACTCCACACTATACTCCACTCCACGTTATGCATGTCACCATATGATAGTTGGAAATCTTTGGCACTCCTAGCAAATCACCTCGCGGCTCATGTTGGAAACTTATGTTTACGACCTTCTTTTCATTATATACCAAACTGATGTATATAAGGATGGGATTGTATGGTTGGGTTGGTCATAGTTAGATTGGGGCTGGACGGACACAAATATCAGTCAAATGGATCTTGGTGGAACCATTTTAAGACATTTTAAGTTTGTGGGTGGTGTACGGGTGCCCTTAGGTGGTTTGGGTTAAGGCGTTTGGAGATGATGAACTAGACACCTTATAGGTTATGTTGGTGGTCGGATAGTTGTAAGGTGGTGGAAACTGGGATGGTCAATAAGGTACGAAATTTGAACCTAGTAAGGATGGTAGAGTAGTTGGCGGGTGTTTTTGGGAGGAGTTGGTTAAATACCTTATTGGTGTAGGTTGGGGAAGTGTTGTAGTTTATTGGGGTGAAAGGGATTACGCATTTTGTACAATGATTGGGCACTAAATTGATAGACTAGTTCGGGTGTGGGTAATGTAATGCAGGCTAAATGACCTTCTAATGTGTTTGTGACAAAGTAACCGGACAGAAACTTGGCTTGGGTATAGTTAAATCACAAAAGTTCTAACTAGACTTACACCTAGGGTTTGGACCACAAAAGAACCAAGGGTTGGACCACAAAAGGACCAACTAAGATAAAAATACAAAAGTTGAATAACTTAGCAAAGTTTGAGAAAAGTCAAATATATTTCATAAAACATCAATACCTTCTTTCATAAACTACATTCCCAATTTATACTAGTTCTAAGACTTCTAGAAGAGGTAACAAGATAGACATAAAAATGCATCTAGGCTGACTGGGAAAGGGGGACAGGTTCGACAGATTTGGGAGGAGGGAAAAGACCCAACTCTTCATGTTCATTAGGCCACCTTTTTTTCTGTCATCCATGTTGATAAGTGCCTGACAAACTAGTTCTTTAATTACCTCTTTGGGAAACTTTGGAAGCTTCTCCTTTTAGATGGTTCTCGGCTTTGTCATCTTATCTTATTACATGACATAGTAATTATGCTATAAGGAGATCTAGTAATTAAGCTAGGAATTAAAACAATATAAAAGGTAGTCTCAGCCAAGACCTACATAAAAGCCGAAAAATATTTCCTTTTTGGATCTTCAAGTCTTGTCTTCTATCAACTCCACACTATACTCCACTCCACGTTATGCATGTCACCATATGACAGTTGGAAATCTTTGGCACTCCTAGCAAATCACCTCGCGACTCATGTTGGAAACTTATGTTTACGACCTTCTTTTCATTATATACCAAGCTGATGTCTATAAGGATGAGATTGTATGGTTAGGTTGGACATAGTTAGATTGGGGTGGACGGACACAAATATGAGTCAAATGGATCTTGGTGGAATAGGACTATTTTAAGACATTTTAAGTTTGTTGGTGGTGTACGGGTGCCCTTAGGTGGTTTGGGGTTAAGGCGTTTGCAGATGATGAACTAGACACCTTGTAGGTTATGTTGGTGGTTGGATAGTGGTAAGGTGGTGAAAACTGGTCGGGACAATAAGGTATGCAATTTGAACCCAGTAAGGATAGTAGAGTAGTTGGGTGGGTTCTCGAGTGTTTTTGGGAGGAGTTGGTTAACGACCTTTTTGGTGTAGGTTGGGGAAGTGTTGTAGTGTATTGGGGTGAAAGGGATTAGGCATTTTGGACAATTATTGGGCTAAATTGATAGACTAGTTCGTGTGTGGGTAAGGTAATGCTGGCATAAATGACATTCTAATTTGTTTGTGATAAAGTAACCGGACACAAACTTTGCTTTGATATAGTTAGATCATAAAAGTTCTAACTAGACTTACACCTAGGGTTTGGACCACAAAAGGACCAACTAAGATAAGAACACAAAAGTTGAATAACTTAGCAAAGTTTGAGAAAAGTCAAATATATTTCATAAAACATCAATATCTTCTTTCATAAACTACATCCCCAATTTATACAAGTTCTAAGACTTCTAGAAGAGGTAACAAGATAGACATAAATATGCATCTAGGCCGACTGGAAAAGGGGGACAGGTTCGACACATTTCGGAGAAGGGAAAAGACCCAACTCTTCATGTTCACTAGGCCACCTTTTTTTCTGTCATCCATGTTGATAAGTGCCTGAACAAGATAGTTCATTAATTACCTCTTTGGGGAACGTTGGAAGCTTCTCCTTTTAGATGGTTCTCGGCTTTGTCATCTTATCTTATTACATGACATAGTAAGTATGCTATAAGGAGATCTAGTAATTAAGCTACGAATTAAAACAAGATAAAAGGTAGTCTCAACCAAGACCTATATAAAAGCTGAAAAAATGTTTCCTTCTTGGATATTCAAGTCTTGTCTTCTATCAACTCCACACTATACTCCACTCCACGCTATGCATGTCACCATATGACAGTTGGAAATCTTTGGCACTCCTAGCAAATCACCTCGCGACTCATGTTGGAAACTTATGTTTACGACCTTCTTTTCATTATATACCAAACTGATGTATATAAGGATGGGATTGTATGGTTAGGTTGGTCATAGTTAGATTGGGTCTGGACGGACACAAATATGAGTCAAATGGATCCTGGTGGAATAGGAGTATTTTAAGACATTTTAAGTTTGTTGGTGGTGAACGGGTGCCCTTAGGTGGTTTGGGGTTAAGGCGTTTAGAGATGATGAACTCTACACCTTGAAGGTTATGTTGGTGGTTGGATAGTGGTAAGGTGGTGGAAACTGGTCAGGACAATAAGGTACGAAATTTGAACCTAGTAAGGATGGTAGAGTAGTTGGTTGGGTTCTCGGATGTTTTTGGGAGGAGTTGGTTAAATACCTTATTGGTGTAGGTTGGGGAAGTGTTGTAGTTTATTGGGGTGAAAGGGATTACGCATTTTGGACAATGATTGGGCACTAAATTGATAGACTAGTTCGGGTGTGGGTAAGGTAATGCAGGCTAAATGACCTTCTAATGTGTTTGTGACAAAGTAACCAGACAGAAACTTGGCTTGGGTATAGTTAAATCACAAAAGTTCTAACTAGACTTACACCTAGGGTTTGGACCACAAAAGAACCAAGGGTTGGACCACAAAAGGACCAACTAAGATAAAAATACAAAAGTTGAATAACTTAGCAAAGTTTGAGAAAAGTCAAATATATTTCATAAAACATCAATACCTTCTTTCATAAACTACATTCCCAATTTATACTAGTTCTAAGACTTCTAGAAGAGGTAACAAGATAGACATAAAAATGCATCTAGGCTGACCGGGAAAGGGGACAGTTCGACAGATTTGGGAGAAGGAAAAGACCCAACTCTTCATGTTCACTAGGCCACCTTTTTTCTCACATCCATGTTGATAAGTGCCTGACAAGCTAGTTCTTTAATTACCTCTTTGGGGAACTTTGGAAGCTTCTCCTTTAGACGGTTCTCGCGTTTGTCATCTTATCTTATTACATGACATAGTAATTATGCTATAAGGAGATCTAGTAATTAAGCTAGGAATTAAAACAAGATAAAAGGTAGTCTCAGCCAAGACCTACATAAAAGCCGAAAAAATATTTCCTTTTTGGATCTTCAAGTCTTGTCTTCTATCAACTCCACACTATACTCCACTCCACGTTATGCATGTCACCATATGACAGTTGGAAATCTTTGGCACTCCTAGCAAATCACCTCGCGACTCATGTTGGAAACTTATGTTTACGACCTTCTTTTCATTATATACCAAACTGATGTATATAAGGATGGGATTGTATGGTTAGGTTGGTCATAGTTAGATTGGGGCTGGACGGACACAAATATGAGTCAAATGGATCCTGGTGGAATAGGACCATTTTAAGACATTTTTAGTTTGTTGGTGGTGTACGGGTGCCCTTAGGTGGTTTGGGGTTAAGGCGTTTGGAGATGATGAACTAGAAACCTTGTTGGTTATGTTGGTGGTTGGATAGTGGTAAGGTGGTGGAAATTGGTCGGGACAATAAGGTATGAAATTTGAACCTAGTAAGGATGGTAGAGTAGTTGGTTGGGTTCTCGGGTGTTTTTGGGAGGAGTTGGTTAAATACCTTATTGGTGTAGGTTGGGGAAGTGTTGTAGTTTATTGGGGTGAAAGGGATTACGCATTTTGGACAATGATTGGGCACTAAATTGATAGACTAGTTCGGGCGTGGGTAAGGTAATGCAAAGCAAATGACCTTCTAATGTGTTTGTGACAAAGTAACCGGACAGAAACTTGGCTTAGGTATAGTTAGATCACAAAAGTTCTAACTAGACTTACACCTAGGGTTTGGACCACAAAAGAACCAAGGGTTGGACCACAAAAGGACCAACTAAGATAAGAACACAAAAGTTGAATAACTTAGCAAAGTTTGAGAAAAGTCAAATATATTTCATAAAACATCAATATCTTCTTTCATAAACTACATCCCCAATTTATACTAGTTCTAAGACTTCTAGAAGAGGTAACAAGATAGACATAAAAATGCATCTAGGCCGACTGGGAAAGGGGGACAGGTTCGACTGATTTTGGAGAAGGGAAGAGACCCAACTCTTCATGTTCAGTAGGCCACTTTTTTTTTGTCATCCATGTTGAAAAGTGCCTGAACAAGCTAGTTCATTAATTACCTCTTTGGGGAATGTTGGAATCTTCTCTTTTTAGATGGTTCTCGGCTTTGTCATCTTATCTTATTACATGACATAGTAATTATGCTATAAGGAGATCTATTAATTAAGCTAGGAATTAAAATATGATAAAAGGTAGTCTCAGCCAAGACCTACATAAAAGCCAAAAAAATATTTCCTTTTTGGATCTTCAAGTCTTGTCTTCTATCAACTCCACACTATACTCCACTCCACGTTATGCATGTCACCATATGACAGTTGGAAATCTTTGGCACTCCTAGCAAATCACCTCGCGGCTCATGTTGAAAACTTATGTTTACGACCTTCTTTTCATTATATACCAAACTGATGTATATAAGGATGGGATTGTATGGTTAGGTTGGTCATAGTTAGATTGGGGCTGGACGGACACAAATATGAGTCAAATGGATCTTGGTGGAATAGGACCATTTTAAGACATTTTAAGTTTGTGGGTGGTGTACGGGGTGCCCTTAGGTGGTTTGGGGTTAAGGCGTTTGGAGATGATGAACTAGACACCTTGTAAGGTGGTGGAAACTGGTCGGGAAAATAAGGTACGAAATTTGAACCTAGTAAGGATGGTAGAGTAGTTGGTTGGGTTCTCGGGTGTTTTTGGGAGGAGTTGGTTAAATACCTTATTGGTGTAGGTTGGGGAAGTGTTGTAGTTTATTGGGGTGAAAGGGATTACGCATTTTGGACAATGATTGGGCACTAAATTGATAGACTAGTTCGGGTGTGGGTAAGGTAATGCAGGCTAAATGACCTTCTAATGTGTTTGTGACAAAGTAACCGGACAGAAACTTGGCTTGGGTATAGTTAAATCACAAAAGTTCGAACTAGACTTACACCTAGGGTTTGGACCACAAATGAACCAAGGGTTGGACCACAAAAGGACCAACTAAGATAAAAATACAAAAGTTGAATAATTTAGCATAGTTTGAGAAAAGTCAAATATATTTCATAAAACATCAATACCTTCTTTCATAAACTACATTCCCAATTTATACTAGTTCTAAGACTTCTAGGAGAGGTAACAAGATAGACATAAAAATGCATCTAGGTTGACTGGGAAAGGGGACAGTTCGACAGATTTGGGAGAAGGGAAAAGACCCAACTCTTCATGTTCACTAGGCCACCTTTTTCTCACATCCATGTTGATAAGTGCCCTGACAAGCTAGTTCTTTAATTACCTCTTTGGGAACTTTGGAAGCTTCTCCTTTAGATGGTTCTCGCTTTGTCATCTTATCTTATTACATGACATAGTAATTATGCTATAAGGAGATCTAGTAATTAACCTAGGAATTAAGACAACATAAAAGGTAGTCTCACCAAGACCTACATAAAAGCCTAAAAATATTTCCTTTTTGGATCTTCAAGTCTTGTCTTCTATCAACTCCACACTATACTCCACTCCACGTTATGCATGTCACCATATGACAGTTGGAAATCTTTGGCACTCCTAGCAAATCACCTCGCGGCTCATGTTGGAAACTTATGTTTACGACCTTCTTTTCATTATATACCAAACTGATGTATATAAGGATGAGATTGTATGGTTAGGTTGGACATAGTTAGATTGGGGGTGGATGGACACAAATATGAGTCAAATGGATCTTGGTGGAATAGGACCATTTTAAGACATTTTAAGTTTGTGGGTGGTGTACGGGTGCCCTTAGGTGGTTTGGTATTAAGGCGTTTGGAGATGATGAACTAGACACCTTGTAGGTTATGTTAGTGGTTGGATAGTGGTAAGGTGGTGGACACTGATCGGGACAATAAGGTACGAAATTTGAACCCAGTAAGTATGGTAGAGTAGTTGGTTGGATTCTCGGGTATTTTTGGGAGGAGTTGGTTAAATACCTTTCTGGTGTAGGTTGGGGAAGTGTTGTAGTGTATTGGGGTGAAAGGGATCAGGCATTTTGGAAAATGATTGGGTACTAAATTGATAGACTAGTTCGGGCGTGGGTAAGGTAATGCAGGCCTAACTGACCTTCTAATGTGTTTGTGACAAAGTAACCGGACAGAAACTTGGCTTTGGTATAGTTAGATCACAAAAGTTCTAACTAGACTTACACCTAGGGTTTGGACCACAAAAGAACCAAGGGTTGGACCACAAAAGGACCAACTAAGATTAGAACACAAAAGTTGAATAACTTAGCAAAGTTTGAGAAAAGTCAAATATATTTCATAAAACATCAATATCTTCTTTCATAAACTACATCTCCAATTTATACTAGTTCTAAGACTTCTAGAAGAGGTAACAAGATAGACATAAAAATGCATCTAGGCCGACTGGTAAAGGGGTACAGGTTCGACTGATTTGGGAGAAGGGAAAAGACCCAACTCTTCATGTTCACTAGGCCACTTTTTTTTCTATCATCCATGTTGATAACTGCCTGAACAAGCTAGTTCATTAATTACCACTTTGGGGAACGTTGGAAGCTTATCCTTTTAGATGGTTCTCGGCTTTGTCATCTTATCTTATTACATGACATAGTAATTATGCTATAAGGAGATCTAGTAATTAAGCTAGGAATTAAAACAAGATAAAAGGTAGTCTCAAGCAAGACCTACATAAAAGCCGGAAAAATAATTCCTTTTAGGAACTTCAAGTCTTGTCTTCTATCAACTCCACACTATACTCCACTCCACGCTATGCATGTCACCATAGGACGATTGACAATCTTTGGCACTCCTAGCAAATCACCTCGCGGCTCATGTTGGAAACTTATGTTTACGACCTTCTTTTCATTATATACCAAACTGATGTATATAAGGATGGGATTGTATGGTTAGGTTGGTCATAGTTAGATTGGGGGTGGACGGACACAAATATGAGTCAAATGGATCTTGGTGGAATAGGACCATTTTAAGACATTTTAAGTTTGTGGGTGGTGTACGGGTGCCCTTAGGTGGTTTGGGGTTAAGGCGTTTGGAGATGATGAACTAGACACCTTGTAGGTTATGTTGGTGGTTGGATAGTGGTAAGGTGGTGGAAACTGGTCGGGACAATAAGGTACGAAATTTGAACCTAGTAAGGATGGTAGAGTAGTTGGTTGGGTTCTCGGGTGTTTTGGGAGGAGTTGGTTAAATACCTTATTGGTGTAGGTTGGGGAAGTGTTGTAGTTTATTGGGGTGAAAGGGATTACACATTTTGGACAATGATTGGGCACTAAATTGATAGACTAGTTCGGGTGTGGGTAAGGTAATGCAAAGCAAATGACCTTCTAATGTGTTTGTGACAAAGTAACCAGACAGAAACTTGGCTTGGGTATAGTTAAATCACAAAAGTTCTAACTAGACTTACACCTAGGGTTTGGACCACAAAAGAACCAAGGGTTGGACCACAAAAGGACCAACTAAGATAAAAATACAAAAGTTGAATAACTTAGCAAAGTTTGAGAAAAGTCAAATATATTTCATAAAACATCAATACCTTCTTTCATAAACTACATTCCCAATTTATACTAGTTCTAAGACTTCTAGAAGAGGTAACAAGATAGACATAAAAATGCATCTAGGCTGACTGGGAAAGGGGGACAGGTTCGACAGATTTGGGAGAAGGGAAAAGACCCAACTCTTCATGTTCACTAGGCCACCTTTTTTTCTGTCATCCATGTTGATAAGTGCCTGACAAGCTAGTTCTTTAATTACCTCTTTGGGGAGCTTTGGAAGCTTCTCCTGTTAGATGGTTCTCGGCTTTGTCATCTTATCTTATTACATGACATAGTAATTATGCTATAAGGAGATCAAGTAATTAAGCTAGGAATTAAAACAAGATAAAAGGTAGTCTCAGCCAAGACCTACATAAAAGCCGAAAAAATATTTCCTTTTTGGATCTTCAAGTCTTGTCTTCTATCAACTCCACACTATACTCCACTCCACGTTATGCATGTCACCATATGACAGTTGGAAATCTTTGGCACTCCTAGCAAATCACCTCGCGGCTCATGTTGGAAACTTATGTTTACGACCTTCTTTTCATTATATACCAAACTGATGTATATAAGGATGGGATTGTATGGTTAGGTTGGTCATAGTTAGATTGGGGCTGGACGGACACAAATATGAGTCAAATGGATCCTGGTGGAATAGGACCATTTTAAGACATTTTAAGTTTGTTGGTGGTGTACGGGTGCCCTTAGGTGGTTTGGGGTTAAGGCGTTTGGAGATGATGAACTAGACACCTTGTAGGTTATGTTGGTGGTTGGATAGTGGTAAGGTGGTGGAAATTGGTCGGGACAATAAGGTATGAAATTTGAACCTAGTAAGGATGGTAGAGTAGTTGGTTGGGTTCTCGGGTGTTTTTGGGAGGAGTTGGTTAAATACCTTATTGGTGTAGGTTGGGGAAGTGTTGTAGTTTATTGGGGTGAAAGGGATTACGCATTTTGGACAATGATTGGGCACTAAATTGATAGACTAGTTCGGGTGTGGGTAAGGGAATGCAAAGCAAATGCCCTTCTAATGTGTTTGTGACAAAGTAACAGGACAAAAACTTGTCTTGGGTATAGTCAGATCACAAAAGTTCTAATTAGACTTACACCTAGGGTTTGGCCCCAAAGAACCAAGGGTTGGACCACAAAAAGACCAACTAAGATAAGAACACAAAAGTTGAATAACTTAGCAAAGTTTGAGAAAAGTCAAATATATTTCATAAAACATCAATATCTTCTTTCATAAACTACATCCCCAATTTATACTAGTTCTAAGACTTCTAGAAGAGGTAACAAGATAGACTTAAAAATGTATCTAGGCCGACTGGGAAAGGGGTACAGGTTCGACAGATTTGGGAGAAGGGAAAAGACCCAACTCTTCATGTTCACTAGGCCACCTTTTTTTCTGTCATCCATGTTGATAAGTGTCTGAGCAAGCTAGTTCATTAATTACCTCTTTGGGGAACGTTGGAAGCTTCTCCTTTTAGATGGTTCTCGGCTTTGTCGTCTTATCTTATTACATGACATAGTAAGTATGCTATAAGGAGATCTAGTAATTAAGCTAGGAATTAAAACAAGATAAAAGGTAGTCTCAGCCAAAACCTACATTAAAGCCGAAAAAATATTTTCTTTTTGGATGTTCAAGTCTTGTCTTCTATCAACTCCACACTATACTCCACTCCACGTTATGCATGTCACCATATGACAGTTGGAAATCCTTGGCACTCCTAGCAAATCACCTCATGACTCATGTTGGAAACTTATGTTTACGACCTTCTTTTCATTATATACCAAGCTGATGTATATAAGGATGGGATTGTATGGTTAGGTTGGATATAGTTAGATTGGGTGTGGACGGACACAAATATGAGTCAAATGGATCTTGGTGGAATAGGACCATTTTAAGACATTTTAAGTTTGTGGGTGGTGTACGGGTGCCCTTAGGTGGTTTGGGGTTAAGGCGTTTGGAGATGATGAACTAGACACCTTGTAGGTTATGTTGGTGGTTGGATAGTGGTAAGGTGGTGGAAATTGGTCGGGACAATAAGGTATGAAATTTGAACCTAGTAAGGATGGTAGAGTAGTTGGTTGGTTAAATACCTTATTGGTGTAGGTTGGGGAAGTGTTGTAGTTTATTGGGGTGAAAGGGATTACGCATTTTCTACAATGATTGGGCACTAAATTGATAGACTAGTTCGTGGGTAAGGTAATGCAAAGCAAATGACCTTCTAATGTGTTTGTGACAAAGTAACCGGACAGAAACTTGGCTTGGGTATAGTTAAATCACAAAAGTTCTAACTAGACTTACGCCTAGGGTTTGGACCACAAAGAACCAAGGGTTGGACCACAAAAGGACCAACTAAGATTAGAACACAAAAGTTGAATAACTTAGCAAAGTTTGAGAAAAGTCAAATATATTTCATAAAACATCAATACCTTCTTTCATAAACTACATTCCCAATTTATACTAGTTCTAACACTTCTAGAAGAGGTAACAAGATAGACATAAAAATGCATCTTGGCCGACAGGGAAAGGGGGACAGGTTCGACAGATTTAGGAGATGGGAAAAGACCTAACTTTTCATGTTCAGTAGGCCACTTTATTTTTCTGTCATCAATGTTGTTATGTGCCTGCACACGCTCGTTCTTTCCTTACCTCTTTGGGGACCGTTGGCAGCTTCTCCTTTTAGATGGTTCTCGGCTTTGTCATCTTATCTTATTACATGACATAGTAATTATGCTATAAGGAGATCAAGTAATTAAGCTAGGAATTAAAACAAGATAAAAGGTAGTCTCAGCCACGACCTACATAAAAGCCGAAAAAATATTTCCTTTTTGGATCTTCAAGTCTTGTCTTCTATCAACTCCACACTATACTCCACTCCACGTTATGCATGTCACCATATGACAGTTGGAAATCTTTGGCACTCCTAGCAAATCACCTCGCGACTCATGTTGGAAACTTATGTTTACGACCTTCTTTTCATTATATACCAAACTGATGTATATAAGGATGGGATTGTATGGTTAGGTTGGTCATAGTTAGATTGGGGCTGGACGGGCACAAATATGAGTCAAATGGATCCTGGTGGAATAGGACCATTTTAAGACATTTTTAGTTTGTTGGTGGTGTACACCCCCTTAGGTGGTTTGGGGTTAAGGCGTTTGGAGATGATGAACTAGACACCTTGTAGGTTATGTTGGTGGTTGGATAGTGGTAAGGTGGTGGAAATTGGTCGGGACAATAAGGTATGAAATTTGAACCTAGTAAGGATGGTAGAGTAGTTGGTTGGGTTCTCGGGTGTTTTTGGGAGGAGTTGGTTAAATACCTTATTGGTGTAGGTTGGGGAAGTGTTGTAGTTTATTGGGGTGAAAGGGATTACGCATTTTGGACAATGATTGGACAATGATTAATGCAGGCTAAATGACCTTCTAATGTGTTTGTGACAAAGTAACCGGACAGAAACTTGGCTTGGGTATAGTTAAATCACAAAAGTTCTACTAGACTTACACCTAGGGTTTGGACCACAAAAGAACCAAGGGTTGGACCACAAAAGGACCAACTAAGATAAAAATACAAAAGTTGAATAACTTAGCAAAGTTTGAGAAAAGTCAAATATATTTCATAAAACATCAATACCTTCTTTCATAAACTACATTCCCAATTTATACTAGTTCTAAGACTTCTAGAAGAGGTAACAAGATAGACATAAAAATGCATCTAGGCTGACTGGGAAAGGGGGACAGGTTCGACAGATTTGGGAGAAGGGAAAAGACCCAACTCTTCATGTTCACTAGGCCACCTTTTTTTCTGTCATCCATGTTGATAAGTGCCTGACAAGCTAGTTCTTTAATTACCTCTTTGGGGAACTTTGGAAGCTTCTTCTTTTAGATGGTTCTCGGCTTTGTCATCTTATCTTATTACATGACATAGTAATTATGCTATAAGGAGATCTAGTAATTAAGCTAGGAATTAAAACAATATAAAAGGTAGTCTCAGCCAAGACCTACATAAAAGCCGAAAAAATATTTCCTTTTTGGATCTTCAAGTCTTGTCTTCTATCAACTCCACACTATACTCCACTCCACGTTATGCATGTCACCATATGACAGTTGGAAATCTTTGGCACTCCTAGCAAATCACCTCGCGGCTCATGTTGGAAACTTATGTTTACGACCTTCTTTTCATTATATACCAAACTGATGTATATAAGGATGGGATTGTATGGTTAGGTTGGTCATAGTTAGATTGGGGCTGGACGGACACAAATATGAGTCAAATGGATCTTGGTGGAATAGGACCATTTTAAGACATTTTAAGTTTGTGGGTGGTGTACGGGTGCCCTTAGGTGGTTTGGGGTTAAGGCGTTTGGAGATGATGAACTAGACACCTTGTAGGTTATGTTGGTGGTTGGATAGTGGTAAGGTGGTGGAAACTGGTCGGGACAATAAGGTATGAAATTTGAACCCAGTAAGGATGGTAGAGTAGTTGGTTGGGTTCTCAGGTGTTTTTGGGAGGAGTTGGTTAAATACCTTATTGGTGTAGGTTGGGGAAGTGTTGTAGTGTATTTGGGTGAAAGGGATTAGGCATTTTGGACAATGATTGGGCACTAAATTGAAAGACTAGTTCGGGTGTGGGTAAGGTAATGTAGGACTAAATGACCTTCTAATGTGTTTGTGACAAAGTAACCGGACAGAAACTTGGCTTGGGTATAGTTAGATCAAAAAAGTTCTAACTAGACTTACACCTAGGGTTTTGACCACAAAAGAACCAAGGGTTGGACCACATAAGGACCAACTAAGATAAGAACACAAAAGTTGAATAACTTAGCAAAGTTTGAGAAAAGTCAAATATATTTCATAAAACATCAATATCTTCTTTCATAAACTACATCCTCAATTTATAATAGTTCTAAGACTTCTAGAAGAGGTAACAAGATAGACCTAAAAATACATCTAGGCCGACTGGTAGAGGGGTACAGGTTCGACAGATTTGGGAGAAGGGAAAAGACCCAACTCTTCATGTTCACTAGGCCACCTTTTTTCTGTCATCCATGTTGAAAAGTGCCTGAACAAGCTAGTTCATTAATTACCTCTTTGGGGAACGTTGGAAGCTTCTCTTTTTAGATGGTTCTCGGCTTTGTCATCTTATCTTATTACATGACATAGTAATTATGCTATAAGGAGATCTAGTAATTAAGCTAGGAATTAAAACAAGATAAAAGGTAGTGTCAGCCAAGACCTACATAAAACCCGAAAAAATGTTTCCTTCTTGGATCTTCAAGTCTTGTCTTCAATCAACTCCACACCACACTCCACTCCACGCTATGCATGTCCCCATATGACACTTGGAAATCTTTGGCACTCCTAGCAAATCACCTCGCGACTCATGTTGGAAACTTATGTTTACGACCTTCTTTTCATTATATACCAAACTGATGTATATAAGGATGGGATTGTATGGTTAGGTTGGTCATAGTTAGATTGGGGGTGGACGGACACAAATATGAGTCAAATGGAGCTTGGTGGAATAGGACCATTTTAAGACATTTTAAGTTTGTGGGTGGTGTACGGGTGCCCTTAGGTGGTTTGGGGTTAAGGCGTTTGGAGATGATGAACTAGACACCTTGTAGGTTATGTTGGTGGTTGGATAGTGGTAAGGTGGTGGAAACTGGTCGGGACAATAAGGTACAAAATTTGAACCTAGTAAGGATGGTAGAGTAGTTGGTTGGGTTCTCGGGTGTTTTTGGGAGGAGTTGGTTAAATACCTTATTGGTGTAGGTTGGGGAAGTGTTGTAGTTTATTGGGGTGAAAGGGATTACACATTTTGGACAATGATTGGGCACTAAATTGATAGACTAGTTCGGGTGTGGGTAAGGTAATGCAGGCTAAATGACCTTCTAATGTGTTTGTGACAAAGTAACCGGACAGAAACTTGGCTTGGGTATAGTTAAATCACAAAAGTTCTAACTAGACTTACACCTAGGGTTTGGACCACAAAAGGACCAACTAAGATAAAAATACAAAAGTTGAATAACTTAGCAAAGTTTGAGAAAAGTCAAATATATTTCATAAAACATCAATACCTTCTTTCATAAACTACATTCCCAATTTATACTAGTTCTAAGACTTCTAGAAGATACAAGATAGACATAAAAATGCATCTAGGCTGACCGGGAAAGGGGGACAGGTTCGACAGATTTGGGAGAAGGGAAAAGACCCAACTCTTCATGTTCACTAGGCCACCTTTTTTTCTGTCATCCATGTTGATAAGTGCCTGACAAGCTAGTTCTTTAATTACCTCTTTGGGGAACTTTGGAAGCTTCTCCTTTTAGATGGTTCTCGGCTTTGTCATCTTATCTTATTACATGACATAGTAATTATGCTATAAGGAGATCAAGTAATTAAGCTAGGAATTAAAACAAGATAAAAGGTAGTCTCAGCCAAGACCTACATAAAAGCTGAAAAAATATTTTCCTTTTGGATCTTCAAGTCTTGTCTTCTATCAACTCCACACTATACTCCACTCCACGTTATGCATGTCACCATATGACAGTTGGAAATCTTTGGCACTCCTAGCAAATCACCTCGCGGCTCATGTTGGAAACTTATGTTTACGACCTTCTTTTCATTATATACCAAACTGATGTATATAAGGATGGGATTGTATGGTTAGGTTGGTCATAGTTAGATTGGGGGTGGACGGACACAAATATGAGTCAAATGGAGCTTGGTGGAATAGGACCATTTTAAGACATTTTAAGTTTGTGGGTGGTGTACGGGTGCCCTTAGGTGGTTTGGGTTAAGGCGTTTGGAGATGATGAACTAGACACCTTATAGGTTATGTTGGTGGTCGGATAGTTGTAAGGTGGTGGAAACTGGGATGGTCAATAAGGTACGAAATTTGAACCTAGTAAGGATGGTAGAGTAGTTGGTTGGTTAAATACCTTATTGGTGTAGGTTGGGGAAGTGTTGTAGTTTATTGGGGTGAAAGGGATTACGCATTTTGTACAATGATTGGGCACTAAATTGATAGACTAGTTCGGGTGTGGGTAATGTAATGCAGGCTAAATGACCTTCTAATGTGTTTGTGACAAAGTAACCGGACAGAAACTTGGCTTGGGTATAGTTAAATCACAAAAGTTCTAACTAGACTTACACCTAGGGTTTGGACCACAAAAGAACCAAGGGTTGGACCACAAAAGGACCAACTAAGATAAAAATACAAAAGTTGAATAACTTAGCAAAGTTTGAGAAAAGTCAAATATATTTCATAAAACATCAATACCTTCTTTCATAAACTACATTCCCAATTTATACTAGTTCTAAGACTTCTAGAAGAGGTAACAAGATAGACATAAAAATGCATCTAGGCTGACTGGGAAAGGGGGACAGGTTCGACAGATTTGGGAGAAGGGAAAAGACCCAACTCTTCATGTTCACTAGGCCACCTTTTTTTCTGTCATCCATGTTGATAAGTGCCTGACAAGCTAGTTCTTTAATTACCTCTTTGGGGAACTTTGGAAGCTTCTCCTTTTAGATGGTTCTCGGCTTTGTCATCTTATCTTATTACATGACATAGTAATTATGCTATAAGGAGATCTAGTAATTAAGCTAGAAATTAAAACTATATAAAAGGTAGTCTCAACCAAGACCTACATAAAAGCCGAAAAATATTTCCTTTTTGGATCTTCAAGTCTTGTCTTCTATCAACTCCACACTATACTCCACTCCACGTTATGCATGTCACCATATGACAGTTGGAAATCTTTGGCACTCCTAGCAAATCACCTCGCGGCTCATGTTGGAAACTTATGTTTACGACCTTCTTTTCATTATATACCAAACTGATGTATATAAGGATGGGATTGTATGGTTGGGTTGGTCATAGTTAGATTGGGGCTGGACGGACACAAATATCAGTCAAATGGATCTTGGTGGAACCATTTTAAGACATTTTAAGTTTGTGGGTGGTGTACGGGTGCCCTTAGGTGGTTTGGGGTTAAGGCGTTTGGAGATGATGAACTAGACACCTTATAGGTTATGTTGGTGGTTGGATAGTTGTAAGGTGGTGGAAACTGGGATGGTCAATAAGGTACGAAATTTGAACCTAGTAAGGATGGTAGAGTAGTTGGTTGGGTTCTCGGGTGTTTTTGGGAGGAGTTGGTTAAATACCTTATTGGTGTAGGTTGGGGAAGTGTTGTAGTTTATTGGGGTGAAAGGGATTACGCATTTTGTACAATGATTGGGCACTAAATTGATAGACTAGTTCGGGTGTGGGTAAGGTAATGCAGGCTAAATGACCTTCTAATGTGTTTGTGACAAAGTAACCGGACAGAAACATGGCTTGGGTATAGTTAAATCACAAAAGTTCTAACTAGACGTACACCTACGGGCTGGACCACAAAAGAACCAAGGGTTGGACCACAAAAGGACCAACTAAGATAAAAATACAAAAGTTGAATAACTTAGCAAAGTTTGAGAAAAGTCAAATATATTTCATAAAACATCAATACCTTCTTTCATAAACTACATTCCCAATTTATACTAGTTCTAAGACTTCTAGAAGAGGTAACAAGATAGACATAAAAATGCATCTAGGCTGACTGGGAAAGGGGGACAGGTTCGATAGATTTGGGAGAAGGGAAAAGACCCAACTCTTCATGTTCACTAGGCCACCTTTTTTTCTATCATCCATGTTGATAAGTGCCTGACAAGCTAGTTCTTTAATTACCTCTTTGGGGAACTTTGGAAGCTTCTCCTTTTAGATGGTTCTCGGCTTTGTCATCTTATCTTATTACATGACATAGTAATTATGCTATAAGGAGATCTAGTAATTAAGCTAGGAATTAAAACAAGATAAAAGGTAGTCTCAGCCAAGACCTACATAAAAGCCGAAAAAATATTTCCTTTTTGGATCTTCAAGTCTTGTCTTCTATCAACTCCACACTATACTCCACTCCACGTTATGCATGTCACCATATGACAGTTGGAAATCTTTGGCACTCCTAGCAAATCACCTCTCAGCTCATGTTGGAAACTTATGTTTACGACCTTCTTTTCATTATATACCAAACTGATGTATATAAGGATGGGATTGTATGGTTAGGTTGGACATAGTTAGATTGGGGTGGATGGACACAAATATGAGTCAAATGGATCTTGGTGGAATAGGACCATTTTAAGACATTTTAAGTTTGTGGGTGGTGTACGGGTGCCCTTAGGTGGTTTGGGGTTAAGGCGTTTGGAGATGATGAACTAGACACCTTGTAGGTTATGTTGGTGGTTGGATAGTGGTAAGGTGGTGGAAACTGGTCGGGACAATAAGGTATGAAATTTGAACCTAGTAAGGATGGTATAGTAGTTGGTTGGGTTCTCGGGTGTTTTTGGGATGAGTTGGTTAAATACCTTATTGGTGTAGGTTGGGGAAGTGTTGTAGTTTATTGGGGTGAAAGGGATTAGGCATTTTGGACAATTATTGGGCACTAAATTGATAGACTAGTTCGGGTGTGGGTAAGGTAATGCAAGTCTAAAAGACCTTCTAATGTGTTTGTGCCAAAGTAACCGGACAGAAACTTGGCTTGGGTATAGTTAAATCACAAAAGTTCTAACTAGACTTACACCTAGGGTTTGTACCACAAAAGAACCAAGGGTTGGACCACAAAAGGACCAACTAAGATAAAAATACAAAAGTTGAATAACTTAGCAAAGTTTGAGAAAAGTCAAATATATTTCATAAAACATCAATACCTTCTTTCATAAACTACATTCCCAATTTATACTAGTTCTAAGACTTCTAGAAGAGGTAACAAGATAGACATAAAAATGCATCTAGGCTGACTGGGAAAGGGGGACAGGTTCGACAGATTTGGGAGAAGGGAAAAGACCCAACTCTTCATGTTCACTAGGCCACCTTTTTTTTCTGTCATCCATGTTGATAAGTGCCTGACAAGCTAGTTCTTTAATTACCTCTTTGGGGAACTTTGGAAGCTTCTCCTTTTAGATGGTTCTCGGCTTTGTCATCTTATCTTATTACATGACATAGTAATTATGCTATAAGGAGATCAAGTAATTAAGCTAGGAATTAAAACAAGATAAAAGGTAGTCTCAGCCAAGACCTACATAAAAGCCAAAAACATATTTCCTTTTTGAATCTTCAAGTCTTGTCTTCTATCAACTCCACACTATACTCCACTCCACGTTATGCATGTCACCATATGACAGTTGGAAATCTTTGGCACTCCTAGCAAATCACCTCGCGGCTCATGTTGGAAACTTATGTTTACGACCTTCTTTTCATTATATACCAAACTGATGTATATAAGGATGGGATTGTATGGTTAGGTTGGTCATAGTTAGATTGGGGCTGGACGGACACAAATATGAGTCAAATGGATCTTGGTGGAATAGGACCATTTTAAGACATTTTAAGTTTGTGGGTGGTGTACGGGTGCCCTTAGGTGGTTTGGGGTTAAGGCGTTTGGAGATGATGAACTAGACACCTTGTAGGTTATGTTGGTGGTTGGATAGTGGTAAGGTGGTGGAAATTGGTCGGGACAATAAGGTATGAAATTTGAACCTAGTAAGGATGGTAGAGTAGTTGGTTGGGTTCTCGGGTGTTTTTGGGAGGAGTTGGTTAAATACCTTATTGGTGTAGGTTGGGGAAGTGTTGTAGTTTATTGGGGTGAAAGGGATTACGCATTTTGGACAATGATTGGGCACTAAATTGATAGACTAGTTCGGGTGTGGGTAAGGTAATGCAAAGCTAAATGACCTTCTAATGTGTTTGTGACAAAGTAACCTGACAGAAACTTGGCTTGGGTATAGTTAAATCACAAAAGTTCTAACTAGACTTACACCTAGGGTTTGGACCACAAATGAACCAAGGGTTGGACCACAAAAGGACCAACTAAGATAAAAATACAAAAGTTGAATAACTTAGCAAAGTTTGAGAAAAGTCAAATATATTTCATAAAACATCAATACCTTCTTTCATAAACTACATTCCCAATTTATACTAGTTCTAAGACTTCTAGAAGAGGTAACAAGATAGACATAAAAATGCATCTAGGCTGACCAGGAAAGGGGACAGTTCGACAGATTTGGGAGAAGGGAAAAGACCCAACTCTTCATGTTCACTAGGCCACCTTCTTCTAACATCCATGTTGATAAGTGCCTGACAAGCTAGTTCTTTAATTACCTCTTTGGGGAACTTTGGAAGCTTCTCCTTTTAGATGGTTCTCGGCTTTGTCATCTTATCTTATTACATGACATAGTAATTATGCTATAAGGAGATCAAGTAATTAAGCTAGGAATTAAAACAAGATAAAAGGTAGTCTCAGCCAAGACCTACATAAAAGCCGAAAAATATTTCCTTTTTGGATCTTCAAGTCTTGTCTTCTATCAACTCCACACTATACTCCACTCCACGTTATGCATGTCACCATATGACAGTTGGAAATCTTTGGCACTCCTAGCAAATCACCTCGCGGCTCATGTTGGAAACTTATGTTTACGACCTTCTTTTCATTATATACCAAACTGATGTATATAAGGATGGGATTGTATGGTTAGGTTGGACATAGTTAGATTGGGGTGGATGGACACAAATATGAGTCAAATGGATCTTGGTGGAATAGGACCATTTTAAGACATTTTAAGTTTGTGGGTGGTGTACGGGTGCCCTTAGGTGGTTTGGGGTTAAGGCGTTTGGAGATGATGAACTAGACACCTTGTAGGTTATGTTGGTGGTTGGATAGTGGTAAGGTGGTGGAAACTGGTCGGGACAATAAGGTATGAAATTTGAACCTAGTAAGGATGGTAGAGTAGTTGGTTGGGTTCTCGGGTGTTTTTGGGAGGAGTTGGTTAAATACCTTATTGGTGTAGGTTGGGGAAGTGTTGTAGTTTATTGGGGTGAAAGGGATTACGCATTTTGTACAATGATTGGGCACTAAATTGATAGACTAGTTCGGGTGTGGGTAAGGTAATGCATGCTAAATGACCTTCTAATGTGTTTGTGACAAAGTAACCGGACAGAAACTTGGCTTGGGTATAGTTAAATCACAAAAGTTCTAACTAGACTTACACCTAGGGTTTGGACCACAAAAGAACCAAGGGTTGGACCACAAAAGGACCAACTAAGATAAAAATACAAAAGTTGAATAACTTAGCAAAGTTTGAGAAAAGTCAAATATATTTCATAAAACATCAATACCTTCTTTCATAAACTACATTCCCAATTTATACTAGTTCTAAGACTTCTAGAAGAGGTAACAAGATAGACATAAAAATGCATCTAGGCCGACCGGGAAAGGGGGACAGGTTCGACAGATTTGGGAGAAGGGAAAAGACCCAACTCTTCATGTTCACTAGGCCACCTTTTTTTCTGTCATCCATGTAGATAAGTGCCTGACAAGCTAGTTCTTTAATTACCTCTTTGGGGAACTTTGGAAGCTTCTCCTTTTAGATGGTTCTCGGCTTTGTCATCTTATCTTATTACATGACATAGTAACTATGCTATAAGGAGATCTAGTAATTAAGCTAGGAATTAAAACAAGATAAAAGGTAGTCTCAGCCAAGACCTACATAAAAGCCGAAAAAATATTTCCTTTTTGGATCTTCAAGTCTTGTCTTCTATCAACTCCACACTATACTCCACTCCACGTTATGCATGTCACCATATGACAGTTGGAAATCTTTGGCACTCCTAGCAAATCACCTCGCGGCTCATGTTGGAAACTTATGTTTACGACCTTCTTTTCATTATATACCAAACTGATGTATATAAGGATGGGATTGTATGGTTAGGTTGGACATAGTTAGATTGGGGTGGATGGACACAAATATGAGTCAAATGGATCTTGGTGGAATAGGACCATTTTAAGACATTTTAAGTTTGTGGGTGGTGTACGGGTGCCCTTAGGTGGTTTGGGGTTAAGGCGTTTGGAGATGATGAACTAGACACCTTGTAGGTTATGTTGGTGGTTGGATAGTGGTAAGGTGGTGGAAACTGGTCGGGACAATAAGGTATGAAATTTGAACCTAGTAAGGATGGTAGAGTAGTTGGTTGGGTTCTCGGGTGTTTTTGGGAGGAGTTGGTTAAATACCTTATTGGTGTAGGTTGAGGAAGTGTTGTAGTGTATTGGGGTGAAAGGGATTACGCATTATGGACAGTGATTAGGCACTAAATTGATGGACTAGTTCGGGTGTGGGTAAGGTAATGCAAGCTAAATGACCTTCTAATGTGTTTGTGACAAAGTAACCGGACAGAAACTTGGCTTGGGTATAGTTAGATCACAAAAGTTCTAACTAGACTTACACCTAGGGTTTGGACCACAAAAGAACCAAGGGTTGGACCACAAAAGGACCAACTAAGATAAGAACACAAAAGTTGAATAACTTAGCAAAGTTTGAGAAAAGTCAAATATATTTCATAAAACATCAATATCTTCTTTCATAAACTACATCCCCAATTTATACAAGTTCTAAGACTTCTAGAAGAGGTAACAAGATAGACATAAATATGCATCTAGGCCGACTGGAAAAGGGGGACAGGTTCGACAGATTTGGGAGAAGGGAAAAGACCCAACTCTTCATGTTCACTAGGCCACCTTTTTTTCTGTCATCCATGTTGATAAGTGCCTGAACAAGATAGTTCATTAATTACCTCTTTGGGGAACGTTGGAAGCTTCTCCTTTTAGATGGTTCTCGGCTTTGTCATCTTATCTTATTACATGACATAGTAAGTATGCTATAAGGAGATCTAGTAATTAAGCTACGAATTAAAACAAGATAAAAGGTAGTCTCAGCCAAGACCTATATAAAAGCTGAAAATTTTTTCTTTTTGGATCTTCAAGTCTTGTCTTCTATCAACTCCACACTATACTCCACTCCACGTTATGCATGTCACCATATGACAGTTGGAAATCTTTGGCACTCCTAGCAAATCACCTCGCGGCTCATGTTGGAAACTTATGTTTACGACCTTCTTTTCATTATATACCAAACTGATGTATATAAGGATGGGATTGTATGGTTAGGTTGGACATAGTTAGATTGGGGGTGGATGGACACAAATATGAGTCAAATGGATCTTGGTGGAATAGGACCATTTTAAGACATTTTAAGTTTGTGGGTGGTGTACGGGTGCCCTTAGGTGGTTTGGGGTTAAGGCGTTTGGAGATGATGAACTAGACACCTTGTAGGTTATGTTGGTGGTTGGATAGTGGTAAGGTGGTGGAAATTGGTCGGGACAATAAGGTATGAAATTTGAACCTAGTAAGGATGGTAGAGTAGTTGGTTGGGTTCTCGGGTGTTTTTGGGAGGAGTTGGTTAAATACCTTATTGGTGTAGGTTGGGGAAGTGTTGTAGTTTATTGGGGTGAAAGGGATTACGCATTTTGGACAATGATTGGGCACTAAATTGATAGACTAGTTCGGGTGTGGGTAAGGTAATGCAAGCTAAATGACCTTCTAATGTGTTTGTGACAAAGTAACCGGACAGAAACTTGGCTTGGGTATAGTTAAATCACAAAAGTTCTAACTAGACTTACACCTAGGGTTTGGACCACAAAAGAACCAAGGGTTGGACCACAAAAGGACCAACTAAGATAAAAATACAAAAGTTGAATAACTTAGCAAAGTTTGAGAAAAGTCAAATATATTTCATAAAACATCAATACCTTCTTTCATAAACTACATTCCCAATTTATACTAGTTCTAAGACTTCT
Source organism: Anisodus acutangulus (assembly GCA_029783415.1). Lineage (NCBI taxonomy): Eukaryota > Viridiplantae > Streptophyta > Magnoliopsida > Solanales > Solanaceae > Anisodus > Anisodus acutangulus. The sequence goes on from CM056494.1 coordinate 29,762,317, forward strand.
AGAAGAGGTAACAAGATAGACATAAAAATGCATCTAGGCCGACCGGGAAAGGAGGACAGGTTCGACAGATTTGGGAGAAGGGAAAAGACCCAACTCTTCATGTTCACTAGGCCATATATTTTTCTGTCATCCATGTTGATAAGTGCCTGACAAGCTAGTTCTTTAATTACCTCTTTGGGGAACTTTGGAAGCTTCTCCTTTTAGATGGTTCTCGGCTTTGTCATCTTATCTTATTACATGACATAGTAATTATGCTATAAGGAGATCTAGTAATTAAGCTAGGAATTAAAACAAGATAAAAGGTAGTCTCAGCCAAGACCTACATAAAAGCCGAAAAATATTTCCTTTTTGGATCTTCAAGTCTTGTCTTCTATCAACTCCACACTATACTCCACTCCACGTTATGCATGTCACCATATGACAGTTGGAAATCTTTGGCACTCCTAGCAAATCACCTCGCGACTCATGTTGGAAACTTATGTTTACGACCTTCTTTTCATTATATACCAAACTGATGTATATAAGGATGGGATTGTATGGTTAGGTTGGACATAGTTAGATTGGGGGTGGATGGACACAAATATGAGTCAAATGGATCTTGGTGGAATAGGACCATTTTAAGACATTTTAAGTTTGTGGGTGGTGTACGGGTGCCCTTAGGTGGTTTGGGGTTAAGGCGTTTGGAGATGATGAACTAGACACCTTGTAGGTTATGTTGGTGGTTGGATAGTGGTAAGGTGGTGGAAACTGGTCGGGACAATAAGGTATGAAATTTGAACCTAGTAAGGATGGTAGAGTAGTTGGTTGGGTTCTCGGGTGTTTTTGGGAGGAGTTGGTTAAATACCTTATTGGTGTAGGTTGGGGAAGTGTTGTAGTTTATTGGGGTGAAAGGGATTACGCATTTTGGACAATGATTGGGCAATACATTGATAGACTAGTTCGGGTGTGGGTAAGGTCCTGCTAAATGACCTTCTAATGTGTTTGTGACAAAGTAACCGGACAGAAACTTGGCTTGAGTATAGTTAGATCACAAAAGTTCTAACTAGACTTACACCTAGGGTTTGGACCACAAAAGAACTAAGGGTTGGACCACGAATGGACCAACTAAGATAATAACACAAAAGTTGAATAACTTAGCAAAGTTTGAGAAAAGTCAAATATATTTCATAAAACATCAATATCTTCTTTCATAAACTACATCCCCAATTTATACAAGTTCTAAGACTTCTAGAAGAGGTAACAAGATAGATATAAAAATGCATCTAGGCCGACTGGAAAAGGGGGACAGGTTCGACAGATTTGGGAGAAGGGAAAAGACCCAACTCTTCATGTTCACTAGGCCACCTTTTTTCTGTCATCCATGTTGATAAGTGCCTGACAAGCTAGTTCTTTAATTACCTCTTTGGGGAACTTTGGAAGCTTCTCCTTTTAGATGGTTCTCGGCTTTGTCATCTTATCTTATTACATGACATAGTAATTATGCTATAAGGAGATCTAGTAATTAAGCTAGGAATTAAAACAAGATAAAAGGTAGTCTCAGCCAAGACCTACATAAAAGCCGAAAAAATATTTCCTTTTTGGATCTTCAAGTCTTGTCTTCTATCAACTCCACACTATACTCCACTCCACGTTATGCATGTCACCATATGACAGTTGGAAATCTTTGGCACTCCTAGCAAATCACCTCGCGGCTCATGTTGGAAACTTATGTTTACGACCTTCTTTTCATTATATACCAAACTGATGTATATAAGGATGGGATTGTATGGTTAGGTTGGTCATAGTTAGATTGGGGGTGGACGGACACAAATATGAGTCAAATGGATCTTGGTGGAATAGGACCATTTTAAGACATTTTAAGTTTGTGGGTGGTGTACGGGTGCCCTTAGGTGGTTTGGGGTTAAGGCGTTTGGAGATGATGAACTAGACACCTTGTAGGTTATGTTGGTGGTTGGATAGTGGTAAGGTGGTGGAAACTGGTCGGGACAATAAGGTATGAAATTTGAACCTAGTAAGGATGGTAGAGTAGTTGGTTGGGTTCTCGGGTGTTTTTGGGAGGAGTTGGTTAAATACCTTATTGGTGTAGGTTGGGGAAGTGTTGTAGTTTATTGGGGTGAAAGGGATTACGCATTTTGGACAATGATTGGGCACTAAATTGATAGACTAGTTCGGGTGTGGGTAAGGTAATGCAGGCTAAATGACCTTCTAATGTGTTTGTGACAAAGTAACCGGACAGAAACTTGGCTTGGGTATAGTTAAATCACAAAAGTTCTAACTAGACTTACACATTGGGTTTGGACCACAAATGAACCAAGGGTTGGACCACAAAAGGACCAACTAAGATAAAAATACAAAAGTTGAATAACTTAGCAAAGTTTGAGAAAAGTCAAATATATTTCATAAAACATCAATACCTTCTTTCTTAAACTACATTCCCAATTTATACTAGTTCTAAGACTTCTAGAAGAGGTAACAAGATAGACATAATAATGCATCTAGGCTGACTGGTAAAGGGGGACAGTTTCGATAGATTTGGGAGAAGGGAAAAGACCCAACTCTTCATGTTCACTAGGCCACCTTTTTTTCTGTCATCCATGTTGATAAGTGCCTGACAAGCTAGTTCTTTAATTACCTCTTTGGGGAACTTTGGAAGCTTCTCCTTTTAGATGGTTCTCGGCTTTGTCATCTTATCTTATTACATGACATAGTAATTATGCTATAAGGAGATCAAGTAATTAAGCTAGGAATTAAAACAAGATAAAAGGTAGTCTCAGCCAAGACCTACATAAAAGTTGAAAAAATATTTCCTTTTTGGATCTTCAAGTCTTGTCTTCTATCAAATCCACACTATACTCCACTCCACGTTATGCATGTCACCATATGACAGTTGGAAATCTTTGGCACTCCTAGCAAATCACCTCGCGGCTCATGTTGGAAACTTATGTTTACGACCTTCTTTTCATTATATACCAAACTGATGTATATAAGGATGGGATTGTATGGTTAGGTTGGACATAGTTAGATTGGGGGTGGATGGACACAAATATGAGTCAAATGGATCTTGGTGGAATAGGACCATTTTAAGACATTTTAAGTTTGTGGGTGGTGTACGGGTGCCCTTAGGTGGTTTGGGGTTAAGGCGTTTGGAGATGATGAACTAGACACCTTGTAGGTTATGTTGGTGGTTGGATAGTGGTAAGGTGGTGGAAATTGGTCGGGACAATAAGGTATGAAATTTGAACCTAGTAAGGATGGTAGAGTAGTTGGTTGGGTTCTCGGGTGTTTTTGGGAGGAGTTGGTTAAATACCTTATTGGTGTAGGTTGGGGAAGTGTTGTAGTTTATTGGGGTGAAAGGGATTACGCATTTTGGACAATGATTGGGCACTACATTGATAGACTAGTTCGGGTGTGGGTAAGGTAATGCAGGCTAAATGACCTTCTAATGTGTTTGTCACAAAGTAACCGGACAGAAACATGGCTTGGGTATAGTTAAATCACAAAAGTTCTAACTAGACTTACACCTAGGGTTTGGACCACAAAAGAACCAAGGGTTGGACCACAAAAGGACCAACTAAGATAAAAATACAAAAGTTGAATAACTTAGCAAAGTTTGATAAAAGTCAAATATATTTCATAAAACATCAATACCTTATTTCATAAACTACATTCCCAATTTATACTAGTTCTAAGACTTCTAGAAGAGGTAACAATATAGACATAAAAATGCATCTAGGCTGACTGGGAAAGGGGGACAGGTTCGACAGATTTGGGAGAAGGGAAAAGACCCAACTCTTCATGTTCACTAGGCCACCTTTTTTTCTGTCATCCATGTTGATAAGTGCCTGACAAGCTAGTTCTTTAATTACCTCTTTGGGGAACTTTGGAAGCTTCTCCTTTTAGATGGTTCTCGGCTTTGTCATCTTATCTTATTACATGACATAGTAATTATGCTATAAGGAGATCAAGTAATTAAGCTAGGAATTAAAACAAGATAAAAGGTAGTCTCAGCCAAGACCTACATAAAAGCCGAAAAAATATTTCCTTTTTGGATCTTCAAGTCTTGTCTTCTATCAACTCCACACTATACTCCACTCCACGTTATGCATGTCACCATATGACAGTTGGAAATCTTTGGCACTCCTAGCAAATCACCTCGCGGCTCATGTTGGAAACTTATGTTTACGACCTTCTTTTCATTATATACCAAACTGATGTATATAAGGATGGGATTGTATGGTTAGGTTGGTCATAGTTAGATTGGGGGTGGACGGACACAAATATGAGTCAAATGGATCTTGGTGGAATAGGACCATTTTAAGACATTTTAAGTTTGTGGGTGGTGTACGGGTGCCCTTAGGTGGTTTGGGGTTAAGGCGTTTGGAGATGATGAACTAGACACCTTGTAGGTTATGTTGGTGGTTGGATAGTGGTAAGGTGGTGGAAATTGGTCGGGACAATAAGGTACGAAATTTGAACCTAGTAAGGATGGTAGAGTAGTTGGTTGGGTTCTCGGGTGTTTTTGGGAGGAGTTGGTTAAATACCTTATTGGTGTAGGTTGGGGAAGTGTTGTAGTTTATTGGGGTGAAAGGGATTACGCATTTTGGACAATGATTGGGCACTAAATTGATAGACTAGTTCGGGTGTGGGTAAGGTAATGCAGGCTAAATGACCTTCTAATGTGTTTGTGACAAAGTAACCGGACAGAAACTTGGCTTGGGTATAGTTAAATCACAAAAGTTCTAACTAGACTTACACCTAGGGTTTGGACCACAAAAGAACCAAGGGTTGGACCACAAAAGGACCAACTAAGATAAAAATACAAAAGTTGAATAACTTAGCAAAGTTTGAGAAAAGTCAAATATATTTCATAAAACATCAATACCTTCTTTCATAAACTACATTCCCAATTTATACTAGTTCTAAGACTTCTAGAAGAGGTAACAAGATAGACATAAAAATGCATCTAGGCTGACTGGGAAAGGGGGACAGGTTCGATAGATTTGGGAGAAGGGAAAAGACCCAACTCTTCATGTTCACTAGGCCACCTTTTTTTCTGTCATCCATGTTGATAAGTGCCTGACAAGCTAGTTCTTTAATTACCTCTTTGGGGAACTTTGGAAGCTTCTCCTTTTAGATGGTTCTCGGCTTTGTCATCTTATCTTATTACATGACATAGTAATTATGCTATAAGGAGATCTAGTAATTAAGCTAGGAATTAAAACAAGATAAAAGGTAGTCTCAGCCAAGACCTACATAAAAGCCGAAAAAATATTTCCTTTTTGGATCTTCAAGTCTTGTCTTCTATCAACTCCACACTATACTCCACTCCACGTTATGCATGTCACCATATGACAGTTGGAAATCTTTGGCACTCCTAGCAAATCACCTCGCGGCTCATGTTGGAAACTTATGTTTACGACCTTCTTTTCATTATATACCAAACTGATGTATATAAGGATGGGATTGTATGGTTAGGTTGGACATAGTTAGATTGGGGTGGATGGACACAAATATGAGTCAAATGGATCTTGGTGGAATAGGACCATTTTAAGACATTTTAAGTTTGTGGGTGGTGTACGGGTGCCCTTAGGTGGTTTGGGGTTAAGGCGTTTGGAGATGATGAACTAGACACCTTGTAGGTTATGTTGGTGGTTGGATAGTGGTAAGGTGGTGGAAATTGGTCGGGACAATAAGGTATGAAATTTGAACCTAGTAAGGATGGTAGAGTAGTTGGTTGGGTTCTCGGGTGTTTTTGGGAGGAGTTGGTTAAATACCTTATTGGTGTAGGTTGGGGAAGTGTTGTAGTTTATTGGGGTGAAAGGGATTACGCATTTTGGACAATGATTGGGCACTACATTGATAGACTAGTTCGGGTGTGGGTAAGGTAATGCAGGCTAAATGACCTTCTAATGTGTTTGTGACAAAGTAACCGGACAGAAACTTGGCTTGGGTATAGTTAAATCACAAAAGTTCTAACTAGACTTACACCTAGGGTTTGGACCACAAAAGAACCAAGGGTTGGACCACAAAAGGACCAACTAAGATAAAAATACAAAAGTTGAATAACTTAGCAAAGTTTGAGAAAAGTCAAATATATTTCATAAAACATCAATACCTTCTTTCATAAACTACATTCCCAATTTATACTAGTTCTAAGACTTCTAGAAGAGGTAACAAGATAGACATAAAAATGCATCTAGGCTGCGTGGGAAAGGGGGACAGGTTCGACAGATTTGGGAGAAGGGAAAAGACCCAACTCTTCATGTTCACTAGGCCACCTTTTTTCTGTCATCCATGTTGATAAGTGCCTGACAAGCTAGTTCTTTAATTACCTCTTTGGGGAACTTTGGAAGCTTCTCCTTTTAGATGGTTCTCGGCTTTGTCATCTTATCTTATTACATGACATAGTAATTATGCTATAAGGAGATCTAGTAATTAAGCTAGGAATTAAAACAAGATAAAAGGTAGTCTCAGCCAAGACCTACATAAAAGCCGAAAAAATATTTCCTTTTTGGATCTTCAAGTCTTGTCTTCTATCAACTCCACACTATACTCCACTCCACGTTATGCATGTCACCATATGACAGTTGGAAATCTTTGGCACTCCTAGCAAATCACCTCGTGACTCATGTTGGAAACTTATGTTTACGACCTTCTTTTCATTATATACCAAACTGATGTATATAAGGATGGGATTGTATGGTTAGGTTGGTCATAGTTAGATTGGGGCTGGACGGACACAAATATCAGTCAAATGGATCTTGGTGGAACCATTTTAAGACATTTTAAGTTTGTGGGTGGTGTACGGGTGCCCTTAGGTGGTTTGGGTTAAGGCGTTTGGAGATGATGAACTAGACACCTTATAGGTTATGTTGGTGGTCGGATAGTTGTAAGGTGGTGGAAACTGGGATGGTCAATAAGGTACGAAATTTGAACCTAGTAAGGATGGTAGAGTAGTTGGTTGGGTTCTCGGGTGTTTTTGGGAGGAGTTGGTTAAATACCTTATTGGTGTAGGTTGGGGAAGTGTTGTAGTTTATTGGGGTGAAAGGGATTACGCATTTTGTACAATGATTGGGCACTAAATTGATAGACTAGTTCGGGTGTGGGTAAGGTAATGCAGGCTAAATGACCTTCTAATGTGTTTGTGACAAAGTAACCGGACAGAAACATGGCTTGGGTATAGTTAAATCACAAAAGTTCTAACTAGACTTACACCTAGGGTTTGGACCACAAAAGAACCAAGGGTTGGACCACAAAAGGACCAACTAAGATAAAAATACAAAAGTTGAATAACTTAGCAAAGTTTGAGAAAAGTCAAATATATTTCATAAAACATCAATACCTTCTTTCATAAACTACATTCCCAATTTATACTAGTTCTAAGACTTCTAGAAGAGGTAACAAGATAGACATAAAAATGCATCTAGGCTGACTGGGAAAGGGGGACAGGTTCGACAGATTTGGGAGAAGGGAAAAGACCCAACTCTTCATGTTCACTAGGCCACCTTTTTTTCTGTCATCCATGTTGATAAGTGCCTGACAAGCTAGTTCTTTAATTACCTCTTTGGGGAACTTTGGAAGCTTCTCCTTTTAGATGGTTCTCGGCTTTGTCATCTTATCTTATTACATGACATAGTAATTATGCTATAAGGAGATCTAGTAATTAAGCTAGGAATTAAAACAAGATAAAAGGTAGTCTCAGCCAAGACCTACATAAAAGCCGAAAAAATATTTCCTTTTTGGATCTTCAAGTCTTGTCTTCTATCAACTCCACACTATACTCCACTCCACGTTATGCATGTCACCATATGACAGTTGGAAATCTTTGGCACTCCTAGCAAATCACCTCGCGACTCATGTTGGAAACTTATGTTTACGACCTTCTTTTCATTATATACCAAACTGATGTATATAAGGATGGGATTGTATGGTTAGGTTGGTCATAGTTAGATTGGGGCTGGACGGACACAAATATGAGTCAAATGGATCTTGGTGGAATAGGACCATTTTAAGACATTTTAAGTTTGTGGGTGGTGTCGGGGTGCCCTTAGGTGGTTTGGGGTTAAGGCGTTTGGAGATGATGAACTAGACACCTTGTAGGTTATGTTGGTGGTTGGATAGTGGTAAGGTGGTGGAAACTGGTCGGGACAATAAGGTACGAAATTTGAACCTAGTAAGGATGGTAGAGTAGTTGGTTGGGTTCTCGGGTGTTTTTGGGAGGAGTTGGTTAAATACCTTATTGGTGTAGGTTGGGGAAGTGTTGTAGTTTATTGGGGTGAAAGGGATTACGCATTTTGGACAATGATTGGGCACTAAATTGATAGACTAGTTCGGGTGTGGGTAAGGTAATGCAGGCTAAATGACCTTCTAATGTGTTTGTGACAAAGTAACCGGACAGAAACTTGGCTTGGGTATAGTTAAATCACAAAAGTTCTAACTAGACTTACACCTAGGGTTTGGACCACAAAAGAACCAAGGGTTGGACCACAAAAGGACCAACTAAGATAAAAATACAAAAGTTGAATAACTTAGCAAAGTTTGAGAAAAGTCAAATATATTTCATAAAACATCAATACCTTCTTTCATAAACTACATTCCCAATTTATACTAGTTCTAAGACTTCTAGAAGAGGTAACAAGATAGACATAAAAATGCATCTAGGCTGACTGGGAAAGGGGGACAGGTTCGACAGATTTGGGAGAAGGGAAAAGACCCAACTCTTCATGTTCACTAGGCCACCTTTTTTTCTGTCATCCATGTTGATAAGTGCCTGACAAGCTAGTTCTTTAATTACCTCTTTGGGAACTTTGGAAGCTTCTCCTTTTAGATGGTTCTCGGCTTTGTCATCTTATCTTATTACATGACATAGTAATTATGCTATAAGGAGATCTAGTAATTAAGCTAGGAATTAAAACAAGATAAAAGGTAGTCTCAGCCAAGACCTACATAAAAGCCGAAAAAATATTTCCTTTTTGGATCTTCAAGTCTTGTCTTCTATCAACTCCACACTATACTCCACTCCACGTTATGCATGTCACCATATGACAGTTGGAAATCTTTGGCACTCCTAGCAAATCACCTCGCGACTCATGTTGGAAACTTATGTTTACGACCTTCTTTTCATTATATACCAAACTGATGTATATAAGGATGGGATTGTATGGTTAGGTTGGTCATAGTTAGATTGGGGCTGGACGGACACAAATATGAGTCAAATGGATCTTGGTGGAATAGGACCATTTTAAGACATTTTAAGTTTGTGGGTGGTGTACGGGGTGCCCTTAGGTGGTTTGGGGTTAAGGCGTTTGGAGATGATGAACTAGACACCTTGTAGGTTATGTTGGTGGTTGGATAGTGGTAAGGTGGTGGAAACTGGTCGGGAAAATAAGGTACGAAATTTGAACCTAGTAAGGATGGTAGAGTAGTTGGTTGGGTTCTCGGGTGTTTTTGGGAGGAGTTGGTTAAATACCTTATTGGTGTAGGTTGGGGAAGTGTTGTAGTTTATTGGGGTGAAAGGGATTACGCATTTTGGACAATGATTGGGCACTAAATTGATAGACTAGTTCGGGCCACGTAAGGTAATGCAGGCTAAATGACCTTCTAATGTGTTTGTGACAAAGTAACCGGACAGAAACTTGGCTTGGGTATAGTTAAATCACAAAAGTTCTAACCAGACTTACACCTAGGGTTTGGTGTTACAAATGAACCAAGGGTTGGACCACAAAAGGACCAACTAAGATAAAAATACAAAAGTTGAATAACTTAGCAAAGTTTGAGAAAAGTCAAATATATTTCATAAAACATCAATACCTTCTTTCATAAACTACATTCCCAATTTATACTAGTTCTAAGACTTCTAGAAGAGGTAACAAGATAGACATAAAAATGCATCTAGGCTGACTGGGAAAGGGGGACAGGTTCGACAGATTTGGGAGAAGGGAAAAGACCCAACTCTTCATGTTCACTAGGCCACCTTTTTTCTGTCATCCATGTTGATAAGTGCCTGACAAGCTAGTTCTTTAATTACCTCTTTGGGGAACTTTGGAAGCTTCTCCTTTTAGATGGTTCTCGGCTTTGTCATCTTATCTTATTACATGACATAGTAATTATGCTATAAGGAGATCTAGTAATTAAGCTAGGAATTAAAACAAGATAAAAGGTAGTCTCAGCCAAGACCTACATAAAAGCCGAAAAAATATTTCCTTTTTGGATCTTCAAGTCTTGTCTTCTATCAACTCCACACTATACTCCACTCCACGTTATGCATGTCACCATATGACAGTTGGAAATCTTTGGCACGTCATGTTGGAAACTTATGTTTACGACCTTCTTTTCATTATATACCAAACTGATGTATATAAGGATGAGATTGTATGGTTAGGTTGGTCATAGTTAGATTGGGGCTGGACGGACACAAATATGAGTCAAATGGATCCTGGTGGAATAGGACCATTTTAAGACATTTTAAGTTTGTGGGTGGTGTACGGGTGCCCTTAGGTGGTTTGGGGTTAAGGCGTTTGGAGATGATGAACTAGACACCTTGTAGGTTATGTTGGTGGTTGGATAGTGGTAAGGTGGTGGAAACTGGTCGGGACAATAAGGTACGAAATTTGAACCTAGTAAGGATGGTAGAGTAGTTGGTTGGGTTCTCGGGTGTTTTTGGGAGGAGTTGGTTAAATACCTTATTGGTGTAGGTTGGGGAAGTGTTGTAGTTTATTGGGGTGAAAGGGATTACGCATTTTGGACAATGATTGGGCACTAAATTGATAGACTAGTTCGGGTGTGGGTAAGGTAATGCAGGCTAAATGACCTTCTAATGTGTTTGTGACAAAGTAACCGGACAGAAACTTGGCTTGGGTATAGTTAAATCACAAAAGTTCTAACTAGACTTACACCTAGGGTTTGGACCACAAAAGGACCAACTAAGATAAAAATACAAAAGTTGAATAACTTAGCAAAGTTTGAGAAAAGTCAAATATATTTCATAAAACATCAATACCTTCTTTCATAAACTACATTCCCAATTTATACTAGTTCTAAGACTTCTAGAAGAGGTAACAAGATAGACATAAAAATGCATCTAGGCTGACTGGGAAAGGGGGGACAGGTTCGACAGAGTTGGGACGAAGGAAAAGACCCAACTCTTCATGTTCACTAGGCCACCTTTTTTTCTGTCATCCATGTTGATAAGTGCCCGACAAGCTAGTTCTTTAATTACCTCTTTGGGGAACTTTGGAAGCTTCTCCTTTTAGATGGTTCTCGGCTTTGTCATCTTATCTTATTACATGACATAGTAATTATGCTATAAGGAGATCAAGTAATTAAGCTAGGAATTAAAACAAGATAAAAGGTAGTCTCAGCCAAGACCTACATAAAAGCCGAAAAAATATTTCCTTTTTGGATCTTCAAGTCTTGTCTTCTATCAACTCCACACTATACTCCACTCCACGTTATGCATGTCACCATATGACAGTTGGAAATCTTTGGCACTCCTAGCAAATCACCTCGCGGCTCATGTTGGAAACTTATGTTTACGACCTTCTTTTCATTATATACCAAACTGATGTATATAAGGATGGGATTGTATGGTTAGGTTGGACATAGTTAGATTGGGGGTGGATGGACACAAATATGAGTCAAATGGATCTTGGTGGAATAGGACCATTTTAAGACATTTTAAGTTTGTGGGTGGTGTACGGGTGCCCTTAGGTGGTTTGGGGTTAAGGCGTTTGGAGATGATGAACTAGACACCTTGTAGGTTATGTTGGTGGTTGGATAGTGGTAAGGTGGTGGAAATTGGTCGGGACAATAAGGTATGAAATTTGAACCTAGTAAGGATGGTAGAGTAGTTGGTTGGGTTCTCGGGTGTTTTTGGGAGGAGTTGGTTAAATACCTTATTGGTGTAGGTTGGGGAAGTGTTGTAGTTTATTGGGGTGAAAGGGATTACGCATTTTGGACAATGATTGGGCACTAAATTGATAGACTAGTTCGGGTGTGGGTAAGGTAATGCAGGCTAAATGACCTTCTAATGTGTTTGTGACAAAGTAACCGGACAGAAACTTGGCTTGGGTATAGTTAAATCACAAAAGTTCTAACTAGACTTACACCTAGGGTTTGGACCACTAAAGAACCAAGGGTTGGACCACAAAAGGACCAACTAAGATAAAAATACAAAAGTTGAATAACTTAGCAAAGTTTGAGAAAAGTCAAATATATTTCATAAAACATCAATACCTTCTTTCATAAACTACATTCCCAATTTATACTAGTTCTAAGACTTCTAGAAGAGGTAACAAGATAGACATAAAAATGCATCTAGGCTGACTGGGAAAGGGGGACAGGTTCGACAGATTTGGGAGAAGGGAAAAGACCCAACTCTTCATGTTCACTAGGCCACCTTTTTCTGTCATCCATGTTGATAAGTGCCTGACAAGCTAGTTCTTTAATTACCTCTTTGGGGAACTTTGGAAGCTTCTCCTTTTAGATGGTTCTCGGCTTTGTCATCTTATCTTATTACATGACATAGTAATTATGCTATAAGGAGATCTAGTAATTAAGCTAGGAATTAAAACAAGATAAAAGGTAGTCTCGGCCAAGACCTACATAAAAGCCGAAAAAATATTTCCTTTTTGGATCTTCAAGTCTTGTCTTCTATCAACTCCACACTATACTCCACTCCACGTTATGCATGTCACCATATGACAGTTGGAAATCTTTGGCACTCCTAGCAAATCACCTCGTGACTCATGTTGGAAACTTATGTTTACGACCTTCTTTTCATTATATACCAAACTGATGTATATAAGGATGGGATTGTATGGTTAGGTTGGTCATAGTTAGATTGGGGCTGGACGGACACAAATATGAGTCAAATGGATCTTGGTGGAATAGGACCATTTTAAGACATTTTAAGTTTGTGGGTGGTGTACGGGTGCCCTTAGGTGGTTTGGGGTTAAGGCGTTTGGAGATGATGAACTAGACACCTTGTAGGTTATGTTGGTGGTTGGATAGTGGTAAGGTGGTGGAAACTGGTCGGGACAATAAGGTACGAAATTTGAACCTAGTAAGGATGGTAGAGTAGTTGGTTGGGTTCTCGGGTGTTTTTGGGAGGAGTTGGTTAAATACCTTATTGGTGTAGGTTGGGGAAGTGTTGTAGTTTATTGGGGTGAAAGGGATTACGCATTTTGGACAATGATTGGGCACTAAATTGATAGACTAGTTCGGGTGTGGGTAAGGTAATGCAGGCTAAATGACCTTCTAATGTGTTTGTGACAAAGTAACCGGACAGAAACTTGGCTTGGGTATAGTTAAATCACAAAAGTTCTAACTAGACTTACACCTAGGGTTCGGACCATAAAAATACAAAAGTTGAATAACTTAGCAAAGTTTGAGAAAAGTCAAATATATTTCATAAAACATCAATACCTTCTTTCATAAACTACATTCCCAATTTATACTAGTTCTAAGACTTCTAGAAGAGGTAACAAGATAGACATAAAAATGCATCTAGGCTGACTGGGAAAGGGGGACAGGTTCGACAGATTTGGGAGAAGGGAAAAGACCCAACTCTTCATGTTCACTAGGCCACCTTTTTTTCTGTCATCCATGTTGATAAGTGCCTGACAAGCTAGTTCTTTAATTACCTCCATTGGGAACTTTGGAAGCTTCTCCTTTAAGATGGTTCTCGGCTTTGTCATCTTATCTTATTACATGACATAGTAATTATGCTATAAGGAGATCTAGTAATTAAGCTAGGAATTAAAACAAGATAAAAGGTAGTCTCGGCCAAGACCTACATAAAAGCCGAAAAAATATTTCCTTTTTGGATCTTCAAGTCTTGTCTTCTATCAACTCCACACTATACTCCACTCCACGTTATGCATGTCACCATATGACAGTTGGAAATCTTTGGCACTCCTAGCAAATCACCTCGCGACTCATGTTGGAAACTTATGTTTACGACCTTCTTTTCATTATATACCAAACTGATGTATATAAGGATGGGATTGTATGGTTAGGTTGGTCATAGTTAGATTGGGGTTGGACGGACACAAATATGAGTCAAATGGATCTTGGTGGAATAGGACCATTTTAAGACATTTTAAGTTTGTGGGTGGTGTCCGGGTGCCCTTAGGTGGTTTGGGGTTAAGGCGTTTGGAGATGATGAACTAGACACCTTGTAGGTTATGTTGGTGGTTGGATAGTGGTAAGGTGGTGGAAACTGGTCGGGACAATAAGGTACGAAATTTGAACCTAGTAAGGATGGTAGAGTAGTTGGTTGGGTTCTCGGGTGTTTTTGGGAGGAGTTGGTTAAATACCTTATTGGTGTAGGTTGGGGAAGTGTTGTAGTTTATTGGGGTGAAAGGGATTACGCATTTTGGACAATGATTGGGCACTAAATTGATAGACTAGTTCGGGTGTGGGTAAGGTAATGCAGGCTAAATGACCTTCTAATGTGTTTGTGACAAAGTAACCGGACAGAAACTTGGCTTGGGTATAGTTAAATCACAAAAGTTCTAACTAGACTTACACCTAGGGTTTGGACCACAAAAGGACCAACTAAGATAAAAATACAAAAGTTGAATAACTTAGCAAAGTTTGAGAAAAGTCAAATATATTTCATAAAACATCAATACCTTCTTTCATAAACTACATTCCCAATTTATACTAGTTCTAAGACTTCTAGAAGAGGTAACAAGATAGACATAAAAATGCATCTAGGCTGACTGGGAAAGGGGGACAGGTTCGACAGATTTGGGAGATGGGAAAAGTCCCAACTCTTCATGTTCACTAGGCTACCTTTTTTTCTGTTGTCCATGTTGATAAGTGCTTGACAAGCTAGTTCTTTAATTACCTCTTTGGGGAACGTTGGAAGCTTCTCCTTTTAGATGGTTCTCGGCTTTGTCATCTTATCTTATTACATGACATAGTAATTATGCTATAAGGAGATCAAGTAATTAAGCTAGGAATTAAAACAAGATAAAAGGTAGTCTCAGCCAAGACCTACATAAAAGCCGAAAAAATATTTCCTTTTTGGATCTTCAAGTCTTGTCTTCTATCAACTCCACACTATACTCCACTCCACGTTATGCATGTCACCATATGACAGTTGGAAATCTTTGGCACTCCTAGCAAATCACCTCTCGGCTCATGTTGGAAACTTATGTTTACGACCTTCTTTTCATTATATACCAAACTGATGTATATAAGGATGGGATTGTATGGTTAGGTTGGTCATAAATTGGGGCTGGACGGACACAAATATGAGTCAAATGGATCTTGGTGGAATAGGACCATTTTAAGACATTTTAAGTTTGTGGGTGGTGTACGGGTGCCCTTAGGTGGTTTGGGGTTAAGGCGTTTGGAGATGATGAACTAGACACCTTATAGGTTATGTTGGTGGTTGGATAGTGGTAAGGTGGTGGAAACTGGTCGGGAAAATAAGGTACGAAATTTGAACCTAGTAAGGATGGTAGAGTAGTTGGTTGGGTTCTCGGGTGTTTTTGGGAGGAGTTGGTTAAATACCTTATTGGTGTAGGTTGGGGAAGTGTTGTAGTTTATTGGGGTGAAAGGGATTACGCATTTTGGACAATGATTGGGCACTAAATTGATAGACTAGTTCGGGTGTGGGTAAGGTAATGCAGGCTAAATGACCTTCTAATGTGTTTGTGACAAAGTAACCGGACAGAAACTTGGCTTGGGTATAGTTAAATCACAAAAGTTCTAACTAGACTTACACCTAGGGTTTGGACCACAAAAGAACCAAGGGTTGGACCAACTAAGATAAAAATACAAAAGTTGAATAACTTAGCAAAGTTTGAGAAAAGTCAAATATATTTCATAAAACATCAATACCTTCTTTCATAAACTACATTCCCAATTTATACTAGTTCTAAGACTTCTAGAAGAGGTAACAAGATAGACATAAAAATGCATCTAGGCTGACTGGGAAAGGGGGACAGGTTCGACAGATTTGGGAGAAGGGAAAAGACCAAACTCTTCATGTTCACTAGGCCACCTTTTTTCTGTCATCCATGTTGATAAGTGCCTGACAAGCTAGTTCTTTAATTACCTCTTTGGGGAACTTTGGAAGCTTCTCCTTTTAGATGGTTCTCGGCTTTGTCATCTTATCTTATTACATGACATAGTAATTATGCTATAAGGAGATCAAGTAATTAAGCTAGGAATTAAAACAAGATAAAAGGTAGTCTCAGCCAAGACCTACATAAAAGTTGAAAAAATATTTCCTTTTTGGATCTTCAAGTCTTGTCTTCTATCAACTCCACACTATACTCCACTCCACGTTATGCATGTCACCATATGACAGTTGGAAATCTTTGGCACTCGCGTCTCATGTTGGAAACTTATGTTTACGACCTTCTTTTCATTATATACCAAGCTGATGTATATAAGGATGGGATTGTATGGTTAGGTTGGATATAGTTAGATTGGGTGTGGACGGACACAAATATGAGTCAAATGGATCTTGGTGGAATAGGACCATTTTAAGACATTTTAAGTTTGTGGGTGGTGTACGGGTGCCCTTAGGTGGTTTGGGGTTAAGGCGTTTGGAGATGATGAACTAGACACCTTGTAGGTTATGTTGGTGGTTGGATAGTGGTAAGGTGGTGGAAACTGGTCGGGACAATAAGGTACGAAATTTGAACCTAGTAAGGATGGTAGAGTAGTTGGTTGGGTTCTCGGGTGTTTTTGGGAGGAGTTGGTTAAATACCTTATTGGTGTAGGTTGGGGAAGTGTTGTAGTTTATTGGGGTGAAAGGGATTACGCATTTTGGACAATGATTGGGCACTAAATTGATAGACTAGTTCGGGTGTGGGTAAGGTAATGCAGGCTAAATGACCTTCTAATGTGTTTGTGACAAAGTAACCGGACAGAAACTTGGCTTGGGTATAGTTAAATCACAAAAGTTCTAACTAGACTTACACCTAGGGTTTGGACCACAAAAGAACCAAGGGTTGGACCAACTAAGATAAAAATACAAAAGTTGAATAACTTAGCAAAGTTTGAGAAAAGTCAAATATATTTCATAAAACATCAATACCTTCTTTCATAAACTACATTCCCAATTTATACTAGTTCTAAGACTTCTAGAAGAGGTAACAAGATAGACATAAAAATGCATCTAGGCTGACTGGGAAAGAGGGACAGGTTCGACAGATTTGGGAGAAGGGAAGAGACCCAACTCTTCATGTTCACTAGGCCACCTTTTTTTCTGTCATCCATGTTGATAAGTGCCTGACAAGCTAGTTCTTTAATTACCTCTTTGGGGACCGTTGGAAGCTTCTCCTTTTAGATGATTCTCGGCTTTGTCATCTTATCTTATTACATGACATAGTAATTATGCTATAAAGAGATCTATTAATTATGCTAGGAATTAAAACAAGATAAAAGGTAGTCTCAGCCAAGACCTACATAAAAGCCGAAAACATGTTTCCTTCTTGGATCTTCAATTCTTGTCTTCTATCAACTCCACACCATACTCCACTCCACATTATGCATGTCACCATATGACAGTTGAAACTTATGTTTATGACCTTCTTTTCATTATATACCAAACTGATGTATATAAGGATGGGATTGTATGGTTAGGTTGGTCATAGATAGTTTGGGGCTGGATGGACACAAATATGAGTCAAATGGAGCTTGGTGGAATAGGACCATTTTAAGACATTTTAAGTTTGTGGGTGGTGTACGGGTGCCCTTAGGTGGTTTGGGGTTAAGGCGTTTGGAGATGATGAACTAGACACCTTGTAGGTTATGTTGGTGGTTGGATAGTGGTAAGGTGGTGGAAACTGGTCGGGACAATAAGGTACGAAATTTGAACCTAGTAAGGATGGTAGAGTAGTTGGTTGGGTTCTCGGGTGTTTTTGGGAGGAGTTGGTTAAATACCTTATTGGTGTAGGTTGGGGAAGTGTTGTAGTTTATTGGGGTGAAAGGGATTACGCATTTTGGACAATGATTGGGCACTAAATTGATAGACTAGTTCGGGTGTGGGTAAGGTAATGCAGGCTAAATGACCTTCTAATGTGTTTGTGACAAAGTAACCGGACAGAAACTTGGCTTGGGTATAGTTAAATCACAAAAGTTCTAACTAGACTTACACCTAGGGTTTGGACCACAAAAGAACCAAGGGTTGGACCACAAAAGGACCAACTAAGATAAAAATACAAAAGTTGAATAACTTAGCAAAGTTTGAGAAAAGTCAAATATATTTCATAAAACATCAATACCTTCTTTCATAAACTACATTCCCAATTTATACTAGTTCTAAGACTTCTAGAAGAGGTAACAAGATAGACATAAAAATGCATCTAGGCTGACTGGGAAAGGGGACAGGTTCGACAGATTTGGGAGAAGGGAAAAGACCCAACTCTTCATGTTCACTAGGCCACCTTTTTTTCTGTCATCCATGTTGATAAGTGCCTGACAAGCTAGTTCTTTAATTACCTCTTTGGGAAACTTTGGAAGCTTCTCCTTTTAGATGGTTCTCGGCTTTGTCATCTTATCTTATTACATGACATAGTAATTATGCTATAAGGAGATCTAGTAATTAAGCTAGGAATTAAAACAATATAAAAGGTAGTCTCAGCCAAGACCTACATAAAAGCCGAAAAAATATTTCCTTTTTGGATCTTCAAGTCTTGTCTTCTATCAACTCCACACTATACTCCACTCCACGTTATGCATGTCACCATATGACAGTTGGAAATCTTTGGCACTCGCGACTCATGTTGGAAACTTATGTTTACGACCTTCTTTTCATTATATACCAAACTGATGTATATAAGGATGGGATTGTATGGTTAGGTTGGACATAGTTAGATTGGGGGTGGATGGACACAAATATGAGTCAAATGGATCTTGGTGGAATAGGACCATTTTAAGACATTTTAAGTTTGTGGGTGGTGTACGGGTGCCCTTAGGTGGTTTGGGGTTAAGGCGTTTGGAGATGATGAACTAGACACCTTGTAGGTTATGTTGGTGGTTGGATAGTGGTAAGGTGGTGGAAACTGGTCGGGACAATAAGGTACGAAATTTGAACCTAGTAAGGATGGTAGAGTAGTTGGTTGGGTTCTCGGGTGTTTTTGGGAGGAGTTGGTTAAATACCTTATTGGTGTAGGTTGGGGAAGTGTTGTAGTTTATTGGGGTGAAAGGGATTACGCATTTTGGACAATGATTGGGCACTAAATTGATAGACTAGTTCGGGTGTGGGTAAGGTAATGCAGGCTAAATGACCTTCTAATGTGTTTGTGACAAAGTAACCGGACAGAAACTTGGCTTGGGTATAGTTAAATCACAAAAGTTCTAACTAGACTTACACCTAGGGTTTGGACCACAAAAGAACCAAGGGTTGGACCAACTAAGATAAAAATACAAAAGTTGAATAACTTAGCAAAGTTTGAGAAAAGTCAAATATATTTCATAAAACATCAATACCTTCTTTCATAAACTACATTCCCAATTTATACTAGTTCTAAGACTTCTAGAAGAGGTAACAAGATAGACATAAAAATGCATCTAGGCTGACTGGGAAAGGGGGACAGGTTCGACAGATTTGGGAGAAGGGAAAAGACCCAACTCTTCATGTTCACTAGGCCACCTTTTTTCTGTCATCCATGTTGATAAGTGCCTGACAAGCTAGTTCTTTAATTACCTCTTTGGGGAACTTTGGAAGCTTCTCCTTTTAGATGGTTCTCGGCTTTGTCATCTTATCTTATTACATGACATAGTAATTATGCTATAAGGAGATCTAGTAATTAAGCTAGGAATTAAAACAAGATAAAAGGTAGTCTCGGCCAAGACCTACATAAAAGCCGAAAAAATATTTCCTTTTTGGATCTTCAAGTCTTGTCTTCTATCAACTCCACACTATACTCCACTCCACGTTATGCATGTCACCATATGACAGTTGGAAATCTTTGGCACTCCTAGCAAATCACCTCGCGACTCATGTTGGAAACTTATGTTTACGACCTTCTTTTCATTATATACCAAACTGATGTATATAAGGATGGGATTGTATGGTTAGGTTGGTCATAGTTAGATTGGGGTGGACGGACACAAATATGAGTCCAATGGAGCTTGGTGGAATAGGACAATTTTAAGACATTTTAAGTTTGTGGGTGTTGTACGGGTGCCCTTAGGTGGTTTGGGGTTAAGGCGTTTGGAGATGATGAACTAGACACCTTGTAGGTTATGTTGGTGGTTGGATAGTGGTAAGGTGGTGGAAACTGGTCGGGACAATAAGGTATGAAATTTGAACCTAGTAAGGATGGTAGAGTAGTTGGTTGGGTTCTCGGGTGTTTTTGGGAGGAGTTGGTTAAATACCTTATTGGTGTAGGTTGGGGAAGTGTTGTAGTTTATTGGGGTGAAAGGGATTACGCATTTTGGACAATGATTGGGCACTAAATTGATAGACTAGTTCGGGCCACGTAAGGTAATGCAGGCTAAATGACCTTCTAATGTGTTTGTGACAAAGTAACCGGACAGAAACTTGGCTTGGGTATAGTTAAATCACAAAAGTTCTAACTAGACTTACACCTAGGGTTTGGACCACAAAAGGACCAACTAAGATAAAAATACAAAAGTTGAATAACTTAGCAAAGTTTGAGAAAAGTCAAATATATTTCATAAAACATCAATACCTTCTTTCATAAACTACATTCCCAATTTATACTAGTTCTAAGACTTCTAGAAGAGGTAACAAGATAGACATAAAAATGCATCTAGGCTGACTGGGAAAGGGGGACAGGTTCGACAGATTTGGGAGAAGGGAAAAGACCCAACTCTTCATGTTCACTAGGCCACCTTTTTTTCTGTCATCCATGTTGATAAGTGCCTGACAAGCTAGTTCTTTAATTACCTCTTTGGGGAACTTTGGAAGCTTCTCCTTTTAGATGGTTCTCGGCTTTGTCATCTTATCTTATTACATGACATAGTAATTATGCTATAAGGAGATCTAGTAATTAAGCTAGGAATTAAAACAATATAAAAGGTAGTCTCAGCCAAGACCTACATAAAAGCCGAAAAAATATTTCCTTTTTGGATCTTCAAGTCTTGTCTTCTATCAACTCCACACTATACTCCACTCCACGTTATGCATGTCACCATATGACAGTTGGAAATCTTTGGCACTCCTAGCAAATCACCTCGCGACTCATGTTGGAAACTTATGTTTACGACCTTCTTTTCATTATATACCAAACTGATGTATATAAGGATGGGATTGTATGGTTAGGTTGGTCATAGTTAGATTGGGGCTGGATGGACACAAATATGAGTCAAATGGAGCTTGGTGGAATAGGACCATTTTAAGACATTTTAAGTTTGTGGGTGGTGTACGGGTGCCCTTAGGTGGTTTGGGGTTAAGGCGTTTGGAGATGATGAACTAGACACCTTGTAGGTTATGTTGGTGGTTGGATAGTGGTAAGGTGGTGGAAACTGGTCGGGACAATAAGGTACGAAATTTGAACCTAGTAAGGATGGTAGAGTAGTTGGTTGGGTTCTCGGGTGTTTTTGGGAGGAGTTGGTTAAATACCTTATTGGTGTAGGTTGGGGAAGTGTTGTAGTGTATTGGGGTGAAAGGGATTAGGCATTTTGGACAATGATTGGGCACTAAATTGATAGACTAGTTCGGGTGTGGGTAAGGTAATGCAGGCTAAATGACCTTCTAATGTGTTTGTGACAAAGTAACCGGACAGAAACTTGGCTTGGGTATAGTTAAATCACAAAAGTTCTAACTAGACTTATACCTAGGGTTTGGACCACAAAAGAACCAAGGGTTGGACCACGAAAGGACCAACTAAGATAAAAATACAAAAGTTGAATAACTTAGCAAAGTTTGAGAAAAGTCAAATATATTTCATAAAACATCAATATCTTCTTTCATAAACTACATTCCCAATTTATACTAGTTCTAAGACTTCTAGAAGAGGTAACAAGATAGACATAAAAATGCATCTAGGCTGACTGGGAAAGGGGGACAGGTTCGACAGATTTGGGAGAAGGGAAAAGACCCAACTCTTTATGTTCACTAGGCCACCTTTTTTCTGTCATCCATGTTGATAAGTGCCTGACAAGCTAGTTCTTTAATTACCTCTTTGGGGAACGTTGGAAGCTTCTCCTTTTAGATGGTTCTCGGCTTTGTCATCTTATCTTATTACATGACATAGTAATTATGCTATAAGGAGATCTAGTAATTAAGCTAGGAATTAAAACAAGATAAAAGGTAGTCTCAGCCAAGACCTACATTAAAGCCGAAAAAATATTTCCTTTTTGGATCTTCAAGTCTTGTCTTCTATCAACTCCACACTATACTCCACTCCACGTTATGCATGTCACCATATGACAGTTGGAAATCTTTGGCACTCCTAGCAAATCACCTCGTGACTCATGTTGGAAACTTATGTTTACGACCTTCTGTTCATTATATACCAAACTGATGTATATAAGGATGGGATTGTATGGTTAGGTTGGTCATAGTTAGATTGGGGCTGGACGGACACAAATATGAGTCAAATGGAGCTTGGTGGAATAGAACCATTTTAAGACATTTTAAGTTTGTGGGTGGTGTACGGGTGCCCTTAGGTGGTTTGGGGTTAAGGCGTTTGGAGATGATGAACTAGACACCTTGTAGGTTATGTTGGTGGTTGGATAGTGGTAAGGTGGTGGAAACTGGTCGGGACAATAAGGTACGAAATTTGAACCTAGTAAGGATGGTAGAGTAGTTGGTTGGGTTCTCGGGTGTTTTTGGGAGGAGTTGGTTAAATACCTTATTGGTGTAGGTTGGGGAAGTGTTGTAGTTTATTGGGGTGAAAGGGATTAGGCATTTTGGACAATGATTGGGCACTAAATTGATAGACTAGTTCGGGTGTGGGTAAGGTAATGCAGGCTAAATGACCTTCTAATGTGTTTGTGACAAAGTAACCGGACAGAAACTTGGCTTGGGTATAGTTAAATCACAAAAGTTCTAACTAGACTTACACCTAGGGTTTGGACCACAAAAGAACCAAGGGCTGGACCACGAAAGGACCAACTAAGATAAGAATACAAAAGTTGAATAACTTAGCAAAGTTTGAGAAAAGTCAAATATATTTCATAAAACATCAATATCTTCTTTCATAAACTACATCCCCAATTTATACTAGTTCTAAGACTTCTAGATGAGGTAACAAGATAGACATAAAAATACATCTAG
The DNA here is from genome assembly GCA_029783415.1 of Anisodus acutangulus. Taxonomy (NCBI): domain Eukaryota; kingdom Viridiplantae; phylum Streptophyta; class Magnoliopsida; order Solanales; family Solanaceae; genus Anisodus; species Anisodus acutangulus. The sequence goes on from CM056494.1 coordinate 29,785,535, forward strand.
GCTGACTGGGAAAGGGGGACAGGTTCGACAGATTTGGAAGAAGGGAAGAGACCCAACTCTTCATGTTCACTAGGCCACCTTTTTTTCTGTCATTCATGTTGATAAGTGCCTGAACAAGCTAGTTCTTTAATTACCTCTTTGGGGAACGTTGGAAGCTTCTCCTTTTAGATGGTTCTCGGCTTTGTCATCTTATCTTATTACATGACATAGTAATTATGCTATAAGGAGATCTAGTAATTAAGCTAGGAATTAAAACAATATAAAAGGTAGTCTCAGCCAAGACCTACATAAAAGCCGAAAAAATATTTCCTTTTTGGATCTTCAAGTCTTGTCTTCTATCAACTCCACACTATACTCCACTCCACGTTATGCATGTCACCATATGACAGTTGGAAATCTTTGGCACTCCTAGCAAATCACCTCGCGACTCATGTTGGAAACTTATGTTTACGACCTTCTTTTCATTATATACCAAACTGATGTATATAAGGATGGGATTGTATGGTTAGGTTGGTCATAGTTAGATTGGGGCTGGACGGACACAAATATGAGTCAAATGGAGCTTGGTGGATTAGGACCATTTTAAGACATTTTAAGTTTGTGGGTTGTGTACGGGTTCCCTTACGTGGTTTGGGGTTAAGGCGTTTGGAGATGATGAACTAGACACCTTGAAGGTTATGTTGGTGGTTGGATAGTGGTAAGGTGGTGGAAACTGGTCGGGACAATAAGCTATGAAATTTGAACCTAGTAAGGATGGTAGAGTAGTTGGTTGGGTTCTCAGGTGTTTTTGGGAGGAGTTGGTTTAATACCTTATTGGTGTAGGTTGGGGAAGTGTTGTAGTGTATTGGGGTGAAAGGGATTAGGCATTTTGGACAATGATTGGGCACTAAATTGATAGACTAGTTCGGGTGTGGGTAAGGTAATGCAGGCTAAATGACCTTCTAATGTGTTTGTGACAAAGTAACCGGACAAAAACTTGGCTTGGGTATAGTTAAATCACAAAAGTTCTAACTAGACTTACACCTAGGGTTTGGACCACAAAAGAACCAAGGGTTGGACCACAAAAGGACGAACTAAGATAAAAATACAAAAGTTGAATAACTTAGCAAAGTTTGAGAAAAGTCAAATATATTTCATAAAACATCAATATCTTCTTTCATAAACTACATTCCCAATTTATACTAGTTCTAAGACTTCTAGAAGAGGTAACAAGATAGACATAAAAATGCATCTAGGCTGACTGGGAAAGGGGGACAGGTTAGACAGATTTGCGAGAAGGGAAAAGACCCAACTCTTTATGTTCACTAGGCCACCTTTTTTTCTGTCATCCATGTTGATAAGTGCCTGAAGCTAGTTCTTTAATTACCTCTTTGGGGAACTTTGGAAGCTTCTTCTTTTAGATGGTTCTCGGCTTTGTCATCTTATCTTATTACATGACATAGTAATTATGCTATAAGGAGATCTAGTAATTAAGCTAGGAATTAAAACAATATAAAAGGTAGTCTCAGCCAAGACCTACATAAAAGCCGAAAAAATATTTCCTTTTTGGATCTTCAAGTCTTGTCTTCTATCAACTCCACACTATACTCCACTCCACGTTATGCATGTCACCATATGACAGTTGGAAATCTTTGGCACTCCTAGCAAATCACCTCGCGACTCATGTTGGAAACTTATGTTTACGACCTTCTTTTCATTATATACCAAACTGATGTATATAAGGATGGGATTGTATGGTTAGGTTGGTCATAGTTAGATTGGGGGTGGACGGACACAAATATGAGTCAAATGGAGCTTGGTGGAATAGGACCATTTTAAGACATTTTAAGTTTGTGGGTGGTGTACGGGTGCCCTTAGGTGGTTTGGGGTTAAGGCGTTTGGAGATGATGAACTAGACACCTTGTAGGTTATGTTGGTGGTTGGATAGTGGTAAGGTGGTGGAAACTGGTCGGGACAATAAGGTACGAAATTTGAACCTAGTAAGGATGGTAGAGTAGTTGGTTGGGTTCTCGGGTGTTTTTGGGAGGAGTTGGTTAAATACCTTATTGGTGTAGGTTGGGGAAGTGTTGTAGTGTATTGGGGTGAAAGGGATTAGGCATTTTGGACAATGATTGGGCACTAAATTGATAGACTAGTTCGGGTGTGGGTAAGGTAATGCAGGCTAAATGACCTTCTAATGTGTTTGTGACAAAGTAACCGGACAGAAACTTGGCTTGGGTATAGTTAAATCACAAAAGTTCTAACTAGACTTACACATTGGGTTTGGACCACAAATGAACCAAGGGTTGGACCACAAAAGGACCAACTACGATAAAAATACAAAAGTTGAATAACTTAGCAAAGTTTGAGAAAAGTCAAATATATTTCATAAAACATCAATACCTTCTTTCATAAACTACATTCCCAATTTATACTAGTTCTAAGACTTCTAGAAGAGGTAACAAGATAGACATAAAAATGCATCTAGGCTGACTGGGAAAGGGGGACAGGTTCGACAGATTTGGGAGAAGGGAAAAGACCCAACTCTTTATGTTCACTAGGCCACCTCTTTTCTGTCATCCATGTTGATAAGTGCATGAACAAGCTAGTTCATTAATTACCTCTTTGGGGAACATTGGAAGCTTCTCCTTTTAGATGGTTCTCGGCTTTGTCATCTTATCTTATTACATGACATAGTAATTATGCTATAAGGAGATCTAGTAATTAAGTTAGGAATTAAAACAAGATAAAAGGTAGTCTCAGCCAAGACCTACATTAAAGCCGAAAAAATATTTCCTTTTTGGATCTTCAAGTCTTGTCTTCTATCAACTCCACACTATACTCCACTCCACGTTATGCATGTCACCATATGACAGTTGGAAATCTTTGGCACTCCTAGCAAATCACCTCGCGACTCATGTTGGAAACTTATGTTTACGACCTTCTTTTCATTATATACCAAACTGATGTATATAAGGATGGGATTGTATGGTTAGGTTGGTCATAGTTAGATTGGGGGTGGACGGACACAAATATGAGTCAAATGGAGCTTGGTGGAATAGGACCATTTTAAGACATTTTAAGTTTGTGGGTGGTGTACGGGTGCCCTTAGGTGGTTTGGGGTTAAGGCGTTTGGAGATGATGAACTAGACACCTTGTAGGTTATGTTGGTGGTTGGATAGTGGTAAGGTGGTGGAAACTGGTCGGGACAATAAGGTACGAAATTTGAACCTAGTAAGGATGGTAGAGTAGTTGGTTGGGTTCTCGGGTGTTTTTGGGAGGAGTTGGTTAAATACCTTATTGGTGTAGGTTGGGGAAGTGTTGTAGTGTATTGGGGTGAAAGGGATTAGGCATTTTGGACAATGATTGGGCACTAAATTGATAGACTAGTTCGGGTGTGGGTAAGGTAATGCAGGCATAAATGACCTTCTAATGTGTTTGTGACAAAGTAACCGGACAGAAACTTGGCTTGGGTATAGTTAAATCACAAAAGTTCTAACTAGACTTACACCTAGGGTTTGGACCACAAAAGAACCAAGGGCTGGACCACAAAAGGACCAACTAAGATAAGAATACAAAAGTTGAATAACTTAGCAAAGTTTGAGAAAAGTCAAATATATTTCATAAAACATCAATGTCTTCTTTCATAAACTACATTCCCAATTTATACGAGTTCTAAGACTTCTAGAAGAGGTAACAAGATAGACATAAAAATGCATCTAGGCTGACTGGGAAAGGGGGACAGGTTCGACAGATTTGGGAGAAGGGAAAAGACCCAACTCTTTATGTTCACTAGGCCACCTTTTTTCTGTCATCCATGTTGATAAGTGCCTGAACAAGCTAGTTCATTAATTACCTCTTTGGGGAACGTTGGAAGCTTCTCCTTTTAGATGGTTCTCGGCTTTGTCATCTTATCTTATTACATGACATAGTAATTATGCTATAAGGAGATCTAGTAATTAAGCTAGGAATTAAAACAAGATAAAAGGTAGTCTCAGCCAAGACCTACATTAAAGCCGAAAAAATATTTCCTTTTTGGATCTTCAAGTCTTGTCTTCTATCAACTCCACACTATACTCCACTCCACGTTATGCATGTCACCATATGACAGTTGGAAATCTTTGGCACTCCTAGCAAATCACCTCGCGACTCATGTTGGAAACTTATGTTTACGACCTTCTTTTCATTATATACCAAACTGATGTATATAAGGATGGGATTGTATGGTTAGGTTGGACATAGTTAGATTGGGGGTGGACGGACACAAATATGAGTCAAATGGAGCTTGGTGGAATAGGACCATTTTAAGACATTTTAAGTTTGTGGGTGGTGTACGGGTGCCCTTAGGTGGTTTGGGGTTAAGGCGTTTGGAGATGATGAACTAGACACCTTGTAGGTTATGTTGGTGGTTGGATAGTGGTAAGGTGGTGGAAACTGGTCGGGACAATAAGGTACGAAATTTGAACCTAGTAAGGATGGTAGAGTAGTTGGTTGGGTTCTCGGGTGTTTTTGGGAGGAGTTGGTTAAATACCTTATTGGTGTAGGTTGGGGAAGTGTTGTAGTGTATTGGGGTGAAAGGGATTAGGAATTTTGGACAATGATTGGGCACTAAATTGATAGACTAGTTCGGGTGTGGGTAAGGTAATGCAGGCATAAATGACCTTCTAATGTGTTTGTGACAAAGTAATCGGACAGAAACTTGGCTTGGGTATAGTTAGATCACAAAAGTTCTAACTAGACTTACACCTAGGGTTTGGACCACAAAAGAACCAAGGGCTGGACCACAAAAGGACCAACTAAGATAAGAATACAAAAGTTGAATAACTTAGCAAAGTTTGAGAAAAGTCAAATATATTTCATAAAACATCAATGTCTTCTTTCATAAACTACATTCCCAATTTATACTAGTTCCAAGACTTCTAGAAGAGGTAACAAGATAGACATAAAAATGCATCTAGGCTGACTGGGAAAGGGGGACAGGTTCGACAGATTTGGGAGAAGGGAAAAGACCCAACTCTTTATGTTCACTAGGCCACCTTTTTCTGTCATCCATGTTGATAAGTGCCTGAACAAGCTAGTTCATTAATTACCTCTTTGGGGAACGTTGGAAGCTTCTCCTTTTAGATGGTTCTCGGCTTTGTCATCTTATCTTATTACATGACATAGTAATTATGCTATAAGGAGATCTAGTAATTAAGCTAGGAATTAAAACAAGATAAAAGGTAGTCTCAGCCAAGACCTACATTAAAGCCGAAAAAATATTTCCTTTTTGGATCTTCAAGTCTTGTCTTCTATCAACTCCACACTATACTCCACTCCACGTTATGCATGTCACCATATGACAGTTGGAAATCTTTGGCACTCCTAGCAAATCACCTCGCGACTCATGTTGGAAACTTATGTTTACGACCTTCTTTTCATTATATACCAAACTGATGTATATAAGGATGGGATTGTATGGTTAGGTTGGTCATAGTTAGATTGGGGCTGGACGGACACAATTATGAGTCAAATGGAGCTTGGTGGAATAGGACCATTTTAAGACATTTTAAGTTTGTGGGTGGTGTACGGGTGCCCTTAGGTGGTTTGGGGTTAAGGCGTTTGGAGATGATGAACTATAAACCTTGTAGGTTATGTTGGTGGTTGGATAGTGGTAATGTGGTGGAAACTGGTCGGGACAATAAGGTACGATATTTGTAGCTAGTAAGGATGGTAGAGTAGTTGGTTGGGTTCTCGGGTGTTTTTGGGAGGAGTTGGTTAAATACCTTATTGGTGTAGGTTGGGGAAGTGTTGTAGTGTATTGGGGTGAAAGGGATTACGCATTATGGACAGTGATTGGGCACTAAATTGATAGACTAGTTCATGTGTGGGTAAGGTAATGCAGGCATAAATGACCTTCTAATGTGTTTGTGACAAAGTAATCGGACAGAAACTTGGCTTGGGTATAGTTAGATCACAAAAGTTCTAACTAGACTTACACCTAGGGTTTGGACCACAAAAGAACCAAGGGCTGGACCACAAAAGGACCAACTAAGATAAGAATACAAAAGTTGAATAACTTAGCAAAGTTTGAGAAAAGTCAAATATATTTCATAAAACATCAATGTCTTCTTTCATAAACTACATTCCCAATTTATACTAGTTCCAAGACTTCTAGAAGAGGTAACAAGATAGACATAAAAATGCATCTAGGCTGACTGGGAAAGGGGGACAGGTTCGACAGATTTGGGAGAAGGGAAAAGACCCAACTCTTTATGTTCACTAGGCCACCTTTTTTCTGTCATCCATGTTGATAAGTGCCTGAACAAGCTAGTTCATTAATTACTTCTTTGAGCAACGTTGGAAGCTTCTCCTTTTAGATGGTTCTCGGCTTTGTCATCTTATCTTATTACATGACATAGTAATTATGCTATAAGGAGATCTAGTAATTAAGCTAGGAATTAAAACAAGATAAAAGGTAGTCTCAGCCAAGACCTACATTAAAGCCGAAAAAATATTTCCTTTTTGGATCTTCAAGTCTTGTCTTCTATCAACTCCACACTATACTCCACTCCACGTTATGCATGTCACCATATGACAGTTGGAAATCTTTGGCACTCCTAGCAAATCACCTCGCGACTCATGTTGGAAACTTATGTTTACGACCTTCTTTTCATTATATACCAAACTGATGTATATAAGGATGGGATTGTATGGTTAGGTTGGTCATAGTTAGATTGGGGCTGGACGGACACAATTATGAGTCAAATGGAGCTTGGTGGAATAGGACCATTGTAAGACATTTTAAGTTTGTGGGTGGTGTACGGGTGCCCTTATGTGGTTTGGGGTTAAGGCGTTTGGAGATGATAAACTATAAACCTTGTAGGTTATGTTGGTGGTTGGATAGTGGTAATGTGGTGGAAACTGGTCGGGACAATAAGGTACGATATTTGTAGCTAGTAAGGATGGTAGAGTAGTTGGTTGGGTTCTCGGGTGTTTTTGGGAGGAGTTGGTTAAATACCTTATTGGTGTAGGTTGGGGAAGTGTTGTAGTGTATTGGGGTGAAAGGGATTAGGCATTTTGGACAATGATTGGGCGCTAAATTGATAGACTAGTTCGGGTGTGGGTAAGGTAATGCAGGCATAAATGACCTTCTAATGTGTTTGTGACAAAGTAATCGGACAGAAACTTGGCTTGGGTATAGTTAGATCACAAAAGTTCTAACTAGACTTACACCTAGGGTTTGGACCACAAAAGAACCAAGGGCTGGACCACGAAAGGACCAACTAAGATAAGAATACAAAAGTTGAATAACTTAGCAAAGTTTGAGAAAAGTCAAATATATTTCATAAAACATCAATGTCTTCTTTCATAAACTACATTCCCAATTTATACTAGTTCCAAGACTTCTAGAAGAGGTAACAAGATAGACATAAAAATGCATCTAAATTTGGTGGGAAAGGGACAGGTTAAATGATTTAGGAGAAGGGAAAAGACCCAACTCTTCATGTTCACTAGGCCACCTTTTTTTCTATCAACAATGTTGATAAGTGCATGAACAAGCTAGTTCATTAATTACCTCTTTGGGGAACGTTGGAAGCTTCTCCTTTTAGATGGTTCTCGGCTTTGTCATCTTATCTTATTACATGACATAGTAATTATGCTATAAGGAGATCTAGTAATTAAGCTAGGAATTAAAACAAGATAAAAGGTAGTCTCAGCCAAGACCTACATTAAAGCCGAAAAAATATTTCCTTTTTGGATCTTCAAGTCTTGTCTTCTATCAACTCCACACTATACTCCACTCCACGTTATGCATGTCACCATATGACAGTTGGAAATCTTTGGCACTCCTAGCAAATCACCTCGCGACTCATGTTGGAAACTTATGTTTACGACCTTCTTTTCATTATATACCAAACTGATGTATATAAGGATGGGATTGTATGGTTAGGTTGGTCATAGTTAGATTGGGGCTGGACGGACACAATTATGAGTCAAATGGAGCTTGGTGGAATAGAACCATTTTAAGACATTTTAAGTTTGTGGGTGGTGTACGGGTGCCCTTAGGTGGTTTGGGGTTAAGGCGTTTGGAGATGATGAACTATAAACCTTGTAGGTTATGTTGGTGGTTGGATAGTGGTAATGTGGTGGAAACTGGTCGGGACAATAAGGTACGATATTTGTAGCTAGTAAGGATGGTAGAGTAGTTGGTTGGGTTCTCGGGTGTTTTTGGGAGGAGTTGGTTAAATACCTTATTGGTGTAGGTTGGGGAAGTGTTGTAGTGTATTGGGGTGAAAGGGATTAGGCATTTTGGACAATGATTGGGCACTAAATTGATAGACTAGTTCGGGTGTGGGTAAGGTAATGCAGGCATAAATGACCTTCTAATGTGTTTGTGACAAAGTAATCGGACAGAAACTTGGCTTGGGTATAGTTAGATCACAAAAGTTCTAACTAGACTTACACCTAGGGTTTGGACCACAAAAGAACCAAGGGCTGGACCACAAAAGGACCAACTAAGATAAGAATACAAAAGTTGAATAACTTAGCAAAGTTTGAGAAAAGTCAAATATATTTCATAAAACATCAATGTCTTCTTTCATAAACTACATTCCCAATTTATACTAGTTCCAAGACTTCTAGAAGAGGTAACAAGATAGACATAAAAATGCATCTAGGCCGACTGGGAAAGGGGGACAGGTTCGACAGATTTAGGAGAAGGGAAAAGACCCAACTCTTCATGTTCAGTAGGCCACTTTTTTTTTCTGTCATCCATGTTGAAAAGTGCCTGAACAAGCTAGTTCATTAATTACCTCTTTGGGGAACGTTGGAAGCTTCTCCTTTTAGATGGTTCTCGGCTTTGTCATCTTATCTTATTACATGACATAGTAATTATGCTATAAGGAGATCTAGTAATTAAGCTAGGAATTAAAACAAGATAAAAGGTAGTCTCAGCCAAGACCTACATTAAAGCCGAAAAAATATTTCCTTCTTGGATCTTCAAGTCTTGTCTTCTATCAACTCCACACTATACTCCACTCCACGTTATGCATGTCACCATATGACAGTTGGAAATCTTTGGCACTCCTAGCAAATCACCTCGCGACTCATGTTGGAAACTTATGTTTACGACCTTCTTTTCATTATATACCAAACTGATGTATATAAGGATGGGATTGTATGGTTAGGTTGGTCATAGTTAGATTGGGGCTGGACGGACACAATTATGAGTCAAATGGAGCTTGGTGGAATAGGACCATTTTAAGACATTTTAAGTTTGTGGGTGGTGTACGGGTGCCCTTAGGTGGTTTGGGGTTAAGGCGTTTGGAGATGATGAACTATAAACCTTGTAGGTTATGTTGGTGGTTGGATAGTGGTAATGTGGTGGAAACTGGTCGGGACAATAAGGTACGATATTTGTAGCTAGTAAGGATGGTAGAGTAGTTGGTTGGGTTCTCGGGTGTTTTTGGGAGGAGTTGGTTAAATACCTTATTGGTGTAGGTTGGGGAAGTGTTGTAGTGTATTGGGGTGAAAGGGATTAGGCATTTTGGACAATGATTGGGCACTAAATTGATAGACTAGTTCGGGTGTGGGTAAGGTAATGCAGGCATAAATGACCTTCTAATGTGTTTGTGACAAAGTAATCGGACAGAAACTTGGCTTGGGTATAGTTAGATCACAAAAGTTCTAACTAGACTTACACCTAGGGTTTGGACCACAAAAGAACCAAGGGCTGGACCACAAAAGGACCAACTAAGATAAGAATACAAAAGTTGAATAACTTAGCAAAGTTTGAGAAAAGTCAAATATATTTCATAAAACATCAATGTCTTCTTTCATAAACTACATTCCCAATTTATACTAGTTCCAAGACTTCTAGAAGAGGTAACAAGATAGACATAAAAATGCATCTAGGCCGACTGGGAAAGGGGGACAGGTTCGACAGATTTGGGAGAAGGGAAAAGACCCAACTCTTCATGTTCACTAGGCCACCTTTTTCTGTCATCCATGTTGATAAGTGCCTGAACAAGCTAGTTCATTAATTACCTCTTTGGGGAACGTTGGAAGCTTCTCCTTTTAGATGGTTCTCGGCTTTGTCATCTTATCTTATTACATGACATAGTAATTATGCTATAAGGAGATCTAGTAATTAAGCTAGGAATTAAAACAAGATAAAAGGTAGTCTCAGCCAAGACCTACATTAAAGCCGAAAAAATATTTCCTTCTTGGATCTTCAAGTCTTGTCTTCTATCAACTCCACACTATACTCCACTCCACGTTATGCATGTCACCATATGACAGTTGGAAATCTTTGGCACTCCTAGCAAATCACCTCGCGACTCATGTTGGAAACTTATGTTTACGACCTTCTTTTCATTATATACCAAACTGATGTATATAAGGATGGGATTGTATGGTTAGGTTGGTCATAGTTAGATTGGGGCTGGACGGACACAATTATGAGTCAAATGGAGCTTGGTGGAATAGGACCATTTTAAGACATTTTAAGTTTGTGGGTGGTGTACGGGTGCCCTTAGGTGGTTTGGGGTTAAGGCGTTTGGAGATGATGAACTATAAACCTTGTAGGTTATGTTGGTGGTTGGATAGTGGTAATGTGGTGGAAACTGGTCGGGACAATAAGGTACGATATTTGTAGCTAGTAAGGATGGTAGAGTAGTTGGTTGGGTTCTCGGGTGTTTTTGGGAGGAGTTGGTTAAATACCTTATTGGTGTAGGTTGGGGAAGTGTTGTAGTGTATTGGGGTGAAAGGGATTACGCATTATGGACAGTGATTGGGCACTAAATTGATAGACTAGTTCGGGTGTGGGTAAGGTAATGCAGGCATAAATGACCTTCTAATGTGTTTGTGACAAAGTAATCGGACAGAAACTTGGCTTGGGTATAGTTAGATCACAAAAGTTCTAACTAGACTTACACCTAGGGTTTGGACCACAAAGAACCAAGGGCTGGACCACAAAAGGACCAACTAAGATAAGAATACAAAAGTTGAATAACTTAGCAAAGTTTGAGAAAAGTCAAATATATTTCATAAAACATCAATGTCTTCTTTCATAAACTACATTCCCAATTTATACTAGTTCCAAGACTTCTAGAAGAGGTAACAAGATAGACATAAAAATGCATCTAGGTTGACTGGGAAAGGGGGACAGGTTCGACAGATTTGGGAGAAGGGAAAAGACCCAACTCTTTATGTTCACTAGGCCACCTTTTTTCTGTCATCCATGTTGATAAGTGCCTGAACAAGCTAGTTCATTAATTACCTCTTTGGGGAACGTTGGAAGCTTCTCCTTTTAGATGGTTCTCGGCTTTGTCATCTTATCTTATTACATGACATAGTAATTATGCTATAAGGAGATCTAGTAATTAAGCTAGGAATTAAAACAAGATAAAAGGTAGTCTCAGCCAAGACCTACATTAAAGCCGAAAAAATATTTCCTTTTTGGATCTTCAAGTCTTGTCTTCTATCAACTCCACACTATACTCCACTCCACGTTATGCATGTCACCATATGACAGTTGGAAATCTTTGGCACTCCTAGCAAATCACCTCGTGACTCATGTTGGAAACTTATGTTTACGACCTTCTGTTCATTATATACCAAACTGATGTATTTAGGATTGTATGGTTAGGTTGGTCATAGTTAGATTGGGGCTGGACGGACACAAATATGAGTCAAATGGAGCTTGGTGGAATAGAACCATTTTAAGACATTTTAAGTTTGTGGGTGGTGTACGGGTGCCCTTAGGTGGTTTGGGGTTAAGGCGTTTGGAGATGATGAACTAGACACCTTGTAGGGTATGTTGGTGGTTGGATAGTGGTAATGTGGTGGAAACTGGTCGGGACAGTAAGGTACGATATTTGTAGCTAGTAAGGATGGTAGAGTAGTTGGTTGGGTTCTCGGGTGTTTTTGGGAGGAGTTGGTTAAATACCTTATTGGTGTAGGTTGGGGAAGTGTTGTAGTGTATTGGGGTGAAAGGGATTACGCATTATGGACAGTGATTGGGCACTAAATTGATAGACTAGTTCGGGTGTGGGTAAGGTAATGCAGGCATAAATGACCTTCTAATGTGTTTGTGACAAAGTAATCGGACAGAAACTTGGCTTGGGTATAGTTAGATCACAAAAGTTCTAACTAGACTTACACCTAGGGTTTGGACCACAAAAGAACCAAGGGCTGGACCACAAAAGGACCAACTAAGATAAGAATACAAAAGTTGAATAACTTAGCAAAGTTTGAGAAAAGTCAAATATATTTCATAAAACATCAATGTCTTCTTTCATAAACTACATTCCCAATTTATACTAGTTCCAAGACTTCTAGAAGAGGTAACAAGATAGACATAAAAATGCATCTAGGCTGACTGGGAAAGGGGGACAGGTTCGACAGATTTGGGAGAAGGGAAAAGACCCAACTCTTTATGTTCACTAGGCCACCTTTTTCTGTCATCCATGTTGATAAGTGCCTGAACAAGCTAGTTCATTAATTACCTCTTTGGGGAACGTTGGAAGCTTCTCCTTTTAGATGGTTCTCGGCTTTGTCATCTTATCTTATTACATGACATAGTAATTATGCTATAAGGAGATCTAGTAATTAAGCTAGGAATTAAAACCTACGTTAAAGCCGAAAAAATATTTCCTTTTTGGATCTTCAAGTCTTGTCTTCTATCAACTCCACACTATACTCCACTCCACGTTATGCATGTCACCATATGACAGTTGGAAATCTTTGGCACTCCTAGCAAATCACCTCGCGACTCATGTTGGAAACTTATGTTTACGACCTTCTTTTCATTATATACCAAACTGATGTATATAAGGATGGGATTGTATGGTTAGGTTGGTCATAGTTAGATTGGGGCTGGACGGACACAATTATGAGTCAAATGGAGCTTGGTGGAATAGGACCATTTTAAGACATTTTAAGTTTGTGGGTGGTGTACGGGTGCCCTTAGGTGGTTTGGGGTTAAGGCGTTTGGAGATGATGAACTATAAACCTTGTAGGTTATGTTGGTGGTTGGATAGTGGTAATGTGGTGGAAACTGGTCGGGACAATAAGGTACGATATTTGTAGCTAGTAAGGATGGTAGAGTAGTTGGTTGGGTTCTCGGGTGTTTTTGGGAGGAGTTGGTTAAATACCTTATTGGTGTAGGTTGGGGAAGTGTTGTAGTGTATTGGGGTGAAAGGGATTAGGCATTTTGGACAGTGATTGGGCGCTAAATTGATAGACTAGTTCGGGTGTGGGTAAGGTAATGCAGGCTAAATGACCTTCTAATGTGTTTGTGACAAAGTAACCGGACAGAAACTTGGCTTGGGTATAGTTAAATCACAAAAGTTCTAACTAGACTTACACCTAGGGTTTGGACCACAAAAGAACCAAGGGCTGGACCACGAAAGGACCAACTAAGATAAGAATACAAAAGTTGAATAACTTAGCAAAGTTTGAGAAAAGTCAAATATATTTCATAAAACATCAATGTCTTCTTTCATAAACTACATTCCCAATTTATACTAGTTCCAAGACTTCTAGAAGAGGTAACAAGATAGACATAAAAATGCATCTAGGCTGACTGGGAAAGGGGGACAGGTTCGACAGATTTGGGAGAAGGGAAAAGACCCAACTCTTCATGTTCACTAGGCCACCTTTTTTTCTATCATCCATGTTGATAAGTGCCTGAACAAGCTAGTTCATTAATTACCTCTTTGGGGAACGTTGGAAGCTTCTCCTTTTAGATGGTTCTCGGCTTTGTCATCTTATCTTATTACATGACATAGTAATTATGCTATAAGGAGATCTAGTAATTAAGCTAGGAATTAAAACAAGATAAAAGGTAGTCTCAGCCAAGACCTACATTAAAGCCGAAAAAATATTTCCTTTTTGGATCTTCAAGTCTTGTCTTCTATCAACTCCACACTATACTCCACTCCACGTTATGCATGTCACCATATGACAGTTGGAAATCTTTGGCACTCCTAGCAAATCACCTCGCGACTCATGTTGGAAACTTATGTTTACGACCTTCTTTTCATTATATACCAAACTGATGTATATAAGGATGGGATTGTATGGTTAGGTTGGTCATAGTTAGATTGGGGCTGGACGGACACAATTATGAGTCAAATGGAGCTTGGTGGAATAGGACCATTTTAAGACATTTTAAGTTTGTGGGTGGTGTACGGGTGCCCTTAGGTGGTTTGGGGTTAAGGCGTTTGGAGATGATGAACTATAAACCTTGTAGGTTATGTTGGTGGTTGGATAGTGGTAATGTGGTGGAAACTGGTCGGGACAATAAGGTACGATATTTGTAGCTAGTAAGGATGGTAGAGTAGTTGGTTGGGTTCTCGGGTGTTTTTGGGAGGAGTTGGTTAAATACCTTATTGGTGTAGGTTGGGGAAGTGTTGTAGTGTATTGGGGTGAAAGGGATTAGGCATTTTGGACAATGATTGGGCACTAAATTGATAGACTAGTTCGGGTGTGGGTAAGGTAATGCAGGCATAAATGACCTTCTAATGTGTTTGTGACAAAGTAATCGGACAGAAACTTGGCTTGGGTATAGTTAGATCACAAAAGTTCTAACTAGACTTACACCTAGGGTTTGGACCACAAAAGAACCAAGGGCTGGACCACAAAAGGACCAACTAAGATAAGAATACAAAAGTTGAATAACTTAGCAAAGTTTGAGAAAAGTCAAATATATTTCATAAAACATCAATGTCTTCTTTCATAAACTACATTCCCAATTTATACTAGTTCCAAGACTTCTAGAAGAGGTAACAAGATAGACATAAAAATGCATCTAGGCCGACTGGGAAAGGGGGACAGGTTCGACAGATTTGGGAGAAGGGAAAAGACCCAACTCTTCATGTTCACTAGGCCACCTTTTTCTGTCATCCATGTTGATAAGTGCCTGAACAAGCTAGTTCATTAATTACCTCTTTGGGGAACGTTGGAAGCTTCTCCTTTTAGATGGTTCTCGGCTTTGTCATCTTATCTTATTACATGACATAGTAATTATGCTATAAGGAGATCTAGTAATTAAGCTAGGAATTAAAACAAGATAAAAGGTAGTCTCACCGAAGACCTACATTAAAGCCGAAAAAATATTTCCTTTTGGATCTTCAAGTCTTGTCTTCTATCAACTCCACACTATACTCCACTCCACGTTATGCATGTCACCATATGACAGTTGGAAATCTTTGGCACTCCTAGCAAATCACCTCGCGACTCATGTTGGAAACTTATGTTTACGACCTTCTTTTCATTATATACCAAACTGATGTATATAAGGATGGGATTGTATGGTTAGGTTGGTCATAGTTAGATTGGGGCTGGACGGACACAATTATGAGTCAAATGGAGCTTGGTGGAATAGGACCGTTTTAAGACATTTTAAGTTTGTGGGTGGTGTACGGGTGCCCTTAGGTGGTTTGGGGTTAAGGCGTTTGGAGATGATGAACTAGAAACCTTGTAGGTTATGTTGGTGGTTGGATAGTGGTAATGTGGTGGAAACTGGTCGGGACAATAAGGTACGATATTTGTAGCTAGTAAGGATGGTAGAGTAGTTGGTTGGGTTCTCGGGTATTTTTGGGAGGAGTTGGTTAAATACCTTATTGGTGTAGGTTGGGGAAGTGTTGTAGTGTATTGGGGTGAAAGGGATTAAGCATTATGGACAGTGATTGGGCACTAAATTGATAGACTAGTTCAGGTGTGGGTAAGGTAATGCAGGCATAAATGACCTTCTAATGTGTTTGTGACAAAGTAATCGGACAGAAACTTGGCTTGGGTATAGTTAGATCACAAAAGTTCTAACTAGACTTACACCTAGGGTTTGGACCACAAAAGAACCAAGGGCTGGACCACAAAAGGACCAACTAAGATAAGAATACAAAAGTTGAATAACTTAGCAAAGTTTGAGAAAAGTCAAATATATTTCATAAAACATCAATGTCTTCTTTCATAAACTACATTCCCAATTTATACTAGTTCTAAGACTTCTAGAAGAGGTAACAAGATAGACATAAAAATGCATCTAGGCCGACTGGTAAAGGGGTATAGGTTCGACTGATTTGGGAGAAGGAAAAAGACCCAACTCTTCATGTTCACTAGGCCACCTTTTTTCTATCATCCATGTTGATAAGTGCCTGAACAAGCTAGTTCATTAATTACCTCTTTGGGGAACGTTGGAAGCTTCTCCTTTTAGATGGTTCTCGGCTTTGTCATCTTATCTTATTACATGACATAGTAATTATGCTATAAGGAGATCTAGTAATTAAGCTAGGAATTAAAACAAGATAAAAGGTAGTCTCAGGCAAGACCTACATTAAAGCCAAAAAAATATTTCCTTTTTGGATCTTCAAGTCTTGTCTTTTATCAACTCCACACTATACTCCACTCCACGTTATGCATGTCACCATATGACACTTGGAAATCTTTGGCACTCCTAGCAAATCACCTCGCGACTCATGTTGGAAACTTATGTTTACGACCTTCTTTTCATTATATACCAAACTGATGTATATAAGGATGGGATTGTATGGTTAGGTTGGTCATAGTTAGATTGGGGCTGGACGGACACAATTATGAGTCAAATGGAGCTTGGTGGAATAGGACCATTTTAAGACATTTTAAGTTTGTGGGTGGTGTACGGGTGCCCTTAGGTGGTTTGGGGTTAAGGCGTTTGGAGATGATGAACTATAAACCTTGTAGGTTATGTTGGTGGTTGGATAGTGGTAATGTGGTGGAAACTGGTCGGGACAATAAGGTACGATATTTGTAGCTAGTAAGGATGGTAGAGTAGTTGGTTGGGTTCTCGGGTGTTTTTGGGAGGAGTTGGTTAAATACCTTATTGGTGTAGGTTGGGGAAGTGTTGTAGTGTATTGGGGTGAAAGGGATTAGGCATTTTGGACAATGATTGGGCACTAAATTGATAGACTAGTTCGGGTGTGGGTAAGGTAATGCAGGCATAAATGACCTTCTAATGTGTTTGTGACAAAGTAATCGGACAGAAACTTGGCTTGGGTATAGTTAGATCACAAAAGTTCTAACTAGACTTACACCTAGGGTTTGGACCACAAAAGAACCAAGGGCTGGACCACAAAAGGACCAACTAAGATAAGAATACAAAAGTTGAATAACTTAGCAAAGTTTGAGAAAAGTCAAATATATTTCATAAAACATCAATGTCTTCTTTCATAAACTACATTCCCAATTTATACTAGTTCCAAGACTTCTAGAAGAGGTAACAAGATAGACATAAAAATGCATCTAGGCTGACTGGGAAAGGGGGACAGGTTCGACAGATTTGGGAGAAGGGAAAAGACCCAACTCTTTATGTTCACTAGGCCACCTTTTTTCTGTCATCCATGTTGATAAGTGCCTGAACAAGCTAGTTCATTAATTACCTCTTTGGGGAACGTTGGAAGCTTCTCCTTTTAGATGGTTCTCGGCTTTGTCATCTTATCTTATTACATGACATAGTAATTATGCTATAAGGAGATCTAGTAATTAAGCTAGGAATTAAAACAAGATAAAAGGTAGTCTCAGCCAAGACCTACATTAAAGCCGAAAATATTTCCTTTTTGGATCTTCAAGTCTTGTCTTCTATCAACTCCACACTATACTCCACTCCACGTTATGCATGTCACCATATGACAGTTGGAAATCTTTGGCACTCCTAGCAAATCACCTCGCGACTCATGTTGGAAACTTATGTTTACGACCTTCTTTTCATTATATACCAAACTGATGTATATAAGGATGGGATTGTATGGTTAGGTTGGTCATAGTTAGATTGGGGCTGGACGGACACAATTATGAGTCAAATGGAGCTTGGTGGAATAGGACCATTTTAAGACATTTTAAGTTTGTGGGTGGTGTACGGGTGCCCTTAGGTGGTTTGGGGTTAAGGCGTTTGGAGATGATGAACTATAAACCTTGTAGGTTATGTTGGTGGTTGGATAGTGGTAATGTGGTGGAAACTGGTCGGGACAATAAGGTACGATATTTGTAGCTAGTAAGGATGGTAGAGTAGTTGGTTGGGTTCTCGGGTGTTTTTGGGAGGAGTTGGTTAAATACCTTATTGGTGTAGGTTGGGGAAGTGTTGTAGTGTATTGGGGTGAAAGGGATTAGGCATTTTGGACAATGATTGGGCACTAAATTGATAGACTAGTTCGGGTGTGGGTAAGGTAATGCAGGCATAAATGACCTTCTAATGTGTTTGTGACAAAGTAATCGGACAGAAACTTGGCTTGGGTATAGTTAGATCACAAAAGTTCTAACTAGACTTACACCTAGGGTTTGGACCACAAAAGAACCAAGGGCTGGACCACAAAAGGACCAACTAAGATAAGAATACAAAAGTTGAATAACTTAGCAAAGTTTGAGAAAAGTCAAATATATTTCATAAAACATCAATGTCTTCTTTCATAAACTACATTCCCAATTTATACTAGTTCCAAAACTTCTAGAAGAGGTAACAAGATAGACATAAAAATGCATCTAGGCTGACTGGGAAAGGGGGACAGGTTCGACGGATTTGGGAGAAGGGAAAAGACCCAACTCTTTATGTTCACTAGGCCACCTTTTTTCTGTCATCCATGTTGATAAGTACCTGAACAAGCTAGTTCATTAATTACCTCTTTGGGGAACGTTGGAAGCTTCTCCTTTTAGATGGTTCTCGGCTTTGTCATCTTATCTTATTACATGACATAGTAATTATGCTATAAGGAGATCTAGTAATTAAGCTAGGAATTAAAACAAGATAAAAGGTAGTCTCAGCCAAGACCTACATTAAAGCCGAAAAAATATTTTCTTTTTGGATCTTCAAGTCTTGTCTTCTATCAACTCCACACTATACTCCACTCCACGTTATGCATGTCACCATATGACAGTTGGAAATCTTTGGCACTCCTAGCAAATCACCTCGCGACTCATGTTGGAAACTTATGTTTACGACCTTCTTTTCATTATATACCAAACTGATGTATATAAGGATGGGATTGTATGGTTAGGTTGGTCATAGTTAGATTGGGGCTGGACGGACACAATTATGAGTCAAATGGAGCTTGGTGGAATAGGACCATTTTAAGACATTTTAAGTTTGTGGGTGGTGTACGGGTGCCCTTAGGTGGTTTGGGGTTAAGGCGTTTGGAGATGATGAACTATAAACCTTGTAGGTTATGTTGGTGGTTGGATAGTGGTAATGTGGTGGAAACTGGTCGGGACAATAAGGTACGATATTTGTAGCTAGTAAGGATGGTAGAGTAGTTGGTTGGGTTCTCGGGTGTTTTTGGGAGGAGTTGGTTAAATACCTTATTGGTGTAGGTTGGGGAAGTGTTGTAGTGTATTGGGGTGAAAGGGATTAGGCATTTTGGACAATGATTGGGCACTAAATTGATAGACTAGTTCGGGTGTGGGTAAGGTAATGCAGGCATAAATGACCTTCTAATGTGTTTGTGACAAAGTAATCGGACAGAAACTTGGCTTGGGTATAGTTAGATCACAAAAGTTCTAACTAGACTTACACCTAGGGTTTGGACCACAAAAGAACCAAGGGCTGGACCACAAAAGGACCAACTAAGATAAGAATACAAAAGTTGAATAACTTAGCAAAGTTTGAGAAAAGTCAAATATATTTCATAAAACATCAATGTCTTCTTTCATAAACTACATTCCCAATTTATACTAGTTCCAAGACTTCTAGAAGAGGTAACAAGATAGACATAAAAATGCATCTAGGCTGACTGGGAAAGGGGGACAGGTTCGACAGATTTGGGAGAAGGGAAAAGACCCAACTCTTTATGTTCACTAGGCCACCTTTTTTTCTGTCATCCATGTTGATAAGTGCCTGAACAAGCTAGTTCATTAATTACCTCTTTGGGGAACGTTGGAAGCTTCTCCTTTTAGATGGTTCTCGGCTTTGTCATCTTATCTTATTACATGACATAGTAATTATGCTATAAGGAGATCTAGTAATTAAGCTAGGAATTAAAACAAGATAAAAGGTAGTCTCAGCCAAGACCTACATTAAAGCCGAAAAAATATTTCCTTTTTGGATCTTCAAGTCTTGTCTTCTATCAACTCCACACTATACTCCACTCCACGTTATGCATGTCACCATATGACAGTTGGAAATCTTTGGCACTCCTAGCAAATCACCTCGCGACTCATGTTGGAAACTTATGTTTACGACCTTCTTTTCATTATATACCAAACTGATGTATATAAGGATGGGATTGTATGGTTAGGTTGGTCATAGTTAGATTGGGGCTGGACGGACACAATTATGAGTCAAATGGAGCTTGGTGGAATAGGACCATTTTAAGACATTTTAAGTTTGTGGGTGGTGTACGGGTGCCCTTAGGTGGTTTGGGGTTAAGGCGTTTGGAGATGATGAACTATAAACCTTGTAGGTTATGTTGGTGGTTGGATAGTGGTAATGTGGTGGAAACTGGTCGGGACAATAAGGTACGATATTTGTAGCTAGTAAGGATGGTAGAGTAGTTGGTTGGGTTCTCGGGTGTTTTTGGGAGGAGTTGGTTAAATACCTTATTGGTGTAGGTTGGGGAAGTGTTGTAGTGTATTGGGGTGAAAGGGATTAGGCATTTTGGACAATGATTGGGCACTAAATTGATAGACTAGTTCGGGTGTGGGTAAGGTAATGCAGGCATAAATGACCTTCTAATGTGTTTGTGACAAAGTAATCGGACAGAAACTTGGCTTGGGTATAGTTAGATCACAAAAGTTCTAACTAGACTTACACCTAGGGTTTGGACCACAAAAGAACCAAGGGCTGGACCACAAAAGGACCAACTAAGATAAGAATACAAAAGTTGAATAACTTAGCAAAGTTTGAGAAAAGTCAAATATATTTCATAAAACATCAATGTCTTCTTTCATAAACTACATTCCCAATTTATACTAGTTCCAAGACTTCTAGAAGAGGTAACAAGATAGACATAAAAATGCATCTAGGCCGACTGGGAAATGGGACAGGTTCGACAGATTTGGGAGAAGGGAAAAGACCCAACTCTTTATGTTCACTAGGCCACCTTTTTTCTGTCATCCATGTTGATAAGTGCCTGAACAAGCTAGTTCATTAATTACCTCTTTGGGGAACGTTGGAAGCTTCTCCTTTTAGATGGTTCTCGGCTTTGTCATCTTATCTTATTACATGACATAGTAATTATGCTATAAGGAGATCTAGTAATTAAGCTAGGAATTAAAACAAGATAAAAGGTAGTCTCAGCCAAGACCTACATTAAAGCCGAAAAATATTTCCTTTTTGGATCTTCAAGTCTTGTCTTCTATCAACTCCACACTATACTCCACTCCACGTTATGCATGTCACCATATGACAGTTGGAAATCTTTGGCACTCCTAGCAAATCACCTTGGGCTCATGTTGGAAACTTATGTTTACGACCTTCTTTTCATTATATACCAAACTGATGTATATAAGGATGGGATTGTATGGTTAGGTTGGTCATAGTTAGATTGGGGCTGGACGGACACAAATATGAGTCAAATGGAGCTTGGTGGAATAGGACCATTTTAAGACATTTTAAGTTTGTGGGTGGTGTACGGGTGCCCTTAGGTGGTTTGGGGTTAAGGCGTTTGGAGATGATGAACTAGACACCTTGTAGGTTATGTTGGTGGTTGGATAGTGGTAAGGTGGTGGAAACTGGTCGGGACAATAAGGTACGAAATTTGAACCTAGTAAGGATGGTAGAGTAGTTGGTTGGGTTCTCGGGTGTTTTTGGGAGGAGTTGGTTAAATACCTTATTGGTGTAGGTTGGGGAAGTGTTGTAGTGTATTGGGGTGAAAGGGATTAGGCATTTTGGACAATGATTGGGCACTAAATTGATAGACTAGTTCGGGTGTGGGTAAGGTAATGCAGGCATAAATGACCTTCTAATGTGTTTGTGACAAAGTAATCGGACAGAAACTTGGCTTGGGTATAGTTAGATCACAAAAGTTCTAACTAGACTTACACCTAGGGTTTGGACCACAAAAGAACCAAGGGCTGGACCACAAAAGGACCAACTAAGATAAGAATACAAAAGTTGAATAACTTAGCAAAGTTTGAGAAAAGTCAAATATATTTCATAAAACATCAATGTCTTCTTTCATAAACTACATTCCCAATTTATACTAGTTCCAAGACTTCTAGAAGAGGTAACAAGATAGACATAAAAATGCATCTAGGCTGACTGGGAAAGGGGGACAGGTTCGACAGATTTGGGAGAAGGGAAAAGACCCAACTCTTCATGTTCAGTAGGCCACTTTTGTTTTCTGTCATCCATGTTGATAAGTGCCTGAACAAGCTAGTTCATTAATTACCTCTTTGGGGAACGTTGGAAGCTTCTCCTTTTAGATGGTTCTCGGCTTTGTCATCTTATCTTATTACATGACATAGTAATTATGCTATAAGGAGATCTAGTAATTAAGCTATGAATTAAAACCAGATAAAAGGTAGTCTCAGCCAAGACCTACGTTAAAGCCGAAAAAATATTTCCTTTTTGGATCTTCAAGTCTTGTCTTCTATCAACTCCACACTATACTCCACTCCACGTTATGCATGTCACCATATGACAGTTGGAAATCTTTGGCACTCCTAGCAAATCACCTCGCGACTCATGTTGGAAACTTATGTTTACGACCTTCTTTTCATTATATACCAAACTGATGTATATAAGGATGGGATTGTATGGTTAGGTTGGTCATAGTTAGATTGGGGCTGGACGGACACAAATATGAGTCAAATGGAGCTTGGTGGAATAGGACCATTTTAAGACATTTTAAGTTTGTGGGTGGTGTACGGGTGCCCTTAGGTGGTTTGGGGTTAAGGCGTTTGGAGATGATGAACTAGACACCTTGTAGGTTATGTTGGTGGTTGGATAGTGGTAAGGTGGTGGAAACTGGTCGGGACAATAAGGTACGAAATTTGAACCTAGTAAGGATGGTAGAGTAGTTGGTTGGGTTCTCGGGTGTTTTTGGGAGGAGTTGGTTAAATACCTTATTGGTGTAGGTTGGGGAAGTGTTGTAGTGTATTGGGGTGAAAGGGATTAGGCATTTTGGACAATGATTGGGCACTAAATTGATAGACTAGTTCGGGTGTGGGTAAGGTAATGCAGGCATAAATGACCTTCTAATGTGTTTGTGACAAAGTAATCGGACAGAAACTTGGCTTGGGTATAGTTAGATCACAAAAGTTCTAACTAGACTTACACCTAGGGTTTGGACCACAAAAGAACCAAGGGCTGGACCACAAAAGGACCAACTAAGATAAGAATACAAAAGTTGAATAACTTAGCAAAGTTTGAGAAAAGTCAAATATATTTCATAAAACATCAATGTCTTCTTTCATAAACTACATTCCCAATTTATACTAGTTCCAAGACTTCTAGAAGAGGTAACAAGATAGACATAAAAATGCATCTAGGCTGACTGGGAAAGGGGGACAGGTTCGACAAATTTGGGAGAAGGGAAAAGACCCAACTCTTTATGTTCACTAGGCCACATTTTTTCTATCATCCATGTTGATAAGTGCCTGAACAAGCTAGTTCATTAATTACCTCTTTGGGGAACGTTGGAAGCTTCTCCTTTTAGATGGTTCTCGGCTTTGTCATCTTATCTTATTACATGACATAGTAATTATGCTATAAGGAGATCTAGTAATTAAGCTAGGAATTAAAATAAGATAAAAGGTAGTCTCAGCCAAGACCTACATTAAAGCCGAAAAAATATTTCCTTTTTGGATCTTCAAGTCTTGTCTTCTATCAACTCCACACTATACTCCACTCCACGTTATGCATGTCACCATATGACAGTTGGAAAATCTTTGGCACTCCTAGCAAATCACCTCGCGACTCATGTTGGAAACTTATGTTTACGACCTTCTTTTCATTATATACCAAACTGATGTATATAAGGATGGGATTGTATGGTTAGGTTGGTCATAGTTAGATTGGGGCTGGACGGACACAATTATGAGTCAAATGGAGCTTGGTGGAATAGGACCATTTTAAGACATTTTAAGTTTGTGGGTGGTGTACGGGTGCCCTTAGGTGGTTTGGGGTTAAGGCGTTTGGAGATGATGAACTAGACACCTTGTAGGTTATGTTGGTGGTTGGATAGTGGTAAGGTGGTGGAAACTGGTCGGGACAATAAGGTACGAAATTTGAACCTAGTAAGGATGGTAGAGTAGTTGGTTGGGTTCTCGGGTGTTTTTGGGAGGAGTTGGTTAAATACCTTATTGGTGTAGGTTGGGGAAGTGTTGTAGTGTATTGGGGTGAAAGGGATTAGGCATTTTGGACAATGATTGGGCACTAAATTGATAGACTAGTTCGGGTGTGGGTAAGGTAATGCAGGCATAAATGACCTTCTAATGTGTTTGTGACAAAGTAATCGGACAGAAACTTGGCTTGGGTATAGTTAGATCACAAAAGTTCTAACTAGACTTACACCTAGGGTTTGGACCACAAAAGAACCAAGGGCTGGACCACAAAAGGACCAACTAAGATAAGAATACAAAAGTTGAATAACTTAGCAAAGTTTGAGAAAAGTCAAATATATTTCATAAAACATCAATGTCTTCTTTCATAAACTACATTCCCAATTTATACTAGTTCCAAGACTTCTAGAAGAGGTAACAAGATAGACATAAAAATGCATCTAGGCTGACTCGGAAAGGGGGCCATGATCGACAGATTTGGGAGAAGGGAAAAGACCCAACTCTTTATGTTCACTAGGCCACCTTTTTTCTGTCATCCATGTTGATAAGTGCCTGAACAAGCTAGTTCATTAATTACCTCTTTGGGGAACGTTGGAAGCTTCTCCTTTTAGATGGTTCTCGGCTTTGTCATCTTATCTTATTACATGACATAGTAATTATGCTATAAGGAGATCTAGTAATTAAGCTAGGAATTAAAACAAGATAAAAGGTAGTCTCAGCCAAGACCTACATTAAAGCCGAAAATATTTCCTTTTTGGATCTTCAAGTCTTGTCTTCTATCAACTCCACACTATACTCCACTCCACGTTATGCATGTCACCATATGACAGTTGGAAATCTTTGGCACTCCTAGCAAATCACCTCGCGACTCATGTTGGAAACTTATGTTTACGACCTTCTTTTCATTATATACCAAACTGATGTATATAAGGATGGGATTGTATGGTTAGGTTGGTCATAGTTAGATTGGGGCTGGACGGACACAAATATGAGTCAAATGGAGCTTGGTGGAATAGGACCATTTTAAGACATTTTAAGTTTGTGGGTGGTGTACGGGTGCCCTTAGGTGGTTTGGGGTTAAGGCGTTTGGAGATGATGAACTAGACACCTTGTAGGTTATGTTGGTGGTTGGATAGTGGTAAGGTGGTGGAAACTGGTCGGGACAATAAGGTACGAAATTTGAACCTAGTAAGGATGGTAGAGTAGTTGGTTGGGTTCTCGGGTGTTTTTGGGAGGAGTTGGTTAAATACCTTATTGGTGTAGGTTGGGGAAGTGTTGTAGTGTATTGGGGTGAAAGGGATTAGGAATTTTGGACAATGATTGGGCACTAAATTGATAGACTAGTTCGGGTGTGGGTAAGGTAATGCAGGCATAAATGACCTTCTAATGTGTTTGTGACAAAGTAATCGGACAGAAACTTGGCTTGGGTATAGTTAGATCACAAAAGTTCTAACTAGACTTACACCTAGGGTTTGGACCACAAAAGAACCAAGGGCTGGACCACAAAAGGACCAACTAAGATAAGAATACAAAAGTTGAATAACTTAGCAAAGTTTGAGAAAAGTCAAATATATTTCATAAAACATCAATGTCTTCTTTCATAAACTACATTCCCAATTTATACTAGTTCCAAGACTTCTAGAAGAGGTAACAAGATAGACATAAAAATGCATCTAGGCTGACTGGGAAAGGGGGACAGGTTCGACAGATTTGGGAGAAGGGAAAAGACCCAACTCTTTATGTTCACTAGGCCACCTTTTTTCTGTCATCCATGTTGATAAGTGCCTGAACAAGCTAGTTCATTAATTACCTCTTTGGGGAACGTTGGAAGCTTCTCCTTTTAGATGGTTCTCGGCTTTGTCATCTTATCTTATTACATGACATAGTAATTATGCTATAAGGAGATCTAGTAATTAAGCTAGGAATTAAAACAAGATAAAAGGTAGTCTCAGCCAAGACCTACATTAAAACCGAAAAAATATTTCCTTTTTGGATCTTCAAGTCTTGTCTTCTATCAACTCCACACCATACTCCACTCCACATTATACATGTCACCATATGACAGTTGGAAATCTTTGGCACTCCTAGCAAATCACCTCGCGACTCATGTTGGAAACTTATGTTTACGACCTTCTTTTCATTATATACCAAACTGATGTATATAAGGATGGGATTGTATGGTTAGGTTGGTCATAGTTAGATTGGGGCTGGACGGACACAAATATGAGTCAAATGGAGCTTGGTGGATTAGGACCATTTTCAGACATTTTAAGTTTGTGGGTGGTGTACGGGTGCCCTTAGGTGGTTTGGGGTTAAGGCGTTTGGAGATGATGAACTAGACACCTTGTAGGGTATGTTGGTGGTTGGATAGTGGTAATGTGGTGGAAACTGGTCGGGACAGTAAGGTACGATATTTTTAGCTAGTAAGGATGGTAGAGTAGTTGGTTGGGTTCTCGGGTGTTTTTGGGAGGAGTTGGTTAAATACCTTATTGGTGTAGGTTGGGGAAGTGTTGTAGTGTATTGGGGTGAAAGGGATTAGGCATTTTTGACAATGATTGGGCACTAAATTGACAGACTAGTTGCGGTGTGGGTAAGGTAATGCAGGCATAAATGACCTTCTAATGTGTTTGTGACAAAGTAATCGGACAGAAACTTGGCTTGGGTATAGTTAGATCACAAAAGTTCTAACTAGACTTACACCTAGGGTTTGGACCACAAAAGAACCAAGGGCTGGACCACAAAAGGACCAACTAAGATAAGAATACAAAAGTTGAATAACTTAGCAAAGTTTGAGAAAAGTCAAATATATTTCATAAAACATCAATGTCTTCTTTCATAAACTACATTCCCAATTTATACTAGTTCCAAGACATCTAGAAGAGGTAACAAGATAGACATAAAAATGCATCTAGCCTGACTGGGAAATGGGGACAGGTTCGACAGATTTGGGAGAAGGGAAAAGACCCAACTCTTCATGTTCACTAGGCCGCCTTTTTTTCTGTCATCCATGTTGATAAGTGCTTGAACAAGCTAGTTCATTAATTACCTCTTTGGGAACGTTGGAAGCTTCTCCTTTTAGATGGTTCTCGGGTTTGTCATCTTATCTTATTACATGACATAGTAATTATGCTATAAGGAGATCTAGTAATTAAGCTAGGAATTAAAACAAGATAAAAGGTAGTCTCAGCCAAGACCTACATTAAAGCCGAAAAATATTTCCTTTTTGGATCTTCAAGTCTTGTCTTCTATCAACTCCACACTATACTCCACTCCACGTTATGCATGTCACCATATGACAGTTGGAAATCTTTGGCACTCCTAGCAAATCACCTCGCGACTCATGTTGGAAACTTATGTTTACGACCTTCTTTTCATTATATACCAAACTGATGTATATAAGGATGGGATTGTATGGTTAGGTTGGTCATAGTTAGATTGGGGCTGGACGGACACAAATATGAGTCAAATGGAGCTTGGTGGATTAGGACCATTTTATGACATTTTAAGTTTGTGGGTTGTGTACGGGTGCCCTTAGGTGGTTTGGGGTTAAGGCGTTTGGAGATGATGAACTAGACACCTTGAAGGTTATGTTGGTGGTTGGATAGTGGTAAGGTGGTGGAAACTGGTCGGGACAATAAGGTACGAAATTTGAACCTAGTAAGGATGGTAGAGTAGTTGGTTGGGTTCTCGGGTGTTTTTGGGAGGAGTTGGTTAAATACCTTATTGGTGTAGGTTGGGGAAGTGTTGTAGTGTATTGGGGTGAAAGGGATTACGCATTATGGACAGTGATTGGGCACTAAATTGATAGACTAGTTCGGGTGTGGGTAAGGTAATGCAGGCATAAATGACCTTCTAATGTGTTTGTGACAAAGTAACCGGACAGAAACTTGGCTTGGGTATAGTTAAATCACAAAAGTTCTAACTAGACTTATACCTGGGGTTTGGACCACAAAAGAACCAAGGGTTGGACCACGAAAGGACCAACTAAGATAAAAATACAAAAGTTGAATAACTTAGCAAAGTTTGAGAAAAATCAAATATATTTCATAAAACATCAATGTCTTCTTTCATAAACTACATTCCCAATTTATACTAGTTCCAAGACTTCTTGAAGAGGTAACAAGATAGACATAAGAATGCATCTAGGCTGACTGGGAAAGGGGGAAAAGACCCAACTCTTTATGTTCACTAGGCCACCTTTTTTCTGTCATCCATGTTGATAAGTGCCTGAACAAGCTAGTTCATTAATTACCTCTTTGGGGAACGTTGGAAGCTTCTCCTTTTAGATGGTTCTCGGCTTTGTCATCTTATCTTATTACATGACATAGTAATTATGCTATAAGGAGATCTAGTAATTAAGCTAGGAATTAAAACAAGATAAAAGGTAGTCTCGGCCAAGACCTACATTAAAGCCGAAAAAATATTTCCTTTTTGGATCTTCAAGTCTTGTCTTCTATCAACTCCACACTATACTCCACTCCACGTTATGCATGTCACCATATGACATTTTGAAATCTTTGGCACCTCTAACAAATCACCTAGCGACTCATGTTGAAAACTTATGTTTACGACCTTCTTTTCATTATATACCAAAGCTGATGTATATAAGGATGGGATTGTATGGTTAGGTTGGTCATAGTTAGATTGGGGAAATTTGGACGGACACAAATATGAGTCAAATGGAGCTTGGTGGAATAGGACCATTTTAAGACATTTTAAGTTTGTGGGTGGTGTACGGGTGCCCTTAGGTGGTTTGGGGTTAAGGCGTTTGGAGATGATGAACTAGACACCTTGTAGGTTATGTTGGTGGTTAGATAGTGGTAAGGTGGTGGAAACTGGTCGGGACAATAAGGTACGAATTTTGACCCTAGTAAGGATGGTAGAGTAGTTGGTTGGGTTCTCGGGTGTTTTTGGGAGGAGTTGGTTAACTACCTTATTGGTGTAGGTTGGGGAAGTGTTGTAGTGTATTGGGGTGAAAGGGATTAGGAATTTTGGACAATGATTGGGCACTAAATTGATAGACTAGTTCGGGTGTGGGTAAGGTAATGCAGGCATAAATGACCTTCTAATGTGTTTGTGACAAAGTAATCGGACAGAAACTTGGCTTGGGTATAGTTAGATCACAAAAGTTCTAACTAGACTTACACCTAGGGTTTGGACCACAAAAGAACCAAGGGTTGGACCACAAAAGGACCAACTAAGATAAGAATACAAAAGTTGAATAACTTAGCAAAGTTTGAGAAAAGTCAAATATATTTCATAAAACATCAATGTCTTCTTTCATAAACTACATTCCCAATTTATACTAGGTCCAAGACTTCTAGAAGAGGTAACAAGATAGACATAAAAATGCATCTAGGCTGACTGGGAAAGGGAGACAGGTTCGACAGATTTGGGAGAAGGGAAAAGACCCAACTCTTCATGTTCACTAGGCCAACTTTTTTTCTGTCATCCATGTTGATAAGTGCCTGAACAAGCTAGTTCATTAATTACCTCTTTGGGGAACGTTGGAAGCTTCTCCTTTTAGATGGTTCTCGGCTTTGTCATCTTATCTTATTACATGACATAGTAATTATGCTATAAGTAGATCTAGTAATTAAGCTAGGAATTAAAACAAGATAAAAGGTAGTCTCAGCCAAGATCTACAAAAAAGCCGAAAAAATATTTCCTTCTTGGATCTTCACGTCTTGCCTTCAATCAACTCCACGCCATACTCCAGTCCTCATTATGCATGTCACGATACGACAGTTGGAAATCTTTGGCACTCCTAGCAAATCACCTCGCGACTCATGTTGGAAACTTATGTTTACGACCTTCTTTTCATTATATACCAAACTGATGTATATAAGGATGGGATTGTATGGTTAGGTTGGTCATAGTTAGATTGGGGCTGGACGGACACAAATATGAGTCAAATGGAGCTTGGTGGAATAGGACCATTTTATGACATTTTAAGTTTGTGGGTAGTTTGGGGTTAAGGCATTTGGAGATGATGAACTAGACACCTTGTAGGTTATGTTGGTGGTTGGATAGTGGTAAGGTGGTGGAAACTGGTCGGGACAATAAGGTACGAAATTTGAACCTAGTAAGGATGGTAGAGTAGTTGGTTGGGTTCTCAGGTGTTTTTGGGAGGAGTTGGTTAAATACCTTATTGGTGTAGGTTGGGGAAGTGTTGTAGTGTATTGGGGTGAAAGGGATTACGCATTATGGACAGTGATTGGGCACTAAATTGATAGACTAGTTCGGGTGTGGGTAAGGTAATGCAGGCATAAATGACCTTCTAATGTGTTTGTGACAAAGTAATCGGACAGAAACTTGGCTTGGGTATAGTTAGATCACAAAAGTTCTAACTAGACTTACACCTAGGGTTTGGACCACAAAAGAACCAAGGGCTGGACCACAAAAGGACCAACTAAGATAAGAATACAAAAGTTGAATAACTTAGCAAAGTTTGAGAAAAGTCAAATATATTTCATAAAACATCAATGTCTTCTTTCATAAACTACATTCCCAATTTATACGAGTTCTAAGACTTCTAGAAGAGGTAACAAGATAGACATAAAAATGCATCTAGGCTGACTGGGAAAGGGGGACAGGTTAGACAGATTTGCGAGAAGGGAAAAGACCCAACTCTTTATGTTCACTAGGCCACCTTTTTTTCTGTCATCCATGTTGATAATTGCCTGAACAAGCTAGTTCATTAATTATCTCTTTGGGGAACGTTGGAAGCTTTTCCTTTTAGATGGTTCTCGGCTTTGTCATCTTATCTTATTACATGACATAGTAATTATGCTATAAGGAGATCTAGTAATTAAGCTAGGAATTAAAACAAGATAAAAAGTAGTCTCAGCCAAGACCTACATTAAAGCCGAAAAAATATTTCCTTCTTGGATCTTCATGACTTGTTTTCAATCAACTCCACACCATACTCCACTCCACATTATGAATGTCACCATATGACAGTTGGAAATATTTGGCACTCCTAGCAAATCACCTCGCGACTCATGTTGGAAACTTATGTTTACGACCTTCTTTCATTATATACCAAACTGATGTATATAAGGATGGGATTGTATGGTTAGGTTGGTCATAGTTAGATTGGGGCTGGATGGACACAAATATGAGTCAAATGGAGCTTGGTGGATTTGGACCATTTTCGGACATTTTAAGTTTGAGGGTGGTGTACGGGTGCCCTTAGGTGGTTTGGGGTTAAGGCGTTTGGAGATGATGAACTAGAAACCTTGTAGGTTATGTTGGTGGTTGGATACTGGTAATGTGGTGGAAACTGGTCGGGACAATAAGGTACGATATTTGTAGCTAGTAAGGATGGTAGAGTAGTTGGTTGGGTTCTCGGGTGATTTTGGGAGGAGTTGGTTAAATACTGTATTGGTGTAGGTTGGGGAAGTGTTGTAGTGTATTGGGGTGAAAGGGATTACGCATTATGGACAGTGATTGGGCATTAAATTGATAGACTAGTTCGGGTGTGGGTAAGGTAATGCAGGCATAAATGACCTTCTAATGTGTTTGTGACAAAGTAATCGGACAGAAACTTGGCTTAGGTATAGTTAGATCACAAAAGTTCTAACTAGACTTACACCTGGGGTTTGGACCACAAAAGAACCAAGGGCTGGACCACAAAATGACCAACTAAGATAAGAATACAAAAGTTGAATAACTTAGCAAAGTTTGAGAAAAGTCAAATATATTTCATAAAACATCAATGTCTTCTTTCATAAACTACATCCCAATTTATACTAGTTCCAAGACTTCTAGAAGAGGTAACAAGATAGACATAAAAATGCATCTAGGCTGACTGGGAAAGGGGGACAGGTTCGACAGATTTGGGAGAAGGGAAAAGACCCAACTCTTTATGTTCACTAGGCCACCTTTTTTCTGTCATCCATGTTGATAAGTGCCTGAACAAGCTAGTTCATTAATTACCTCTTTGGGGAACGTTGGAAGCTTCTCCTTTTAGATGGTTCTCGGCTTTGTCATCTTATCTTATTACATGACATAGTAATTATGCTATAAGGAGATCTAGTAATTAAGCTAGGAATTAAAACAAGATAAAAGGTAGTCTCAGCCAAGACCTACATAAAAGCCGAAAACATGTTTCCTTCTTGGATCTTCAAGTCTTGTCTTCTATCAACTCCATACCATACTCCACTCCACATTATGCATGTCACCATATGACAGTTGGAAATCTTTGGCACTCCTAGCAAATCACCTCGCGACTCATGTTGGAAACTTATGTTTACGACCTTCTTTTCATTATATACCAAACTGATGTATATAAGGATGGGATTGTATGGTTAGGTTGGTCATAGTTAGATTGGGGTTGGACGGACACAAATATGGGTCAAATGGAGCTTGGTGGAATAGGACCATTTTCAAACATTTTAAGTTTGTGGGTGGTGTACACCTTTAGGTGGTTTGGGGTTAAGGCGTTTGGAGATGATGAACTAGACACCTTGTAGGTTATGTTGGTGGTTGGATAGTGGTAAGGTGGTGGAAACTGGTCGGGACAATAAGGTACGAAATTTGAACCTAGTAAGGATGGTAGAGTAGTTGGTTGGGTTCTCGGGTATTTTTGGGAGGAGTTGGTTAAATACCTTATTGGTGTAGGTTGGGGAAGTGTTGTAGTGTATTGGGGTGAAAGGGATTAGGCATTTTGGACAATGATTGGGCACTAAATTGATAGACTAGTTCGGGTGTGGGTAAGGTAATGCAGGCATAAATGACCTTCTAATGTGTTTGTGACAAAGTAATCGGACAGAAACTTGGCTTGGGTATAGTTAGATCACAAAAGTTCTAACTAGACTTACACCTAGGGTTTGGACCACAAAAGAACCAAGGGCTGGACCACAAAAGGACCAACTAAGATAAGAATACAAAAGTTGAATAACTTAGCAAAGTTTGAGAAAAGTCAAATATATTTCATAAAACATCAATGTCTTCTTTCATAAACTACATTCCCAATTTATACGAGTTCTAAGACTTCTAGAAGAGGTAACAAGATAGACATAAAAATGCATCTATGCTAACTGGGAAAGGGGGACAGGTTCGACAGATTTGGGAGAAGGGAAAAGACCCAACTCTTTATGTTCACTAGGCCACCTTTTTCTGCATCCATGTTGATAAGTGCCTGAACAAGCTAGTTCATTAATTACCTCTTTGGGGAATGTTGGAAGCTTCTCCTTTTAGATGGTTCTCAGCTTTGTCATCTTATCTTATTACATGACATAGTAATTATGCTATAAGGAGATCTAGTAATTAAGCTAGGAATTAAAACAAGATAAAAGGTAGTCTCAGCCAAGATCTACAGAAAAGCCGAAAAAATGTTTCCTTCTTGGATCTTCATGTCTTGTCTTCAATCAACTCCACACCATACTCCACTCCACATTATGCATGTCACCATATGACAGTTGGAAATCTTTGGCACTCCTAGCAAATCACCTCGCGACTCATGTTGGAAACTTATGTTTACGACCTTCTTTTCATTATATACCAAACTGATGTATATAAGGATGGGATTGTATGGTTAGGTTGGTCATAGTTAGATTGGGGTTGGATGGACACAAATATGAGTCAAATGGAGCTTGGTGGATTACGACCATTTTCAGACATTTTAAGTTTGTGGGTGGTGTACACCCTTAGGTGGTTTGGGGTTAAGGCGTTTGGAGATGATGAACTAGACACCTTGTAGGGTATGTTGGTGGTTGGATAGTGGTATGGTAGTGGAAACTGATCGGGACAATAAGGTACGAAATTTGAACCTAGTAAGGATGGTAGAGTAGTTGGTTGGGTTCTCGGGTGTTTTTGGGAGGAGTTGGTTAAATACCTTATTGGTGTAGGTTGAGGAAGTGTAGTAGTGTATTGGGGTGAAAGGGATTAGGAATTTTGGACATTGATTGGGCACTAAATTGATAGACTAGTTCGGGTGTGGGTAAGGTAATGCAGGCCTAAATGACCTTCTAATGTGTTTGTGACAAAGTAATCGGACAGAAACTTGGCTTGGGTAAAGTTAGATCACAAAAGTTCTAACTAGACTTACACCTAGGGTTTGGACCACAAAAGAACCATGGGTTGGACCACAAAAGGACCAACTAAGATAAGAATACAAAAGTTGAATAACTTAGCAAAGTTTGAGAAAAGTCAAATATATTTCATAAAACATCAATGTCTTCTTTCATAAACTACACTCCCAATTTATACTAGTTCCAAGACTTCTAGAAGAGGTAACAAGATAGACATAAAAATGCATCTAGGCTGACTGGGAAAGGGGGACAGGTTCGACAGATTTGGGAGAAGGGAAAAGACCCAACTCTTCATGTTCACCAGGCCACCTTTTTTTCTGTCATCCATGTTGATAAGTGCCTGAACAAGCTAGTTCATTAATTACCTCTCTGGGGAACGTTGGAAGCTTCTCCTTTTAGATGGTTCTCGGCTTATCTTATTACATGACATAGTAATTATGCTATAAGGAGATCTAGTAATTAAGTTAGGAATTAAAACAAGATAAAAGGTAGTCTCAGCCAAGATCTACAGAAAAGCCGAAAAAATATTTCCTTCTTGGATCTTCAAGTCTTGTCTTCAATGAACTCCACACCATACTCCACTCCACATTATGAATGTCACCATATGACAGTTGGAAATCTTTGGCACTCCTAGCAAATCACCTCGCGACTCATGTTGGAAACTTATGTTTACGACCTTCTTTTCATTATATACCAAACTGATGTATATAAGGATGGGATTGTATGGTTAGGTTGGTCATAGTTAGATTGGGGCTGGACGGACACAAATATGAGTCAAATGGAGCTTGGTGGAATAGAACCATTTTAAGACATTTTAAGTTTGTGGGTGGTGTACGGGTGCCCTTAGGTGGTTTGGGGTTAAGGCGTTTGGAGATGATGAACTAGACACCTTGTAGGGTATGTTGGTGGTTGGATAGTGGTATGGTGGTGGAAACTGGTCGGGACAATAAGGTACGAAATTTGAACCTAGTTAGGATGGTAGAGTAGTTGGTTGGGTTCTCGGGTGTTTTTGGGAGGAGTTGGTTAAATACCTTATTGGTGTAGATTGGGGAAGTGTTGTAGTGTATTGGGGTGAAAGGGATTACGCATTATGGACAGTGATTGGGCACTAAATTGATAGACTAGTTCGGGTGTGGGTAAGGTAATGCAGGCATAAATGACCTTCTAATGTGTTTGTGACAAAGTAATCGGACAGAAACTTGGCTTGGGTATAGTTAGATCACAAAAGTTCTAACTAGACTTACACCTAGGGTTTGGACCACAAAAGAACCAAGGGCTGGACCACAAAAGGACCAACTAAGATAAGAATACAAAAGTTGAATAACTTAGCAAAGTTTGAGAAAAGTCAAATATATTTCATAAAACATCAATGTCTTCTTTCATAAACTACATTCCCAATTTATACTAGTTCCAAGACTTCTAGAAGAGGTAACAAGATAGACATAAAAATGCATCTAGGCGGACTGGGAAAGGGGGACATGTTCGACAGATTTGGGAGAAGGGAAAAGACACAACTCTTTATGTTCACTAGGCCACCTTTATTCTGTTATTCATGTTGATAAGTGCCTGAACAAGCTAGTTCATTAATTACCTCTTTGGGGAACGTTGGAAGCTTCTCCTTTTAGATGGTTCTCGGCTTTGTTATCTTATCTTATTACATGACATAGTAATTATGCGGTAAGAAAATCTAGTAATTAAGCTAGGAATTAAAACAAGATAAAAGGTAGTCTCAGCCAAGATCTACAGAAAAGCCTAAAAATGTTTCCTTCTTGGATCTTCATGTCTTGTCTTCAATCAACTCCACACCATACTCCACTCCACATTATGCATGTCACCATATGACAGTTGGAAATCTTTGGCACTCCTAGCAAATCACCTCGCGACTCATGTTGGAAACTTATGTTTACGACCTTCTTTTCATTATATACCAAACTGATGTATATAAGGATGGGATTGTATGGTTAGGTTGGTCATAGTTAGATTGGGGCTGGACGGACACAAATATGAGTCAAATGGAGCTTGGTGGAATAGGACCATTTTAAGACATTTTAAGTTTGTGGGTGGTGTACGGGTGCCCTTAGGTGGTTTGGGGTTAAGGCGTTTGGAGATGATGAACTAGACACCTTGTAGGTTATGTTGGTGGTTGGATAGTGGTAAGGTGGTGGAAACTTGTCGGGACAATAAGGTACGAAATTTGAACCCAGTAAGGATGGTAGAGTAGTTGGTTGGGTTCTCAGGTGTTCTTGGGAGGAGTTGGTTAAATACCTTATTGGTGTAGGTTGGGGAAGTGTTGTAGTGTATTTGGGTGAAAGGGATTAGGCATTTTGGACAATGATTGGGCACTAAATTGAAAGAGTAGTATGGGTGTGGGTAAGGTAATGAAAGCCTAAATGACCTTCTAATGTGTTTGTGACAAAGTAATCGGACAGAAACTTGGCTTGGGTAAAGTTAGATCACAAAAGTTCTAACTAGACTTACACCTAGGGTTTGGACCACAAAAGAACCAAGGGCTGGACCACAAAAGGACCAACTAAGATAAGAATACAAAAGTTGAATAACTTAGCAAAGTTTGAGAAAAGTCAAATATATTTCATAAAACATCAATGTCTTCTTTCATAAACTACATTCCCAATTTATACGAGTTCTAAGACTTCTAGAAGAGGTAACAAGATAGACATAAAAATGCATCTAGGCTGACTAGGAAAGGTGGACATGTTCGACAGATTTGGGAGAAGGGAAAAGACCCAACTCTTTATGTTCACTAGGCCACCTTTATTCTGTCATCCATGTTGATAAGTGCCTGAACAAGCTAGTTCATTAATTACCTCTTTGGGGAACGTTGGAAGCTTCCCCTTTTAGATGGTTCTCGGCTTTGTCATCTTATCTTATTACATGACATAGTAATTATGTTATAAGGAGATCTAGTAATTAAGCTAGGAATTAAAACAAGATAAAAGGTAGTCTCAGCCAAGATCTACATAAAAGCCAAAAAAATGTTTCCTTCTTGGATCTTCATGTCTTGTCTTCAATCAACTCCACACCATACTCCACTCCACATTATGCATGTCACCATATGACAGTTGGAAATCTTTGGCACTCCTAGCAAATCACCTCGCGACTCATGTTGGAAACTTATGTTTACGACCTTCTTTTCATTATATACCAAACTGATGTATATAAGGATGGGATTGTATGGTTAGGTTGGTCATAGTTAGATTGGGGCTGGACGGACACAAATATGAGTCAAATGGAGCTTGGTGGAATAGGACCATTTTAAGACATTTTAAGTTTGTGGGTGGTGTACGGGTGCCCTTAGGTGGTTTGTGATTAAGGCGTTTGGAGATGATGAACTAGACACCTTGTAGGTTGTGTTGGTGGTTGGATAGTGGTAAGGTGGTGGAAATTGGTCGGGATAATAAGGTACGAAATTTGAACCTAGTAAGGATGGTAGAGTAGTTGTTTGGGTTCTCGGATGTTTTTGGGAGGAGTTGGTTAAATACCTTATTGGTGTAGGTTGGGGACGTGTTGTAGTGTATTGGGGTGAAAGGGATTAGGCATTTTGGATAATGATTGGGCACTAAATTGATAGACTAGTTCGGGTGTGGGTAAGGTAATGCAGGCTAAATGACCTTCTAATGTGTTTGTGACAAAGTAACCGGACAAAAACTTGGCTTGGGTATAGTTAGATCACAAAAGTTCTAACTAGACTTACACCTAGGGTTTGGACCACAAAAGAACCAAGGGCTGGACCACAAAAGGACCAACTAAGATAAGAATACAAAAGTTGAATAACTTAGCAAAGTTTGAGAAAAGTCAAATATATTTCATAAAACATCAATGTCTTCTTTCATAAACTACATTCCCAATTTATACTAGTTCCAAGACTTCTAGAAGAGGTAACAAGATAGACATAAAAATGCATCTAGGCTGACTGGGAAAGGGGGACAGGTTCGACAGATTTGGGAGAAGGGAAAAGACCCAACTCTTTATGTTCACTAGGCCACCTTTTTTCTGTCATCCATGTTGATAAGTGCCTGAACAAGCTAGTTCATTAATTACCTCTTTGGGGAACGTTGGAAGCTTCTCCTTTTAGATGGTTCTCGGCTTTGTCATCTTATCTTATTACATGACATAGTAATTATGCTATAAGGAGATCTAGTAATTAAGCTAGGAATTAAAACAAGATAAAAGGTAGTCTCAGCCAAGATCTACAGAAAAGCCGAAAAAATATTTCCTTCTTGGATCTTCATGTCTTGTCTTCAATCAACTCCACACCATACTCCACTCCACATTATGCATGTCACCATATGACAGTTGGAAATCTTTGGCACTCCTAGCAAATCACCTCGCGACTCATGTTGGAAACTTATGTTTACGACCTTCTTTTCATTATATACCAAACTGATGTATATAAGGATGGGATTGTATGGTTAGGTTGGTCATAGTTAGATTGGGGCTGGACGGACACAAATATGAGTCAAATGGAGCTTGGTGGAATAGGACCATTTTAAGACATTTTAAGTTTGTGGGTGGTTTGGGGTTAAGGCGTTTGGATATGATGAACTAGACACCTTGTAGGTTATGTTGGTGGTTAGATAGTGGTAAGGTGGTGAAAACTGGTCGGGACAATAAGGTACGAAATTTGAACCTAGTAGAGTAGTTGGTTGGGTTCTCGGGTGTTTTTGGGAGGAGTTGGTTAACTACCTTATTGGTGTAGGTTGGGGAAGTGTTGTAGTGTATTGGGGTGAAAGGGATTAGGAATTTTGGACAATGATTGGGCACTAAATTGATAGACTAGTTCGGGTGTGGGTAAGGTAATGCAGGCCTAAATGACCTTCTAATGTGTTTGTGACAAAGTAATCGGACAGAAACTTGGCTTGGGTATAGTTAGATCACAAAAGTTCTAACTAGACTTACACCTAGGGTTTGGACCACAAAAGAACCAAGGGTTGGACCACAAAAGGACCAACTAAGATAAGAATACAAAGGTTGAATAACTTAGCAAAGTTTGAGAAAAGTCAAATATATTTCATAAAACATCAATGTCTTCTTTCATAAACTACATTCCCAATTTATACTAGTTCCAAGACTTCTAGAAGAGGTAACAAGATAGACATAAAAATGCATCTAGGCTGACTGGGAAAGGGGGACAGGTTCGACAGATTTGGGAGAAGGGAAAAGACCCAACTCTTTATGTTCACTAGGCCACCTTTTTTTCTGTCATCCATGTTGATAATTGCCTGAACAAGCTAGTTCATTAATTATCTCTTTGGGGAACGTTGGAAGCTTTTCCTTTTAGATGGTTCTCGGCTTTGTCATCTTATCTTATTACATGACATAGTAATTATGCTATAAGTAGATCTAGTAATTAAGATAGGAATTAAAACAAGATAAAAGGTAGTCTCAGCCAAGATCTACATAAAAGCCAAAAAAATGTTTCCTTCTTGGATCTTCATGTCTTGTCTTCAATCAACTCCACACCATACTCCACTCCACATTATGCATGTCACCATATGACAGTTGGAAATCTTTGGCACTCCTAGCAAATCACCTCGCGACTCATGTTGGAAACTTATGTTTACGACCTTCTTTTCATTATATACCAAACTGATGTATATAAGGATGGGATTGTATGGTTAGGTTGGTCATAGTTAGATTGGGGCTGGACGGACACAAATATGAGTCAAATGGAGCTTGGTGGAATAGGACCATTTTAAGACATTTTAAGTTTGTGGGTGGTGTACGGGGTGCCCTTAGGTGGTTTGGGGTTAAGGCGTTTGGAGATGATGAACTAGACACCTTGTAGGTTATGTTGGTGGTTGCATAGTTGTAAGGCGGTGGAAACTGGTGGGAAAATAAGGTACGAAATTTGAACCTAGTAAGGATGGTAGAGTAGTTGGTTGGGTTCTCGGGTGTTTTTGGGAGGAGTTGGTTAAATACCTTATTGGTGTAGGTTGTGGAAGTGTTGTAGTTTATTTGGGTGAAAGGGGTTTGGCAGTTTGGAGAAGTATTGGGCGCGAAAGTGATAGACTAGTTCTGTGGGTAAGGTAATGCAGCATAAATGACCTTCTAATGTGTTTGTGACAAAGTAATCTGACAGAAACTTGGCTTGGGTATAGTTAGATCACAAAAGTTCTAACTAGACTTACACCTAGGGTCCAAGGGTTGGACCACAAAAGGACCAACTAAGATAAGAATACAAAAGTTGAATAACTTAGCAAAGTTTGAGAAAAGTCAAATATATTTCATAAAACATCAATGTCTTCTTTCATAAACTACATTCCCAATTTATACTAGTTCCAAGACTTCTAGAAGAGGTAACAAGATAGACATAAAAATGCATCTAGGCTGACTGGGAAAGGGGACAGGTTCGACAGATTTGGGAGAAGGGAAAAGACCCAACTCTTTATGTTCACTAGGCCACCTTTTTTCTGTCATCCATGTTGATAAGTGCCTGAACAAGCTAGTTCATTAATTACCTCTTTGGGGAACGTTGGAAGCTTCTCCTTTTAGATGGTTCTCGGCTTTGTCATCTTATCTTATTACATGACATAGTAATTATGCTATAAGGAAATCTAGTAATTAAGCTAGGAATTAAAACAAGATAAAAGGTAGTCTCAGCCAAGATCTACAGAAAAGCCAAAAAAATATTTCCTTCTTGGATCTTCATGTCTTGTCTTCAATCAACTCCACACCATACTCCACTCCACATTATGCATGTCACCATATGACAGTTGGAAATCTTTGGCACTCCTAGCAAATCACCTCGCGACTCATGTTGGAAACTTATGTTTACGACCTTCTTTTCATTATATACCAAACTGATGTATATAAGGATGGGATTGTATGGTTAGGTTGGTCATAGTTAGATTGGGGCTGGACGGACACAAATATGAGTCAAATGGAGCTTGGTGGAATAGGACCATTTTAAGACATTTTAAGTTTGTGGGTGGTGTACGGGTGCCCTTAGGTGGTTTGGGGTTAAGGCGTTTGGAGATGATGAACTAGACACCTTGAAGGTTATGTTGGTGGTTGGATAGTGGTAAGGTGGTGGAAACTGGTCGGGACAATAAGCTATGAAATTTGAACCTAGTAAGGATGGTAGAGTAGTTGGTTGGGTTCTCAGGTGTTTTTGGGAGGAGTTGGTTTAATACCTTATTGGTGTAGGTTGGGGAAGTGTTGTAGTGTATTGGGGTGAAAGGGATTAGGCATTATGGACAGTGATTGGACACTAAATTGATAGACTAGTTCGGGTGTGGGTAAGGTAATGCAGGCATAAATGACCTTCTAATGTGTTTGTGACAAAGTAATCGGACAGAAACTTGGCTTGGGTATAGTTAGATCACAAAAGTTCTAACTAGACTTACACCTAGGGTTTGGACCACAAAAGAACCAAGGGCTGGACCACAAAAGGACCAACTAAGATAAGAATACAAAAGTTGAATAACTTAGCAAAGTTTGAGAAAAGTCAAATATATTTCATAAAACATCAATGTCTTCTTTCATAAACTACATTCCCAATTTATACTAGTTCCAAGACTTCTAGAAGAGGTAACAAGATAGACAGAAAAATGCATCTAGGCTGACCGGGAAAGGGGGACAGGTTCGACATATTTGGGAGAAGGGAAAAGATCCAACTCTTTATGTTCACTAGGCCACCTTTATTCTGTCATCCATGTTGATAAGTGCCTGAACAAGCTAGTTCATTAATTACCTCTTTGGGGAACGTTGGAAGCTTCTCCTTTTAGATGGTTCTCGGCTTTGTCATCTTATCTTATTACATGACATAGTAATTATGCTATAAGGAGATCTAGTAATTAAGCTAGGAATTAAAACAAGATAAAAGGTAGTCTCAGCCAAGATCTACAGAAAAGCCGAAAAAATATTTCCTTCTTGGATCTTCATGTCTTGTCTTCAATCAACTCCACACCATACTCCACTCCACATTATGCATGTCACCATATGACAGTTGGAAATCTTTGGCACTCCTAGCAAATCACCTCGCGACTCATGTTGGAAACTTATGTTTACGACCTTCTTTTCATTATATACCAAACTGATGTATATAAGGATGGGATTGTATGGTTAGGTTGGTCATAGTTAGATTGGGGCTGGACGGACACAAATATGAGTCAAATGGAGCTTGGTGGATTAGGACCATTTTAAGACATTTTAAGTTTGTGGGTTGTGTACGGGTTCCCTTAGGTGGTTTGGGGTTAAGGCGTTTGGAGATGATGAACTAGACACCTTGAAGGTTATGTTGGTGGTTGGATAGTGGTAAGGTGGTGGAAACTGGTCGGGACAATAAGCTATGAAATTTGAACCTAGTAAGGATGGTAGAGTAGTTGGTTGGGTTCTCAGGTGTTTTTGGGAGGAGTTGGTTTAATACCTTATTGGTGTAGGTTGGGGAAGTGTTGTAGTGTATTGGGGTGAAAGGGATTAGGCATTTTGGACAATGATTGGGCACTAAATTGATAGACTAGTTCGGGTGTGGGTAAGGTAATGCAGGCATAAATGACCTTCTAATGTGTTTGTGACAAAGTAATCGGACAGAAACTTGGCTTGGGTATAGTTAGATCACAAAAGTTCTAACTAGACTTACACCTAGGGTTTGGACCACAAAAGAACCAAGGGCTGGACCACAAAAGGACCAACTAAGATAAGAATACAAAAGTTGAATAACTTAGCAAAGTTTGAGAAAAGTCAAATATATTTCATAAAACATCAATGTCTTCTTTCATAAACTACATTCCCAATTTATACTAGTTCCAAGACTTCTAGAAGAGGTAACAAGATAGACAGAAAAATGCATCTAGGCTGACCGGGAAAGGGGGACAGGTTCGACATATTTGGGAGAAGGGAAAAGATCCAACTCTTTATGTTCACTAGGCCACCTTTATTCTGTCATCCATGTTGATAAGTGCCTGAACAAGCTAGTTCATTAATTACCTCTTTGGGGAACGTTGGAAGCTTCTCCTTTTAGATGGTTCTCGGCTTATCTTATTACATGACATAGTAATTATGCTATAAGGAGATCTAGTAATTAAGCTAGGAATTAAAACAAGATAAAAGGTAGTCTCAGCCAAGATCTACAGAAAAGCCGAAAAAATATTTCCTTCTTGGATCTTCATGTCTTGTCTTCAATCAACTCCACACCATACTCCACTCCACATTATGCATGTCACCATATGACAGTTGGAAATCTTTGGCACTCCTAGCAAATCACCTCGCGACTCATGTTGGAAACTTATGTTTACGACCTTCTTTTCATTATATACCAAACTGATGTATATAAGGATGGGATTGTATGGTTAGGTTGGTCATAGTTAGATTGGGGCTGGACGGACACAAATATGAGTCAAATGGAGCTTGGTGGAATAGGACCATTTTAAGACATTTTAAGTTTGTGGGTGGTGTACGGGTGCCCTTAGGTGGTTTGGGGTTAAGGCGTTTGGAGATGATGAACTAGACACCTTGTAGGTTATGTTGGTGGTTGGATAGTGGTAAGGTGGTGGAAACTGGTAGGGACAATAAGGTACAAAATTTGAACCCAGTAAGGATAGTAGAGTAGTTGGGTGGGTTCTCGGATGTTTTTGAGAGGAGTTGGTTAACGACCTTTTTGGTGTAGGTTGGGGAAGTGTTGTAGTGTATTGGGATGAAAGGGATTACGCATTATGGACAGTGATTGTCCACTAAATTGATAGACTAGCGTGTGGGTAAGGTAATGCAGGCATAAATGACCTTCTGATGTGTTTGTGACAAAGTAATCGGACAGAAACTTGGCTTGGGTATAGTTAGATCACAAAAGTTCTAACTAGACTTACACCTAGGGTTTGGACCACAAAAGAACCAAGGGCTGGACCACAAAAGGACCAACTAAGATAAGAATACAAAAGTTGAATAACTTAGCAAAGTTTGAGAAAAGTCAAATATATTTCATAAAACATCAATGTCTTCTTTCATAAACTACATTCCCAATTTATACTAGTTCCAAGACTTCTAGAAGAGGTAACAAGATAGACATAAAAATGCATCTAGGCTGACTGGGAAAGGGGGACAGGTTCGGCTGATTTGGGAGAAGGGAAAAGACCCAACTCTTTATGTTCACTAGGCCACCTTTTTTTCTATCATCCATGTTGATAAGTGCCTGAACAAGCTAGTTCATTAATTACCTCTTTGGGGAACGTTGGAAGCTTTTCCCTTTCGATGGTTCTCGGCTTTGTCATCTTATCTTATTACATGACATAGTAATTATGCTATAAGGAGATCTAGTAATTAAGCTAGGAATTAAAATAAGATAAAAGGTAGTCTCAGCCAAGATCTATAAATAAGCCGAAAATAATATTTTCTTCTTGTATCTTCAAGTCTTGTCTTCAATCAACTCCA
Source organism: Anisodus acutangulus (assembly GCA_029783415.1). Classification (NCBI taxonomy): domain Eukaryota; kingdom Viridiplantae; phylum Streptophyta; class Magnoliopsida; order Solanales; family Solanaceae; genus Anisodus; species Anisodus acutangulus. Next base: position 29,830,171 of record CM056494.1, read on the forward strand.
CACCATACACCACTCCACATTATGAATGTCACTATATGACAGTTTGAAATCTTTGGCACTCCTAGCAAATCACCTCGCGACTCATGTTGGAAACTTATGTTTACGACCTTCTTTTCATTATATACCAAACTGATGTATATAAGGATGGGATTGTATGGTTAGGTTGGTCATAGTTAGATTGGGGCTGGACGGACACAAATATGAGTCAAATGGAGCTTGGTGGAATAGGACCATTTTAAGACATTTTAAGTTTGTGGGTGGTGTACGGGTGCCCTTAGGTGGTTTGGGGTTAAGGTGTTTGGAGATGATGAACTAGACACCTTGTAGGGTATGTTGGTGGTTGGATAGTGTTATGGTGGTGGAAACTGGTCGGGACAATTATGTGCAAAATTTGAACCTAGTTAGGATGGTAGAGTAGTTGGTTGGGTTCTCCGGTGTTTTGGGAGGAGTTGGTTAAATACCTTATTGGGGTAGGTTGGGGAAGTGTTGTAGTGTATTGGGGTGAAAGGGATTAGGCATTTTGGACAATGCTTGGGCACTAAATTGATAGACTAGTTCGGGTGTGGGTAAGGTAATGCAGGCATAAATGACCTTCTAATGTGTTTGTGACAAAGTAATCAGACAGAAACTTGGCTTGGGTATAGTTAGATCACAAAAGTTCTAACTAGACTTACACCTAGGGTTTGGACCACAAAAGAACCAAGGGCTGGACCACAAAAGGACCAACTAAGATAAGAATACAAAAGTTGAATAACTTAGCAAAGTTTGAGAAAAGTCAAATATATTTCATAAAACATCAATGTCTTCTTTCATAAACTACATTCCCAATTTATACTAGTTCCAAGACTTCTAGAAGAGGTAACAAGATAGACATAAAAATGCATCTAGGCTGACTGGGAAAGGGGGACAGATTTGGGAGAAGGGAAAAGACCCAACTCTTTATGTTGACTAGGCCACATTTTTTCTGTCATCCATGTTGATAAGTGCCTGAACAAGCTAGTTCATTAATTACCTCTTTGGGGAACGTTGGAAGCTTCTCCTTTTAGATGGTTCTCGGCTTTGTCATCTTATCTTATAACATGACATAGTAATTATGTTATAAGGAGATCTAGTGATTAAGCTAGGAATTAAAACAAGATAAAAGGTAGTCTCAGCCAAGACCTACATTAAAGCCGAAAAAATATTTCCTTCTTGGATCTTCATGTCTTGTCTTCAATCAACTCCACACCATACTCCACTCCACATTATGAATGTCACCATATGACAGTTGGAAATCTTTGGCACTCCTAGCAAATCACCTCGCGACTCATGTTGGAAACTTATGTTTACGACCTTCTTTTCATTATATACCAAACTGATGTATATAAGGATGGGATTGTATGGTTAGGTTGGTCATAGTTAGATTGGGGCTCGACGGACACAAATATGAGTCAAATGGAGCTTGGTGGAATAGGACCATTTTAAGACATTTTAAGTTTGTGGGTGGTGTACGGGTGCCCTTAGGTGGTTTGGGGTTAAGGCGTTTGGAGATGATGAACTAGACACCTTGTAGGTTATGTTGGTGGTTAGATAGTGGTAAGGTGGTGGAAACTGGTCGGGACAATAAGGTACGAAATTTGAACCTAGTAAGGATGGTAGAGTAGTTGGTTGGGTTCTCGGGTGTTTTTTGGAGGAGTTGGTTAACTACCTTATTGGTGTAGGTTGGGGAAGTGTTGTAGTGTATTGGGGTGAAAGGGATTAGGAATTTTGGACAATGATTGGGCACTAAATTTATAGACTAGTTCGTGTGTGGGTAAGGTAATGCAGGCCTAAATGACCTTCTAATGTGTTTGTGACAAAGTAATCGGACAGAAATTTGGCTTGGGTATAGTTAGATCACAAAAGTTCTAACTAGACTTACACCTAGGGTTTGGACCACAAAAGAACCAAGGGTTGGACCACAAAAGGACCAACTAAGATAAGAATACAAAAGTTGAATAACTTAGCAAAGTTTGAGAAAAGTCAAATATATTTCATAAAACATCAATGTCTTCTTTCATAAACTACATTCCCAATTTATACTAGTTCCAAGACTTCTAGAAGAGGTAACAAGATAGACATAAAAATGCATCTAGGCTGACTGGGAAAGGGGGACAGGTTCGACAGATTTGGGAGAAGGGAAAAGACCCAACTCTTCATGTTCACTAGGCCGCCTTTTTTTCTGTCATCCATGTTGATAAGTGCCTGAACAAGCTAGTTCATTAATTACCTCTTTGGGAACGTTGGAAGCTTCTCCTTTTAGATGGTTCTCGGGTTTGTCATCTTATCTTATTACATGACATAGTAATTATGCCATAAGTAGATCAAGTAATTAAGCTAGGAATTAGAACAAGATAAAAGGTAGTCTCAGCCAAGATCTACAGAAAAGCCGAAAAATATTTCCTTCTTGGATCTTCAAGTCTTTTCTTCAATGAACTCCACACCATACTCCACTCCAGATTATGAATGTCACCATATGACAGTTGGAAATCTTTGGCACTCCTAGCAAATCACCTCGCGACTCATGTTGGAAACTTATGTTTAAGACCTTCTTTTCATTATATACCAAACTGATGTATATAAGGATGGGATTGTATGGTTAGGTTGGTCATAGTTAGATTGGGGCTGGACGGACACAAATATGAGTCAAATGGAGCTTGGTGGAATAGGACAGTTTTCAGAAATTTTATGTTCATGGGTGGTGTAAGGGTGCCCTTAGGTGGGTTGGGGTTAAGGCGTTTGGAGATGATGAACTAGATACATTGTAGGTTATGTTGGTGGTTGGATAGTGGTAAGGTGGTGGAAACTGGTCGGGACAATAAGGTACGAAATTTGAACCCAGTAAGGATGGTAGAGTAGTTGGTTGGGTTCTCGGGTGTTTTTGGGAGGAGTTGGTAAATGACCTTTTTGGTGTAGTTTGGGGAAGTGTTGTAGTGTATTGGGGTGAAAGGGATTAGGCATTTTGAACAATTATTGGGCACTAAATTCATAGACTAGTTCGGTGTAGGTGAGGTAATGCAAGTCTAAATGACCTTCTAATGTGTTTGTGCCAAAGTAACCGGACAGAAACTTGGCTTGGGTATAGTTAGATCACAAAAGTTCTAACTAGACTTACACCTAGGGTTTGGACCACAAAAGAACCAAGGGCTGGACCACAAAAGGACCAACTAAGATAAGAATACAAAAGTTGAATAACTTAGCAAAGTTTGAGAAAAGTCAAATATATTTCATAAAACATCAATGTCTTCTCTCATAAACTACATTCCCAATTTATACTAGTTCCAAGACTTCTAGAAGAGGTAATAAGATAGACATAAAAACACGTCTAGGCTGACTGTGAAAGGGGACAGGTTCGACAGATTTGGGAGAAGGGAAAAGACACGACTCTTCATGTTCACTAGGCCACCTTTTTTTCTGTTATCTATGTTGATAAGTGCCTGAACAAGCTAGTTCATTAATTACCTCTTTGGGGAACGTTGGAAGCTTCTCCTTTTAGATGGTTCTCGGCTTTGTCATCTTATCTTATAACATGACATAGTAATTATGTTATAAGGAGATCTAGTAATTAAGTTAGGAATTAAAACAAAATAAAAGGTAGTCTCAACCAAGATCTACAGAAAAGCCGAAAAAATGTTTCCTTCTTGGATCTTCATGTCTTGTCTTCAATCAACTCCACACCATACTCCACTCCACATTATGCATGTCACCATATGACAGTTGGAAATCTTTGGCACTCCTAGCAAATCACCTCGCGACTCATGTTGGAAACTTATGTTTACGACCTTCTTTTCATTATATACCAAACTGATGTATATAAGGATGGGATTGTATGGTTAGGTTGGGGCTGGACGGACACAAATATGAGTCAAATGGAGCTTGGTGGAATAGAACCATTTTAAGACATTTTAAGTTTGTGGGTGGTGTACGGGTGCCCTTAGGTGGTTTGGGGTTAAGGCGTTTGGAGATGATGAACTAGACATCTTGTAGGGTATGTTGGTGGTTGGATAGTGGTATGGTGGTGGAAACTGGTCGGGACAATAAGGTACGAAATTTGAACATAGTAAGGATGGTAGAGTAGTTGGTTGTGTTCTCGTGTGTTTTTGGGAGGAGTTGGTTAACTACCTTATTGGTGTAGGTTGGGGAAGTGTTGTAGTGTATTGGGGTGAAAGGGATTAGGAATTTTGGATAATGATTGGGCACTAAATTGATAGACTAGTTCGGGTGTGGATAAGGTAATGCAGGCCTAAATGACCTTCTAATATGTTTGTGACAAAGTAATCGGACAGAAACTTGGCTTGGGTATAGTTAGATCACAAAAGTTCTAACTAGACTTACACCTAGGGTTTGGACCACAAATGAACCAAGGGTTGGACCACAAAATGACCAACTAAGATAAGAATACAAAGGTTGAATAACTTAGCAAAGTTTTAGAAAAGTCAAATACATTTCATAAAACATCAATGTCTTCTTTCATAAACTACATTCCCAATTTATACTAGGTCCAAGACTTCTAGAAGAGGTAACAAGATAGACATAAAAATGCATCTAGGCCGACTGGGAAAGGGGGACAGGTTCGACAGATTTGGGAGAAGGGAAAAGACCCAACTCTTCATGTTCACTAGGCCACCTTTTTTCTGTCATCCATGTTGATAAGTGCCTGAACAAGATAGTTCATTAATTACCTCTTTGGGGAACGTTGGAAGCTTCTCCTTTTAGATGGTTCTCGGCTTTGTCATCTTATCTTATTACATGACATAGTAATTATGCTATAAGGAGATCTAGTAATTAAGCTAGGAATTAAAACAAGATAAAAGGTAGTCTCAGCCAAGATCTACAGAAAAGCTTAAAAAATGTTTCCTTCTTGGATCTTCATGTCTTGTCTTCAATCAACTCCACACCATACTCCACTCCACATTATGCATGTCACCATATGACAGTTGGAAATCTTTGGCACTCCTAGCAAATCATGTTGGAAACTTATGTTTACGACCTTCTTTTCATTATATACCAAACTGATGTATATAAGGATGGGATTGTATGGTTAGGTTGGTCATAGTTAGATTGGGGCTGGACGGACACAATTATGAGTCAAATGGAGCTTGGTGGAATAGGACCATTGTAAGACATTTTAAGTTTGTGGGTGGTGTACGGGTGCCCTTATGTGGTTTGGGGTTAAGGCGTTTGGAGATGATAAACTATAAACCTTGTAGGTTATGTTGGTGGTTGGATAGTGGTAATGTGGTGGAAACTGGTCGGGACAATAAGGTACGAAATTTGAACCTAGTAAGGATGGTAGAGTAGTTGGTTGGGTTCTCGGGTGTTTTTGGGAGGAGTTGGTTAAATACCTTATTGGTGTAGGTTGGGGAAGTGTTGTAGTGTATTGGGGTGAACAAAGCCAATTTGGATTGTCACAAACACATTAGAAGGTCATTTAGCCTAGACCTTCTAACTGTCTATCAATGTAGTGCCCAATCATTGTTCACACTTCTTCATCCCTTTCACCCCAATACACTACAACACTTCCTCAACCTACACCAATAAGGTATTTAACCAACTCCTCCCAAAAACACCCGAGAACCCAACCAACTACTCTACCATCCTTACTAGGTTCAAATTTCGTACCTTATTGTCCCGACCAGTTTCCACTACCATACCACTATCCAACCACCAACATACCCTACAAGGTGTCTAGTTCATCATCTCCAAACGCCTTAACCCCAAACCACCTAAGGGCACCCGTACACCACCCACAAACTTAAAATGTCCGAAAATGGTCCTAATCCACCAAGCTCCATTTGACTCATATTTGTGTCCGTCCAGCCCCAATCTAACTATGACCAACCTAACCATACAATCCCATCCTTATATACATCAGTTTGGTATATAATGAAAAGAAGGTCGTAAACATAAGTTTCCAACATGAGTCGCGAGGTGATTTGCTAGGAGTGCCAAAGATTTCCAACTGTCATATGGTGACATGCATAATGTGGAGTGGAGTATGGTGTGGAGTTGATTGAAGACAAGACATGAAGATCCAAGAAGGAAATATTTTTTCGGCTTTTCTATAGATCTTGGCTGAGACTACCTTTTATCTTGTTTTAATTCCTAGCTTAATTACTAGATTTCCTTATAGCATAATTACTATGTCATGTAATAAGATAAGATGACAAAGCCGAGAACCATCTAAAAGGAGAAGCTTCCAACGTTGCTCAAAGAAGTAATTAATGAACTAGCTTGTTCAGGCACTTATCAACATGGATGACAGAAAAAAGGTGGCCTAGTAAACATAAAGAGTTGGGTCTTTTCCCTTCTCCCAAATCTGTCCCCCTTTCCCAGTCAGCCTAGATGCATTTTTATGTCTATCTTGTTACCTCTTCTAGAAGTCTTGGAACTAGTATAAATTGGGAATGTAGTTTATGAAAGAAGACATTGATGTTTTATGAAATATATTTGACTTTTCTCAAACTTTGCTAAGTTATTCAACTTTTGTATTCTTATCTTAGTTGGTCTTTTTGTGGTCCAAACCCTAGGTGTAAGTCTAGTTAGAACTTTTGTGATCTAACTATACCCAAGCCAAGTTTCTGTCCGATTACTTTGTCACAAACACATCAGAAGGTCATTTATGCCTGCATTAGTGCCCAATCACTGTCCATAATGCGTAATCCCTTTCACCCCAATACACTACAACACTTCCTCAACCTACACCAATAAGGTATTTAACCAACTCCTCCCAAAAACACCCGAGAACCCAACCAACTACTCTACCATCCTAACTAGGTTCAAATTTCGTACCTTATTGTCCCGACCAGTTTCCACCACCATACCACTATCAAACCACCAACATACCCTACAAGGTGTCTAGTTCATCATCTCCAAACGCCTTAACCCCAAACCACCTAAGGGCACCCGTACACCACCCACAAACTTAAAATGTCCGAAAATGGTCCTAATCCACCAAGCTCCATTTGACTCATATTTGTGTCCGTCCAGCCCCAATCTAACTATGACCAACCTAACCATACAATCCCATCCTTATATACATCAGTTTGGTATATAATGAAAAGAAGGTCGTAAACATAAGTTTCCAACATGAGTCGCGAGGTGATTTGCTAGGAGTGCCAAAGATTTCCAACTGTCATATGGTGACATGCATAATGTGGAGTGGAGTATGGTGTGGAGTTGATTGAAGACAAGACATGAAGATCCAAGAAGGAAATATTTTTTCGGCTTTTCTGTAGATCTTGGCTGAGACTACCTTTTATCTTGTTTTAATTCCTAGCTTAATTACTAGATCTCCTTATAGCATAATTACTATGTCATGTAATAAGATAAGATGACAAAGCCGAGAACCATCTAAAAGGAGAAGCTTCCAACGTTCCCCAAAGAGGTAATTAATGAACTAGCTTGTTCAGGCACTTATCAACATGGATGACAGAAAAAAAGGTGGCCTAGTGAACATAAAGAGTTGGGTCTTTTCCCTTCTCCCAAATCATTTAACTCCGTCCCCCTTCCCACAAATTTAGATGCATTTTTATGTCTATCTTGTTACCTCTTCTAGAAGTCTTGGAACTAGTATAAATTGGGAATGTAGTTTATGAAAGAAGACATTGATGTTTTATGAAATATATTTGACTTTTCTCAAACTTTGCTAAGTTATTCAACTTTTGTATTCTTATCTTAGTTGGTCCTTTTGTGGTCCAGCCCTTGGTTCTTTTGTGGTCCAAACCCTAGGTGTAAGTCTAGTTAGAACTTTTGTGATCTAACTATACCCAAGCCAAGTTTCTGTCCGATTACTTTGTCACAAACACATTAGAAGGTCATTTATGCCTGCATTACCTTACCCACACCCGAACTAGTCTATCAATTTAGTGCCCAATCACTGTCCATAATGCGTAATCCCTTTCACCCCAATACACTACAACACTTCCTCAACCTACACCAATAAGGTATTTAACCAACTCCTCCCAAAAACACCCGAGAACCCAACCAACTACTCTACCATCCTAACTAGGTTCAAATTTCGTACCTTATTGTCCCGACCAGTTTCCACCACCATACCACTATCCAACCACCAACATACCCTACAAGGTGTCTAGTTCATCATCTCCAAACGCCTTAACCCCAAACCACCTAAGGGCACCCGTACACCACCCACAAACTTAAAATGTCTGAAAATGGTCCTAATCCACCAAGCTCCATTTGACTCATATTTGTGTCCGTCCAGCCCCAATCTAACTATGACCAACCTAACCATACAATCCCATCCTTATATACATCAGTTTGGTATATAATGAAAAGAAGGTCGTAAACATAAGTTTCCAACATGAGTCGCGAGGTGATTTGCTAGGAGTGCCAAAGATTTCCAACTGTCATATGGTGACATGCATAATGTGGAGTGGAGTATGGTGTGGAGTTGATTGAAGACAAGACATGAAGATCCAAGAAGGAAATATTTTTTCGACTTTTCTGTAGATCTTGGCTGAGACTACCTTTTATCTTGTTTTAATTCCTAGCTTAATTACTAGATCTCCTTATAGCATAATTACTATGTCATGTAATAAGATAAGATGACAAAGCCGAGAACCATCTAAAAGGAGAAGCTTCCAACGTTCCCCAAAGAGGTAATTAATGAACTAGCTTGTTCTGGGACTTATCAACATGGATGATGTAAAAAGGTGGCCTAGTGAACATAAAGAGTTGGGTCTTTTTCCCTTCTCCCAAATCATTTAACCTCGTCTCCCCTTTCCCAACAAATTTAGATGCATTTTTATGTCTATCTTGTTACCTCTTCTAGAAGTCTTGGAACTAGTATAAATTGGGAATGTAGTTTATGAAAGAAGACATTGATGTTTTATGAAATATATTTGACTTTTCTCAAACTTTGCTAAGTTATTCAACTTTTGTATTCTTATCTTAGTTGGTCTTTTGTGGTCCAGCCCTTGGTTCTTTTGTGGTCCAAACCCTAGGTGTAAGTCTAGTTAGAACTTTTGTGATCTAACTATACCCAAGCCAAGTTTCTGTCCGATTACTTTGTCACAAACACATTAGAAGGTCATTTATGCCTGCATTACCTTACCCACACCCGAACTAGTCTATCAATTTAGTGCCCAATCACTGTCCATAATGCGTAATCCCTTTCACCCCAATACACTACAACACTTCCTCAACCTACACCAATAAGGTATTTAACCAACTCCTCCCAAAAACACCCGAGAACCCAACCAACTACTCTACCATCCTAACTAGGTTCAAATTTCGTACCTTATTGTCCCGACCAGTTTCCACTATCCAACCACCAACATACCCTACAAGGTGTCTAGTTCATCATCTCCAAACGCCTTAACCCCAAACCACCTAAGGGCACCCGTACACCACCCACAAACTTAAAATGTCTTAAAATGGTCCTAATCCACCAAGCTCCATTTGACTCATATTTGTGTCCGTCCAGCCCCAATCTAACTATGACCAACCTAACCATACAATCCCATCCTTATATACATCAGTTTGGTATATAATGAAAAGAAGGTCGTAAACATAAGTTTCCAACATGAGTCGCGAGGTGATTTGCTAGGAGTGCCAAAGATTTCCAACTGTCATATGGTGACATGCATAATGTGGAGTGGAGTATGGTGTGGAGTTGATTGAAGACAAGACATGAAGATCCAAGAAGGAAATATTTTTTCGGCTTTTCTGTAGATCTTGGCTGAGACTACCTTTTATCTTGTTTTAATTCCTAGCTTAATTACTAGATCTCCTTATAGCATAATTACTATGTCATGTAATAAGATAAGATGACAAAGCCGAGAACCATCTAAAAGGAGAAGCTTCCAACGTTCCCCAAAGAGGTAATTAATGAACTAGCTTGTTCAGGCACTTATCAACATGGATGACAGAAAAAAGGTGGCCTAGTGAACATAAAGAGTTGGGTCTTTTCCCTTCTCCCAAATCTGTCGAACCTGTCCCCCTTTCCCAGTCAGCCTAGATGCATTCTTATGTCTATCTTGTTACCTCTTCAAGAAGTCTTGGAACTAGTATAAATTGGGAATGTAGTTTATGAAAGAAGACATTGATGTTTTATGAAATATATTTGACTTTTCTCAAACTTTGCTAAGTTATTCAACTTTTGTATTTTTATCTTAGTTGGTCCTTTCGTGGTCTAACCCTTGGTCCTTTTGTGGTCCAAACCCTAGGTGTAAGTCTAGTTAGAACTTTTGTGATCTAACTATACCCAAGCCAAGTTTCTGTCCGGTTACTTTGTCACAAACACATTAGAAGGTCATTTATGCCTGCATTACCTTACCCACACCCGAACTAGTCTATCAATTTAGTGCCCAATCACTGTCCATAATGCGTAATCCCTTTCACCCCAATACACTACAACACTTCCTCAACCTACACCAATAAGGTATTTAACCAACTCCTCCCAAAAACACCCGAGAACCCAACCAACTACTCTACCATCCTAACTAGGTTCAAATTTCGTACCTTATTGTCCCGACCAGTTTCCACCACCATACCACTATCCAACCACCAACATACCCTACAAGGTGTCTAGTTCATCATCTCCAAACGCCTTAACCCCAAACCACCTAAGGGCACCCGTACACCACCCACAAACTTAAAATGTCTTAAAATGGTCCTAATCCACCAAGCTCCATTTGACTCATATTTGTGTCCGTCCAGCCCCAATCTAACTATGACCAACCTAACCATACAATCCCATCCTTATATACATCAGTTTGGTATATAATGAAAAGAAGGTCGTAAACATAAGTTTCCAACATGAGTCGCGAGGTGATTTGCTAGGAGTGCCAAAGATTTCCAACTGTCATATGGTGACATGCATAATGTGGAGTGGAGTATGGTGTGGAGTTGATAGAAGACAAGACTTGAAGATCCAAAAAGGAAATATTTTTTCGGTTTTCAGAGATCTTGGCTGAGACTACCTTTTATCTTGTTTTAATTCCTAGCTTAATTACTAGATCTCCTTATAGCATAATTACTATGTCATGTAATAAGATAAGATGACAAAGCCGAGAACCATCTAAAAGGAGAAGCTTCCAACGTTCCCCAAAGAGGTAATTAATGAACTAGCTTGTTCATGCACTTATCAACATGGATGACAGAAAAGAGGTGGCCTAGTGAACATAAAGAGTTGGGTCTTTTCCCTTCTCCCAAATCTGTCGAACCTGTCCCCCTTTCCCAGTCAGCCTAGATGCATTTTTATGTCTATCTTGTTACCTCTTCTAGAAGTCTTGGAACTAGTATAAATTGGGAATGTAGTTTATGAAAGAAGACATTGATGTTTTATGAAATATATTTGACTTTTCTCAAACTTTGCTAAGTTATTCAACTTTTGTATTCTTATCTTAGTTGGTCCTTTCGTGGTCCAAACCCTAGGTGTAAGTCTAGTTAGAACTTTTGTGATCTAACTATACCCAAGCCAAGTTTCTGTCCGATTACTTTGTCACAAACACATCAGAAGGTCATTTATGCCTGCATTACCTTACCCACACCCGAACTAGTCTATCAATTTAGTGCCCAATCACTGTCCATAATGCGTAATCCCTTTCACCCCAATACACTACAACACTTCCTCAACCTACACCAATAAGGTATTTAACCAACTCCTCCCAAAAACACCCGAGAACCCAACCAACTACTCTACCATCCTAATTAGGTTCAAATTTCGTACCTTATTATCCCGACCAGTTTCCACCACCATACCACTATCCAACCACCAACATAACCTTCAAGGTGTCTAGTTCATCATCTCCAAACGCCTTAACCCCAAACCACCTAAGGGAACCCGTACACAACCCACAAACTTAAAATGTCTTAAAATGGTCCTAATCCACCAAGCTCCATTTGACTCATATTTGTGTCCGTCCAGCCCCAATCTAACTATGACCAACCTAACCATACAATCCCATCCTTATATACATCAGTTTGGTATATAATGAAAAGAAGGTCGTAAACATAAGTTTCCAACATGAGTCGCGAGGTGATTTGCTAGGAGTGCCAAAGATTTCCAACTGTCATATGGTGACATGCATAATGTGGAGTGGAGTATGGTGTGGAGTTGATTGAAGACAAGACATGAAGATCCAAGAAGGAAATATTTTTTCAGCTTTTCTATAGATCTTGGCTGAGACTTCCTTTTATCTTGTTTTAATTCCTAGCTTAATTACTAGATCTCCTTATAGCATAATTACTATGTCATGTAATAAGATAAGATGACAAAGCCGAGAACCATCTAAAAGGAGAAGCTTCCAACGTTCCCCAAAGAGGTAATTAATGAACTAGCTTGTTCAGGCACTTATCAACATGGATGACAGAAAAAGGAGGCCCAGTGTACATAAAGAGTTGGGTCTTTTCCCTTCTCCCAAATCATTTAACTCCGTCCCCTTTCCCACCACCTAGATGCATTTTTATGTCTATCTTGTTACCTCTTCTAGAAGTCTTGGAACTAGTATAAATTGGGAATGTAGTTTATGAAAGAAGACATTGATGTTTTATGAAATATATTTGACTTTTCTCAAACTTTGCTAAGTTATTCAACTTTTGTATTCTTATCTTAGTTGGTCCTTTTGTGGTCCAAACCCTAGGTGTAAGTCTAGTTAGAACTTTTGTGATCTAACTATACCCAAGCCAAGTTTCTGTCCGATTACTTTGTCACAAACACATTAGAAGGTCATTTATGCCTGCATTACCTTACCCACACCCGAACTAGTCTATCAATTTAGTGCCCAATCACTGTCCATAATGCTTAATCCCTTTCACCCCAATACACTACAACACTTCCCCAACCTACACCAATAAGGTATTTAACCAACTCCTCCCAAAAATACCCGAGAACCCAACCAACTACTCTACCATTCTACCCAGGTTCAAATTTCATAGCTTATTGTCCCAACCAGTTTCCACCACCTTACCACTATCCAACCACCAACATAACCTTCAAGGTGTCTAGTTCATCATCTCCAAACGCCTTAACCCCAAACCACCGAAGGGCACCCGTACACCGCCCACAAACTTAAAATGTTTGAAAATGGTCCTATTCCACCAAGCTCCATTTGACCCATATTTGTGTCCGTCCAGCCCCAAACTATCTATGACCAACCTAACCATACAATCCCATCCTTATATACATCAGTTTGGTTTATAATGAAAAGAAGGTCGTAAACATAAGTTTCCAACATCAGTCGCGAGGTGATTTGCTAGGAGTGCCAAATATTTTCAACTGTCGTATCGTGACATGCATAATGTGGACTGGAGTATGGTGTGGAGTTGATTGAAGGCAAGACTTGAAGATACAAGAAGGAAATTTTTTTTGGCTTTTATGTAGGTCTTGGCTGAGACTACCTTTTATGTTGTTTTAAATCCTAGCTTAATTACTAGATCTCGTTATAGCATAATTACTATGTCATGTAATAAGATAAGATGACATAGCCGAGAACCATCTAAAAGGAGAAGCTTCCAACGTTCCCCAAAGAGGTAATTAAAGAACTAGCTTGTTCTGGCACTTATCAACATGAATGACAGAAAAAAAGGTGGCCTAGTGAACATGAAGAGTTGGATCTCTTCCCTTCTTCCAAATCATTTAACCCGTCCCCCTTTCCCAAATAAATTTAGATGCATTTTTATGTCTATCTTGTTACCTCTTCTAGAAGTCTTGGAACTAGTATAAATTGGGAATGTAGTTTATGAAAGAAGACATTGATGTTTTATGAAATATATTTGACTTTTCTCAAACTTTGCTAAGTTATTCAACTTTTGTATTCTTATCTTAGTTGGTCCTTTTGTGGTCCAAACCCTAGGTGTAAGTCTAGTTAGAACTTTTGTGATCTAACTATACCCAAGCCAAGTTTCTGTCCGATTACTTTGTCACAAACACATTAGAAGGTCATTTATGCCTGCATTACCTTACCCACACCCGAACTAGTCTATCAATTTAGTGCCCAATCACTGTCCATAATGCGTAATCCCTTTCACCCCAATACACTACAACACTTCCCCAACCTACACCAATAAGGTATTAAACCAACTCCTCCCAAAAACACCTGAGAACCCAACCAACTACTCTACCATCCTTACTAGGTTCAAATTTCATAGCTTATTGTCCCGACCAGTTTCCACCACCTTACCACTATCCAACCACCAACATAACCTTCAAGGTGTCTAGTTCATCATCTCCAAACGCCTTAACCCCAAACCACCTAAGGGAACCCGTACACAACCCACAAACTTAAAATGTCTTAAAATGGTCCTAATCCACCAAGCTCCATTTGACTCATATTTGTGTCCGTACAGCCCCAATCTAACTATGACCAACCTAACCATACAATCACATCCTTATATACATCAGTTTGGTATATAATGAAAAGAAGGTCGTAAATATAAGTTTCCAACATGAGTCGCGAGGTGATTTTCTAGGAGTGCCAAAGATTTCCAACTGTCATATGGTGACATGCATAATGTGGAGTGGAGTATGGTGTGGAGTTGATTGAAGACAAGACATGAAGATCCAAGAAGGAAACATTTTTTCGGCTTTTCTGTAGATCTTGGCTGAGACTACCTTTTATCTTGTTTTAATTCCTAGCTTAATTACTAGATCTCCTTATAGCATAATTACTATGTCATGTAATAAGATAAGATGACAAACCCGAGAACCATCTAAAAGGAGAAAGTTCCAACGGGCCCAAACAGGTAATTAATCAACTAGCTTGTTCAGCACTTATCAACATGGATGACAGAAAAAGCTGGCCTAGTGAACATAAAGAGTTGGGTCTTTTTCCTTCTCCCAAATCATTTAACCCGTCCCCTTTTCCCACAAATTTAGATGCATTTTTATGTCTATCTTGTTACCTCTTCTAGAAGTTTTGGAACTAGTATAAATTGGGAATGTAGTTTATGAAAGAAGACATTGATGTTTTATGATACATATTTGACTTTTCTCAAACTTTGCTAAGTTATTCAACTTTTGTATTCTTATCTTAGTTGGTCCTTTTGTGGTCCAGCCCTTGATTCTTTTGTGGTCAAACCCTAGGTGTAAGTCTAGTTAGAACTTTTGTGATCTAACTATACCCAAGCCAAGTTTCTGTCCGATTACTTTGTCACAAACACATTAGAAGGTCATTTATGCCTGCATTACCTTACCCACACCCGAACTAGTCTATCAATTTAGTGCCCAATCACTGTCCAAAATTCCTAATCCCTTTCACCCCAATACACTACAACACTTCCCCAACCTACACCAATAAGGTATTAAACCAACTCCTCCCAAAAACACCTGAGAACCCAACCAACTACTCTACCATCCTTACTAGGTTCAAATTTCAAAGCTTATTGTCCCGACCAGTTTCCACCACATTACCACTATCCAACCACCAACATAACCTACAAAGTTTCTAGTTCATCATCTCCAAACGCCTTAACCCCAAACCACCTAAGGGCACCCGTACACCACCCACAAACTTAAAATGTCTTAAAATGGTTCTATTCCACCAAGCTCCATTTGACTCATATTTGTGTCCGTCCAGCCCCAATCTAACTATGACCAACCTAACCATACAATCCCATCCTTATATACATCAGTTTGGTATATAATGAACAGAAGGTCGTAAACATAAGTTTCCAACATGAGTCACGAGGTGATTTGCTAGGAGTGCCAAAGATTTTCAACTGTCATATAGTGACATTCATAATGTGGAGTGGAGTATGGTGTGGAGTTGATTGCAGACAAGACTTGAAGATCCAAGAAGGAAATATTTTTTTCGGCTTTTTTGTAGATCTTGGCTGAGACTACCTTTTATCTTGTTTTAATTCCTAGCTTAATTACTAGATCTCCTTATAGCATAATTACTATGTCATGTAATAAGATAAGATGACAAAGCCGAGAACCATCTAAAAGGAGAAGCTTCCAACGTTCCCCAAAGAGGTAATTAATGAACTAGCTTGTTCAGGCACTTATCAACATGGATGACAGAAAAAAGGTGGCCTAGTGAACATAAAGAGTTGGGTCTTTTCCCTTCTCCCAAATCATTTAACTCCGTCCCCTTTCCCACCACCTAGATGCATTTTTATGTCTATCTTGTTACCTCTTCTAGAAGTCTTGGAACTAGTATAAATTGGGAATGTAGTTTATGAAAGAAGACATTGATGTTTTATGAAATATATTTGACTTTTCTCAAACTTTGCTAAGTTATTCAACTTTTGTATTCTTATCTTAGTTGGTCCTTTTGTGGTCCAAACCCTAGGTGTAAGTCTAGTTAGAACTTTTGTGATCTAACTATACCCAAGCCAAGTTTCTGTCCGATTACTTTGTCACAAACACATTAGAAGGTCATTTATGCCTGCATTACCTTACCCACACCCGAACTAGTCTATCAATTTAGTGCCCAATCATTGTCCAAAATGCCTAATCCCTTTCACCCCAATACACTACAACACTTCCCCAACCTACACCAATAAGGTATTAAACCAACTCCTCCCAAAAACACCTGAGAACCCAACCAACTACTCTACCATCCTTACTAGGTTCAAATTTCATAGCGTATTGTTCCGACCAGTTTCCACCACCTTACCACTATCCAACCACCAACATAACCTATATGGTGTCTAGTTCATCATCTCCAAACGCCTTAACCCCAAACCACCTAAGGGCACCCGTGCACCACCCACAAACTTAAAATGTCTTAAAATGGTCCCACTAAGCTCCATTTGACTCATAATTGTGTCCGTCCAGCCCCAAACTAACTATGAACAACCTAACCATACAATCCCATCCTTATATACATTAGTGTGGTATATAATGAAAAGAAGGTCGTAAACATAAGTTTCCAATATAAGTCGCGAGGTGATTTGCTAGTAGTGTCAAAGATTGACCCGATATGGTGACATGCTTAATGAGGAGTGGAGTGTGGTGGGGATTTGATTGAAGGCAAAACTTGAAGATCCAAGATGGAAATATTTTTTCGTCTTTTACGTAGGTCTTGGCTGAGACTACCTTTTATCTTAATATAATTCCTAGCTTAATTACTAGATCTCTTTATAGCATAATTACTATGTCATGTAATAAGATAAGATGACAAAGCCGAGAACCATCTAAAAAGAGAAGCTTCCAACGTTCCCCAAAGAGGTAATTAATGAACTAGCTTATTCAGACACTTTTCAACATGGATGACAGAAAAAAAGTGTCCTAGTGAACATGATGAGTTGGGTCTCTTCCCTTCTTCCAAATCATTTAACTCGTCTCCCTTCCCACCAAATTTAGATGCATTTTTATGTCTATCTTGTTACCTCTTCTAGGAGTCTTGGAACTAGTATAAATTGGGAATGTAGTTTATGAAAGAAGACATTGATGTTTTATGAAATATATTTGACTTTTCTCAAACTTTGCTAAGTTATTCAACTTTTGTATTCTTATCTTAGTTGGTTCTTTTGTGGTCCAAACCCTAGGTGTAAGTCTAGTTAGAACTTTTGTGATCTAACTATACCCAAGCCAAGTTTCTGTCCGATTACATTGTCACAAACACATCAGAAGGTCATTTATGCCTGCATTACCTTACCCAGACCCGAACTAGTCTATCAATTTAGTGCCCAATCACTGTCCATAATGCATAATCCCTTTCACTCCAATACACTACAACACTTCCTCAACCTACACCAATAAGGTATTTAACCAACTCCTCCCAAAAACACCCGAGAACCCAACCAACTACTCTACCATCCTAATTAGGTTCAAATTTCGTACCTTATTGTCCCGACCAGTTTCCACCAACATACCCTACAAGGTGTCTAGTTCATCATCTCCAAACGCCTTAACCCCAAACCACCTAAGGGCACCCGTACACCACCCACAAACTTAAAATGCCTTAAAATGCTTCTATTCCACCAAGCTCCATTTGACTCATATTTGTGTCCGTCCAGCCCCAATCTAACTATGACCAACCTAACCATACAATCCCATCCTTATATACATCAGTTTGGTATATAATGAAAAGAAGGTCGTAAACATAAGTTTCCAACATGAGTCGCGAGGTGATTTGCTAGGAGTGCCAAAGATTTCCAACTGTCATATGGTGACATGTATAATGTGGAGTGGAGTATGGTGTGGAGTTGATAGAAGACAAGACTTGAAGATCCAAAAAGGAAATATTTTTTCAGCTTTTCTCAGAGATCTTGGCTGAGACTATCTTTTATCTTGTTTTAATTCCTAGCTTAATTACAAGATCTCCATATAGCATAATTACTATGTCATGTAATAAGATAAGATGACAAAGCCGAGAACCATCTAAAATGAGAAGCTTCCAACGCTCCCAAAGAGGTAATTAATGAACTAGCTTGTTCAGCACTTATCAACATGGATGACAGAAAAAAGGTGGCCTAGTGAACATAAAGAGTCGGGTCTTTTCCTTCTCCCAAATCATTTAACCTGTCTCCCCTTCCCACCAAATTTAGATGCATTTTTATGTCTATCTTGTTACCTCTTCTAGAAGTCTTGGAACTAGTATAAATTGGGAATGTAGTTTATGAAAGAAGACATTGATGTTTTATGAAATATATTTGACTTTTCTCAAACTTTGCTAAGTTATTCAACTTTTGTATTCTTATCTTAGTTGGTCCTTTTGTGGTCCAAACCCTAGGTGTAAGTCTAGTTAGAACTTTTGTGATCTAACTATACCCAAGCCAAGTTTCTGTCCGATTACTTTGTCACAAACACATTAGAAGGTCATTTATGCCTGCATTACCTTACCCACACCCGAACTAGTCTATCAATTTAGTGCCCAATCATTGTCCAAAATGCCTAATCCCTTTCACCCCAATACACTACAACACTTCCCCAACCTACACCAATAAGGTATTAAACCAACTCCTCCCAAAAACACCTGAGAACCCAACCAACTACTCTACCATCCTTACTAGGTTCAAATTTCATAGCTTATTGTCCCGACCAGTTTCCACCACCTTACCACTATCTAACCACCAACATAACCTACAAGGTGTCTAGTTCATCATCTCCAAACGCCTTAACCCCAAACCACCTAAGGGCACCCGTACACCACCCACAAACTTAAAATGTCTTAAAATGGTCCTATTCCACCAAGCTCCATTTGACTCATATTTGTGTCCGTCCAGCCCCAATCTAACTATGACCAACCTAACCATACAATCCCATCCTTATATACATCAGTTTGGTATATAATGAAAAGAAGGTCGTAAACATAAGTTTCCAACATGAGTCGCGAGGTGATTTGCTAGGAGTGCCAAAGATTTCCAACTGTCATATGGTGACATTCATAATGTGGAGTGGAGTATGGTGTGGAGTTCATTGAAGACAAGACTTGAAGATCCAAGAAGGAAATATTTTTTCGGCTTTTCTGTAGATCTTGGCTGAGACTACCTTTTATCTTGTTTTAATTCCTAGCTTAATTACTAGATCTCCTTATAGCATAATTACTATGTCATGTAATAAGATAAGATGACAAAGCCGAGAACCATCTAAAAGGAGAAGCTTCCAACGTTCCCCAAAGAGGTAATTAATGAACTAGCTTGTTCAGGCACTTATCAACATGGATGACAGAAAAAATGTGGCCTAGTGAACATAAAGAGTTGGGTCTTTTCCCTTCTCCCAAATCTGTCCCCCTTTCCCAGTCAGCCTAGATGCATTTTTATGTCTATCTTGTTACTTCTTCTAGAAGTTTTGGAACTAGTATAAATTGGGAATGTAGTTTATGAAAGAAGACATTGATGTTTTATGAAATATATTTGACTTTTCTCAAACTTTGCTAAGTTATTCAACTTTTGTATTCTTATCTTAGTTGGTCCTTTTGTGGTCCAAACCCTAGGTGTAAGTCTAGTTAGAACTTTTGTGATCTAACTATACCCAAGCCAAGTTTCTGTCCGATTACTTTGTCACAAACACATCAGAAGGTCATTTATGCCTGCATTACCTTACCCAGACCCGAACTAGTCTATCAATTTAGTGCCCAATCACTGTCCATAATGCGTAATCCCTTTCACCCCAATACACTACAACACTTCCTCAACCTACACCAATAAGGTATTTAACCAACTCCTCCCAAAAACACCCGAGAACCCAACCAACTACTCTACCATCCTTACTATGTTCAAATTTCGTACCTTATTGTCCCGACCAGTTTCCACCACCTTACCACTATCTAACCACCAACATAACCTACAAGGTGTCTAGTTCATCATCTCCAAATGCCTTAACCCCAAACCACCTAAGGGCACCCGCACACCACCCACAAACTTAAAATGTCTTAAAATGGTCCTATTCCACCAAGCTCCATTTGACTCATATTTGTGTCCGTCCAACCCCAATCTAACAATGACCAACCAAACCATACAATCCCATCCTTATATACATCAGTTTGGTATATAATGAAAAGAAGGTCGTAAACATAAGTTTCCAACATGAGTCGCGAGGTGATTTGCTAGGAGTGCCATAGATTTCCAACTGTCATATGGTGACATTCATAATGTGGAGTGGAGTATGGTGTGGAGTTCATTGAAGACAAGACTTGAAGATCCAAGAAGGAAATATTTTTTCGGCTTTTCTGTAGATCTTGGCTGAGACTACCTTTTATCTTGTTTTAATTCCTAGCTTAATTACTAGATCTCCTTATAGCATAATTACTATGTCATGTAATAAGATAAGATGACAAAGCCGAGAACCATCTAAAAGGAGAAGCTTCCAACGTTCCCCAAAGAGGTAATTAATGAACTAGCTTGTTCAGGCACTTATCAACATGGATGACAGAATAAAGGTGGCCTAGTGAACATAAAGAGTTGGGTCTTTTCCCTTCTCCCAAATCTGTCGAACATGTCCCCCTTTCCCAGTCAACCTAGATGTATTTTTATGTCTATCTTGTTACCTCTTCTAGAAGTCTTAGAACTCGTATAAATTGGGAATGTAGTTTATGAAAGAAGACATTGATGTTTTATGAAATATATTTGACTTTTCTCAAACTTTGCTAAGTTATTCAACTTTTGTATTCTTATCTTAGTTGGTCCTTTTGTGGTCCAAACCCTAGGTGTAAGTCTAGTTAGAACTTTTGTGATCTAACTATACCCAAGCCAAGTTTCTGTCCGATTACTTTGTCACAAACACATTAGAAGGTCATTTATGCCTGCATTACCTTACCCACACCCGAACTAGTCTATCAATTTAGTGCCCAATCATTGTCCAAAATGCCTAATCCCTTTCACCCCAATACACTACAACACTTCCCCAACCTACACCAATAAGGTATTAAACCAACTCCTCCCAAAAACACCTGAGAACCCAACCAACTACTCTACCATCCTTACTAGGTTCAAATTTCATAGCTTATTGTCCCGACCAGTTTCCACCACATTACCACTATCCAACCACCAACATACCCTACAAGGTGTCTAGTTCATCATCTCCAAACGCCTTAACCCCAAACCACCTAAGGGCACCCGTACACCACCCACAAACTTAAAATGTCTTAAAATGGTTCTATTCCACCAAGCTCCATTTGACTCATATTTGTGTCCGTCCAGCCCCAATCTAACTATGACCAACCTAACCATACAATCTCATCCTTATATACATCAGTTTGGTATATAATGAACAGAAGGTCGTAAACATAAGTTTCCAACATGAGTCACGAGGTGATTTGCTAGGAGTGCCAAAGATTTCCAACTGTCATATAGTGACATTCATAATGTGGAGTGGAGTATGGTGTGGAGTTGATTGAAGACAAGACTTGAAGATCCAAGAAGGAAATATTTTTTTCGGCTTTTTTGTAGATCTTGGCTGAGACTACCTTTTATCTTGTTTTAATTCCTAGCTTAATTACTAGATCTCCTTATAGCATAATTACTATGTCATGTAATAAGATAAGATGACAAAGCCGAGAACCATCTAAAAGGAGAAGCTTCCAACGTTCCCCAAAGAGGTAATTAATGAACTAGCTTGTTCAGGCACTTATCAACATGGATGACAGAAAAAAAGGTGGCCTAGTGAACATAAAGAGTTGGGTCTTTTCCCTTCTCCCAAATCAGCCGAACCTGTCCCCCTTTCCCAGTCAGCCTAGATGCATTTTTATGTCTATCTTGTTACCTCTTCTAGAAGTCTTAGAACTCGTATAAATTGGGAATGTAGTTTATGAAAGAAGACATTGATGTTTTATGAAATATATTTGACTTTTCTCAAACTTTGCTAAGTTATTCAACTTTTGTATTCTTATCTTAGTTGGTCCTTTTGTGGTCCAGCCCTTGGTTCTTTTGTGGTCCAAACCCTAGGTGTAAGTCTAGTTAGAACTTTTGTGATCTAACTATACCCAAGCCAAGTTTCTGTCCGATTACTTTGTCACAAACACATTAGAAGGTCATTTATGCCTGCATTACCTTACCCACACCCGAACTAGTCTATCAATTTAGTGCCCAATCATTGTCCAAAATGCCTAATCCCTTTCACCCCAATACACTACAACACTTCCCCAACCTACACCAATAAGGTATTAAACCAACTCCTCCCAAAAACACCTGAGAACCCAACCAACTACTCTACCATCCTTACTAGGTTCAAATTTCATAGCTTATTGTCCCAACCAGTTTCCACCACCTTACCACTATCCAACCACCAACATAACCTACAAGGTGTCTAGTTCATCATCTCCAAACGCCTTAACCCCGAACCCCCTAAGGGCACCCGTACACCACCCACAAACATAAAATGTCTGAAAACTGTCCTATTGCACCAAGCTCCATTTGACTCATAATTGTGTCCGTCCAGCCCCAAACTAACTATGAACAACCTAACCATACAATCCCATTCTTATATACATCAGTTTGGTATATAATGAAAAGAAGGTCGTAAATATAAGTTTCCAATATAAGTCGCGAGGTGATTTGCTAGTAGTGTCAAAGATTGCCCATCGTCCTATGGTGACATGCTTAATGAGGAGTGGAGTGTGGTGGGGAGTTGATTGAAGGCAAGACTTGAAGATCCAAGAAGGAAACATTTTTTCGGCTTTTATGTAGGTCTTGGCTGAGACTACCTTTTATCTTATTTTAATTCCTAGCTTAATTAATAGATCTCCTTATAGCATAATTACTATGTCATGTAATAAGATAAGATGACAAAGCCGAGAACCATCTAAAAAGAGAAGCTTCCAACGTTCCCCAAAGAGGTAATTAATGAACTAGCTTGTTCAGGCACTTTTCAACATGGATGACAGAAAAAAAGGTGGCCTAGTGAACATGAAGTGTTGGGTCTTTTCCCTTCTCCCAAATCATTTAACCTGTCCCCTTTCCCACCAAATTTAGATGCATTTTTATGTCTATCTTGTTACCTCTTCTAGAAGTCTTAGAACTCGTATAAATTGGGAATGTAGTTTATGAAAGAAGACATTGATGTTTTATGAAATATATTTGACTTTTCTCAAACTTTGCTAAGTTATTCAACTTTTGTATTCTTATCTTAGTTGGCCCTTTGTGGTCCAGCCCTTGGTTCTTTTGTGGTCCAAACCCTAGGTGTAAGTCTAGTTAGAACTTTTGTGATCTAACTATACCCAAGCCAAGTTTCTGTCCGATTACTTTGTCACAAACACATTAGAAGGTCATTTATGCCTGCATTACCTTACCCACACGCTAGTCTATCAATTTAGTGCCCAATCATTGTCCAAAATGCCTAATCCCTTTCACCCCAATACACTACAACACTTCCCCAACCTACACCAATAAGGTATTAAACCAACTCCTCCCAAAAACACCTGAGAACCCAACCAACTACTCTACCATCCTTACTAGGTTCAAATTTCATAGCTTTTTGTCCCAACCAGTTTCCACCACCTTACCACTATCCAACCACCAACATAACCTTCAAGGTGTCTAGTTCATCATCTCCAAATGCCTTAACCCCAAACCACCTAAGGGCACCCGCACACCACCCACAAACTTAAAATGTCTTAAAATGGTTCTATTCCACCAAGCTCCATTTGACTCATATTTGTGTCCGCCCAAATTTCAATCTAACTATGAACAACCTAACCATACAATCCCATCCTTATATACATTAGTGTGGTATATAATGAAAAGAAGGTCGTAAACATAAGTTTCCAATATAAGTCGCGAGGTGATTTGCTAGTAGTGTCAAAGATTGACCCGATATGGTGACATGCTTAATGAGGAGTGGAGTGTGGTGGGGAGTTGATTGAAGACAAGATTTGAAGATCCAAGAAGGAAACATTTTTTCGGCTTTTCTGTAGATCTTGGCTGAGACTACCTTTTATCTTGTTTTAATTCCTAGCTTAATTACTAGATCTCCTTATAGCATAATTACTATGTCATGTAATAAGATAAGATGGCAAAGCCGAGAACCATCGAAAAGGAGAAGCTTCCAACGTTCCCCAAAGAGGTAATTAATGAACTAGCTTGTTCAGGCACTTATCAACATGGATGACAGAAAAAAAGGTGGCCTAGTGAACATAAAGAGTTGGGTCTTTTCCCTTCTCCCAAATCTGTCGAACCTGTCCCCCTTTCCCAGTCAGCCTAGATGCATTTTTATGTCTATC
Organism: Anisodus acutangulus; assembly: GCA_029783415.1. NCBI lineage: Eukaryota > Viridiplantae > Streptophyta > Magnoliopsida > Solanales > Solanaceae > Anisodus > Anisodus acutangulus. The sequence continues at coordinate 29,854,761 of CM056494.1, forward strand.
TTGTTACCTCTTCTAGAAGTCTTAGAACTAGTATAAATTGGGAATGTAGTTTATGAAAGAAGATATTGATGTTTTATGAAATATATTTGACTTTTCTCAAACTTTGCTAAGTTATTCAACTTTTGTATTTTTATCTTAGTTGGTCCTTTTGTGGTCCAAACCCTAGGTGTAAGTCTAGTTAGACCTTTTGTGATCTAACTATACCCAAGCCAAATTTCTGTCCGGTTACTTTGTCACAAACACATTAGAAGGTCATTTATGCCTGCATTACCTTACCCACACCCGAACTAGTCTATCAATTTAGTGCCCAATCATTGTCCAAAATGCCTAATCCCTTTCACCCCAATACACTACAACACTTCCCCAACCTACACCAATAAGGTATTAAACCAACTCCTCCCAAAAACACCTGAGAACCCAACCAACTACTCTACCATCCTTACTAGGTTCAAATTTCATAGCTTATTGTCCCGACCAGTTTCCACCACCTTACCACTATCCAACCACCAACATAACCTTCAAGGTGTCTAGTTCATCATCTCCAAACGCCTTAACCCCAAACCACCTAAGGGAACCCGGACACAACCCACAAACTTAAAATGTCTTAAAATGGTCCTAATCCACCAAGCTCCATTTGACTCATATTTGTGTCCGTCCAGCCCCAATCTAACTATGACCAACCTAACCATACAATCCCATCCTTATATACATCAGTTTGGTATATAATGAAAAGAAGGTCGTAAACATAAGTTTCCAACATGAGTCGCGAGGTGATTTGCTAGGAGTGCCAAAGATTTCCAACTGTCATATGGTGACATGCATAATGTGGAGTGGAGTATGGTGTGGAGTTGATTGAAGACAAGACATGAAGATCCAAGAAGGAAACATTTTTTTGGCTTTTCTGTAGATCTTGGCTGAGACTACCTTTTATCTTGTTTTAATTCCTAGCTTAATTACTAGATCTCCTTATAGCATAATTACTATGTCATGTAATAAGATAAGATGACAAAGCCGAGAACCATCTAAAAGGAGAAGCTTCCAACGTTCCCCAAAGAGGTAATTAATGAACTAGCTTGTTCAGACACTTATCAACATGGATGACAGAAAAAAGTTGGCCTAGTGAACATAAAGAGTTGGGTCTTTTCCCTTCTCCCAAATCATTTAACTCGTCTCCCCTTTCCCAACAAATTTAGATGCATTTTTATGTCTATCTTGTTACCTCTTCTAGAAGTCTTAGAACTAGTATAAATTGGGAATGTAGTTTATGAAAGAAGATATTGATGTTTTATGAAATATATTTGACTTTTCTCAAACTTTGCTAAGTTATTCAACTTTTGTATTTTTATCTTAGTTGGTCCTTTCGTGGTCCAACCCTTGGTTCTTTTGTGGTCCAAACCCTAGGTATAAGTCTAGTTAGAACTTTTGTGATTTAACTATACCCAAGCCAAGTTTCTGTCCGGTTACTTTGTCGCAAACACATTAGAAGGTCATTTATGCCTGCATTACCTTACCCACACCCGAACTAGTCTATCAATTTAGTGCCCAATCATTGTCCAAAATGCCTAATCCCTTTCACCCCAATACACTACAACACTTCCCCAACCTACACCAATAAGGTATTAAACCAACTCCTCCCAAAAACACCTGAGAACCCAACCAACTACTCTACCATCCTTACTAGGTTCAAATTTCGTACCTTATTGTCCCGACCAGTTTCCACCACCATACCACTATCAAACCACCAACATACCCTACAAGGTGTCTAGTTCATCATCTCCAAACACCTTAACCCCAAACCATCTAAGGGCACCCGTACACCACCCACAAACTTAAAATGTCCGAAAATGGTCCAAATCCACCAAGCTCCATTTGACTCATATTTGTGTCCGTCCAGCCCCAATCTAACTATGACCAACCTAACCATACAATCCCATCCTTATATACATCAGTTTGGTATATAATGAAAAGAAGGTCGTAAACATAAGTTTCCAACATGAGTCGCGAGGTGATTTGCTATGAGTGCCAAAGATTTCCAACTGTCATATGGTGACATGCATAATGTGGAGTGGAGTATGGTGTGGAGTTGATTGAAGACAAGACATGAAGATCCAAGAAGGAAATATTTTTTCGGCTTTTTTGTAGATCTTGGCTGAGACTACCTTTTATCTTGTTTTAATTCCTAGCTTAATTACTAGATCTCCTTATAGCATAATTACTATGTCATGTAATAAGATAAGATGACAAAGCCGAGAACCATCTAAAAGGAGAAGCTTCCAACGTTCCCCAAAGAGGTAATTAATGAACTAGCTTGTTCATGCACTTATCAACATGGATGACAGAAAAGAGGTGGCCTAGTGAACATAAAGAGTTGGGTCTTTTCCCTTCTCCCAAATCATTTAACCTCGTCTCCCCTTTCCCCAAATTTAGATGCATTTTTATGTCTATCTTGTTACCTCTTCTAGAAGTCTTAGAACTAGTATAAATTGGGAATGTAGTTTATGAAAGAAGATATTGATGTTTTATGAAATATATTTGACTTTTCTCAAACTTTGCTAAGTTATTCAACTTTTGTATTTTTATCTTAGTTGGTCATGTGGTCCAACCCTTGGTTCTTTTGTGGTCCAAACCCTAGGTGTAAGTCTAGTTAGAACTTTTGTGATCTAACTATACCCAAGCCAAGTTTCTGTCCGATTACTTTGTCACAAACACATTAGAAGGTCATTTAGGCCTGCATTACCTTACCCACACCCGAACTAGTCTATCAATTTAGTGCCCAATCATTGTCCAAAATTCCTAATCCCTTTCACCCCAATACACTACAACACTTCCCCAACCTACACCAATAAGGTAGTTAACCAACTCCTCCAAAAAACACCCGAGAACCCAACCAACTACTCTACCATCCTTACTAGGTTCAAATTTCGTACCTTATTGTCCCGACCAGTTTCCACCACCTTACCACTATCTAACCACCAACATAACCTACAAGGTGTCTAGTTCATCATCTCCAAACGCCTTAACCCCAAACCACCTAAGGGCACCCGTACACCACCCACAAACTTAAAATGTCTTAAAATGGTCCTATTCCACCAAGCTCCATTTGACTCATATTTGTGTCCGTCCAGCCCCAATCTAACTATGACCAACCTAACCATACAATCCCATCCTTATATACATCAGTTTGGTATATAATGAAAAGAAGGTCGTAAACATAAGTTTCCAATATAAGTCGCGAGGTGATTTGCTAGTAGTGTCAAAGATTGCCCATCGTCCTATGGTGACATGCTTAATGAGGAGTGGAGTGTGGTGGGGAGTTGATTGAAGGCAAAACTTGAAGATCCAAGAAGGAAACATTTTTTCGTCTTTTACGTAGGTCTTGGCTGAGACTACCTTTTATCTTAATATAATTCCTAGCGTAATTACTAGATCTCTTTATAGCATAATTACTATGTCATGTAATAAGATAAGATGACAAAGCCGAGAACCATCTAAAAAGAGAAGCTTCCAACGTTCCCCAAAGAGGTAATTAATGAACTAGCTTATTCAGGCACTTTTCAACATGGATGACAGAAAAAAAGTGGCCTAGTGAACATGATGAGTTGGGTCTCTTCCCTTCTTCCAAATCATTTAACCTCGTCCCTTTCCCACCACCTAGATGCATTTTTATGTCTATCTTGTTACCTCTTCTAGAAGTCTTGGAACTAGTATAAATTGGGAATGTAGTTTATGAGAGAAGACATTGATGTTTTATGAAATATATTTGACTTTTCTCAAACTTTGCTAAGTTATTCAACTTTTGTATTCTTATCTTAGTTGGTCCTTTTGTGGTCCAACCCTTGGTTCTTTTGTGGTCCAAACCGTAGGTGTAAGTCTAGTTAGAACTTTTGTGATCTAACTATACCCAAGCCAAGTTTCTACCCGATTACTTTGTCACAAACACATTAGAAGGTCATTTAGGCCTGCATTACCTTACCCACACCCGAACTAGTCTATCAATTTAGTGCCCAATCATTGTCCAAAATGCCTAATCCCTTTCACCCCAATACACTACAACACTTCCCCAACCTACACCAATAAGGTAGTTAACCAACTCCTCCCAAAAACATCCGAGAACCCACCCAACTACTCTACTATCCTTACTGGGTTCAAATTTTGTACCTTATTGTCCCTACCAGTTTCCACCACCTTACCACTATCCAACCACCAACATAACCTACAAGGTGTCTAGTTCATCGTCTCCAAACGCCTTAACCCCAAACCACCTAGGGGCACCCGTACACCACCCACAAATTTAAAATGTCTTAAAACTGTCCTATTCCACCAAGCTCCATTTGAATCATATTTGTGTCCGTCCAGCCCCAAATTAACTATGAACAACCTAACCATACAATCCCATCCTTATATACATCAGTTTGGTATATAATGAAAAGAAGGTCGTAAACATAAGTTTCCAACATGAGTCGCGAGGTGATTTGCTAGTAGTGTCAAAGATTGCCCATCGTCCAATGGTGACATGCTTAATGAGGAGTGGAGTGTGGTGGGGAGTTGATTGAAGACAAGACTTGAAGATCCAAGAAGGAAACATTTTTTCGGGTTTTATGTAGGTCTTGGCTGACACTACCTTTTATCTTGTTTTAATTCCTAGCTTAATTACTAGATCTCCTTATAGCATAATTACTATGTCATGTAATAAGATAAGATGACAAAGCCGAGAACCATCTAAAAAGAGAAGCTTCCAACGTTCCCCAAAGAGGTAATTAATGAACTAGCTTGTTCAGGCACTTTTCAACATGGATGACAGAAAAAAAGGTGGCCTAGTGAACATGAAGTGTTGGGTCTTTTCCCTTCTCCCAAATCTTTCGAACCTGTACCCCTTTATCAGTCGGCCTAGATGCATTTTTATGTCTATCTTGTTACCTCTTCTAGAAGTCTTAGAACTAGTATAAATTGGGGATGTAGTTTATGAAAGAAGAAATTGATGTTTTATGAAATATATTTGACTTTTCTCAAACTTTGCTAAGTTATTCAACTTTTGTGTTCTTATCTTAGTTGTTCCTTTTGTGGTCCAACCCTTGGTTCTTTTGTGGTCCAAACCCTAGGTGTAAGTCTAGTTAGAACGTTTTTGATCTAACTATACCCAAGCCAAGTTTCTGTCCGGTTACTTTGTCACAAACACATTAGAAGGTCATTTAGGCTTTCATTACCTTACCCACACCCATACTACTCTTTCAATTTAGTGCCCAATCATTGTCCAAAATGCCTAATCCCTTTCACCCAAATACACTACAACACTTCCCCAACCTACACCAATAAGGTATTTAACCAACTCCTCCCAAGAACACCTGAGAACCCAACCAACTACTCTACCATCCTTACTGGGTTCAAATTTCGTACCTTATTGTCCCGACAAGTTTCCACCACCTTACCACTATCCAACCACCAACATAACCTACAAGGTGTCTAGTTCATCATCTCCAAACGCCTTAACCCCAACCACCGAAGGGCACCCGTACACCACCCACAAACTTAAAATGTCTTAAAATGGTCCTATTCCACCAAGCTCCATTTGACTCATATTTGTGTCCGTCCAGCCCCAAACTATCTATGACCAACCTAACCATACAATCCCATCCTTATATACATCAGTTTGGTATATAATGAAAAGAAGGTGGTAAACATAAGTTTCCAACATGAGTCGCGAGGTGATATTCTAGGAGTGCCAAAGATTTCCAACCGTCATATGGTGACATGCATAATGTGGAGTGGAGTATGGTGTGGAGTTGATTGAAGAAAAGACTTGATTATCCAAGAAGGAAACATTTTTTCAGCTTTTATGTAGGTCTTGGCTGAGACTACCTTTTATCTTGTTTTAATTCCTAGCTTAATTACTAGATCTCCTTATAGCATACTTACTATGTCATGTAATAAGATAAGATGACAAAGCCGAGAACCATCTAAAAGGAGAAGCTTCCAACGTTCCCCAAAGAGGTAATTAATGAACTATCTTGTTCAGGCACTTATCAACATGGATGACAGAAAAAAGGTGGCCTAGTGAACATGAAGAGTTGGGTCTCTTCCCTTCTTCCAAATCTGTCGAACCTGTCCCCCTTTCCCAGTCAGCCTAGATGTATTTTTATGTCTATCTTGTTACCTCATCTAGAAGTCTTAGAACTAGTATAAATTGGGAATGTAGTTTATGAAAGAAGATATTGATGTTTTATGAAATATATTTGACTTTTCTCAAACTTTGCTAAGTTATTCAACTTTTGTGTTCTTATCTTAGTTGGTCCTTTTGTGGTCCAACCCTTGGTTCTTTTGTGGTCCAAACCCTAGGTGTAAGTCTAGTTAGAACTTTTGTGATCTAACTATACCCAAGCCAAGTTTCTGTCCGATTACTTTGTCACAAACACATTAGAAGGTCATTTAGGCCTGCATTACCTTACCCACACCCGAACTAGTCTATCAATTTAGTGCCCAATCATTGTCCAAAATTCCTAATCCCTTTCACCCCAATACACTACAACACTTCCCCAACCTACACCAATAAGGTAGTTAACCAACTCCTCCAAAAAACACCCGAGAACCCAACCAACTACTCTACCATCCTTACTAGGTTCAAATTTCGTACCTTATTGTCCCGACAAGTTTCCACCACCTTACCACTATCCAACCACCAACATAACCTACAAGGTGTCTAGTTCATCATCTCCAAACGCCTTAACCCCGAACCCCCTAAGGGCACCCGTACACCACCCACAAACATAAAATGTCTGAAAACTGTCCTATTCCACCAAGCTCCATTTGACTCATAATTGTGTCCGTCCAGCCCCAAACTAACTATGAACAACCTAACCATACAATCCCATCCTTATATACATCAGTTTGGTATATAATGAAAAGAAGGTCGTAAACATAAGTTTCCAACATGAGTCGCGAGGTGATTTGCTAGGAGTGCCAAAGATTTTCAACCGTCATATGGTGACATGCATAATGTGGACTGGAGTACGGTGTGGAGTTGATTGAAGGCAAGACTTGAAGATCCAAGAAGGAAACATTTTTTCGGCTTTTATGTAGGTCTTGGCTGAGACTACCTTTTATCTTGTTTTAATTCCTAGCTTAATTACTAGATCTCCTTATAGCATAATTACTATGTCATGTAATAAGATAAGATGACAAAGCCGAGAACCATCTAAAAGGAGAAGCTTCCAACGTTCCCCAAAGAGGTAATTAATGAACTAGCTTGTTCAGGCACTTATCAACATGGATGACAGAAAAAAAGGTGGCCTAGTGAACATGAAGAGTTGGGTCTTTTCCCTTCTCCCAAATCATTTAACCTGTCCCCTTTCCCAAATACCTAGATGCATTTTTATGTCTATCTTGTTACCTCTTCTAGAAGTCTTAGAACTAGTATAAATTGGGGATGTAGTTTATGAAAGAAGATATTGATGTTTTATGAAATATATTTGACTTTTCTCAAACTTTGCTAAGTTATTCAACTTTTGTGTTCTTATCTTAGTTGGTTCTTTTGTGGTCCAAACCTATGGTTCTTTTGTGGCCCAAACCCTAGGTGTAAGTCTAGTTAGAACTTTTGTGATCTAACTATACCAAAGACAAGTTTCTGTCCGGTTACTTTGTCACAAACACATTAGAAGGTCATTTAGCACATTACCTTACCCACACCCGAACTAGTCTATCAATTTAGTGCCCAATAATTGTCCAAAATGCCTAATCCCTTTCACCCAAATACACTACAACACTTCCCCAACCTACACCAATAAGGTATTTAACCAACTCCTCCCAAGAACACCTGAGAACCCAACCAACTACTCTACCATCCTTACTGGGTTCAAATTTCGTACCTTATTGTCCCGACAAGTTTCCACCACCTTACCACTATCCAACCACCAACATAACCTACAAGGTGTCTAGTTCATCGTCTCCAAACGCCTTAACCCCAAACCCCCTAAGGGCACCCGTACACCACCCACAAACATAAAATGTCTGAAAACTGTCCTATTCTACCAAGCTCTATTTGACTCATAATTGTGTCCGTCCAGCCCCAAACTATCTATGACCAACCTAACCATACAATCCCATCCTTATATACATCAGTTTGGTATATAATGAAATGAAGGTAGTAAACATAAGTTTCCAACATGAGTCGCGATGTGATTTGCTAGGAGTGCCAAAGATTTCCAACCGTCATATGGTGACATGCATAATGTGGACTGGAGTACGGGGTGGAGTTGATTGAAGGCAAGACTTGAAGATCCAAGAAGGAAACATTTTTTCGGCTTTTATGTAGGTCTTGGATGAGACTACCGTTTATCTTATTTTAATTCCTAGCTTAATTACTAGATCTCTTTATAGCATAATTACTATGTCATGTAATAAGATAAGATGACAAAGTCGAGAACCATCTAAAAGGAGAAGCTTCCAACGTTCCCCAAAGAGGTAATTAATGAACTAGCTTGTTCAGGCACTTATCAACATGGATGACAGAAAAAAAGGTGGCCTAGTGAACATGAAGAGTTGGGTCTTTTCCCTTCTCCCAAATCTGTCGAACCTGTACCCCTTTCCCAGTCGGCCTAGATGCATTTTTATGTCTATCTTGTTACCTCTTCTAGAAGTCTTAGAACTAGTATAAATTGGGGATGTAGTTTATGAAAGAAGATATTGATGTTTTATGAAATATATTTGACTTTTCTCAAACTTTGCTAAGTTATTCAACTTTTGTGTTCTTATCTTAGTTGGTCCTTTTGTGGTCCAACCCTTGGTTCTTTTGTGGTCCAAACCCTAGGTGTAAGTCTAGTTAGAACTTTTGTGATCTAACTATACCCAAGCCAAGTTTCTGTCCGGTTACTTTGTCACAAACACATTAGAAGGTCATTTAGGCCTACATTACCTTACCCACACCCGAACTAGTCTATCAATTTAGTGCCCAATAATTGTCCAAAATGCCTAATCCCTTTCACCCAAATACACTACAACACTTCCCCAACCTACACCAATAAGGTATTTAACCAACTCCTCCCAAAAATAGCCGAGAACCAAACCAACTACTCTACCATCCTTACGGGGTTCAAATTTCGTACCTTATTGTCCTGACCTGTTTTCACCACCTTACCACTATCCAACCACCAACATAACCTACAAGTTGTCTAGTTCATCGTCTCCAAACGCCTTAACCCCAAACCACCGAAGGGCACCCGTACACCACCCACAAACTTAAAATGTTTGAAAATGGTCCTATTCCACCAAGCTCCATTTGACCCATATTTGTGTCCGTCCAGCCCCAAACTATCTATGACCAACCTAACCATACAATCCCATCCTTATATACATCAGTTTGGTATATAATGAAATGAAGGTCGTAAACATAAGTTTCCAACATGAGTCGCGAGGTGATTTGCTAGGAGTGCCAAAGATTTCCAACCGTCATATGGTGACATGCATAATGTGGACTAGAGTACGGGGTGGAGTTGATTGAAGGCAAGACTTGAAGATCCAAGAAGGAAACATTTTTTCGGCTTTTATGTAGGTCTTGGCTGAGACTACCTTTTATCTTATTTTAATTCCTAGCTTAATTACTAGATCTCTTTATAGCATAATTACTATGTCATGTAATAAGATAAGATGACAAAGCCGAGAACCATCTAAAAGGAGAAGCTTCCAACGTTCCCCAAAGAGGTAATTAAAGAACTAGCTTGTTCAGGCACTTATCAACATGGATGACAGAAAAAAAGGTGGCCTAGTGAACATGAAGAGTTGGGTCTCTTCCCTTCTTCCAAATCTGTCCCCTTTCCCAGTAAGCCTAGATGTATTTTTATGTCTATCTTGTTACCTCATCTAGAAGTCTTAGAACTAGTATAAATTGGGGATGTAGTTTATGAAAGAAGATATTGATGTTTTATGAAATATATTTGACTTTTCTCAAACTTTGCTAAGTTATTCAACTTTTGTGTTCTTATCTTAGTTGGTCCTTTTGTGGTCCAACCCTTGGTTCTTTTGTGGTCCAAACCCTAGGTGTAAGTCTAGTTAGAACTTTTGTGATCTAACTATACCAAAGCCAAGTTTCTGTCCGGTTACTTTGTCACAAACACATTAGAAGGTCATTTAGGCCTACATTACCTTACCCACACCCGAACTAGTCTATCAATTTAGTGCCCAATAATTGTCCAAAATGCCTAATCCCTTTCACGCCAATACACTACAACACTTCCCCAACCTACACCAATAAGGTATTTAACCAACTCCTCCCAAAAACACACGAGAACCCAACCAACTACTCTACCATCCTTACTGGGTTCAAATTTCGTACCTTATTGTCCCGACCAGTTTCCACCACCTTACCACTATCCAACCACCAACATAACCTACAAGGTGTCTTGTTCATCATCTCCAAACGCCTTAACCTCAAACCACCTAAAGGCACCCGTACACCACCCACAAACATAAAATTTCTGAAAACTATCCTATTCCACCAAGCTCCATTTGACTCATATTTGTGTCCGTCCAGCCCCAAACTATCTATGACCAACCTAACCATACAATCCCATCCTTATATACATCAGTTTGGTATATAATGAAAAGAAGGTCGTAAACATAAGTTTCCAACATGAGTCGCGAGGTGATTTGCTAGGAGTGCCAAAGATTTCCAACCGTCATATGGTGACATGCATAATATGGAGTGGAGTATGGTGTGGAGTTGATTGAAGACAAGACTTGAATATCCAAGAAGGAAACATTTTTTCGGCTTTTATGTAGGTCTTGGCTGAGACTACCTTTTATCTTGTTTTAATTCCTAGCTTAATTACTAGATCTCCTTATAGCATACTTACTATGTCATGTAATAAGATAAGATGACAAAGCCGAGAACCATCTAAAAGGAGAAGCTTCCAACGTTCCCCAAAGAGGTAATTAATGAACTATCTTGTTCAGGCACTTATCAACATGGATGACAGAAAAAAGGTGGCCTAGTGAACATGAAGAGTTGGGTCTTTTCCCTTCTCCCAAATCATTTAACCTGTCCCCCTTTCCCAGTAAGCCTAGATGTCTTTTTATGTCTATCTTGTTACCTCATCTAGAAGTCTTAGAACTAGTATAAATTGGGGATGTAGTTTATGAAAGAAGATATTGATGTTTTATGAAATATATTTGACTTTTCTCAAACTTTGCTAAGTTATTCAACTTTTGTGTTCTTATCTTAGTTGGTCCTTTTGTGGTCCAACCCTTGGTTCTTTTGTGGTCCAAACCCTAGGTGTAAGTCTAGTTAGAACTTTTGTGATCTAACTATACCAAAGCCAAGTTTCTGTCCGGTTACTTTGTCACAAACACATTAGAAGGTCATTTAGGCCTACATTACCTTACCCACACCCGAACTAGTCTATCAATTTAGTGCCCAATAATTGTCCAAAATGCCTAATCCCTTTCACCCAAATACACTACAACACTTCCCCAACCTACACCAATAAGGTATTTAACCAACTCCTCCCAAAAATAGCCGAGAACCCAACCAACTACTCTACCATCCTTACTGGGTTCAAATTTCGTACCTTATTGTCCCGACCAGTTTCCACCACCTTACCACTATCCAACCACCAACATAACCTACAAGGTGTCTAGTTCATCATCTCCAAACGCCTTAACCCCAAACCACCTTAGGGCACCAGTACACCACCCACAAACATAAAATTTCTGAAAACTGTCCTATTCCACCAAGCTCCATTTGACTCATATTTGTGTCCGTCCAGCCCTAAATTATCTATGACCAACCTAACCATACAATCCCATCCTTATATACATCAGTTTGGTATATAATGAAATGAAGGTCGTAAACATAAGTTTCCAACATGAGTCGCGAGGTGATTTGCTAGGAGTGCCAAAGATTTCCAACCGTCATATGGTGACATGCATAATGTGGAGTGGAGTATGGTGTGGAGTTGATAGAAGACAAGACTTGAAGATCCAAGAAGGAAACATTTTTTCAGCTTTTATGTAGGTCTTGGCTGAGACTACCTTTTATCTTGTTTTAATTCCTAGCTTAATTACTAGATCTCCTTATAGCATACTTACTATGTCATGTAATAAGATAAGATGACAAAGCCGAGAACCATCTAAAAGGAGAAGCTTCCAACGTTCCCCAAAGAGGTAATTAATGAACTATCTTGTTCAGGCACTTATCAACATGGATGACAAAAAAAAGTGGCCTACTGAACATGAAGAGTTGGGTCTCTTCCCTTCTCCAAAATCAGTCGAACCTGTCCCCCTTTCCCAGTCGGCCTAGATGCATTTTTATGTCTATCTTGTTACCTCTTCTAGAAGTCTTAGAACTAGTATAAATTGGGGATGTAGTTTATGAAAGAAGATATTGATGTTTTATGAAATATATTTGACTTTTCTCAAACTTTGCTAAGTTATTCAACTTTTGTGTTCTTATCTTAGTTGGTCCTTTTGTGGTCCAACCCTTGGTTCTTTTGTGGTCTAACCCCTAGGTGTAAGTCTAGTTAGAACTTTTGTGATCTAACTATACCTAAGCCAAGTTTCTGTCCGGTTACTTTGTCACAAATACATTAGAAGGTCATTTAGGCCTACATTACCTTACCCACACCCGAACTAGTCTATCAATTTAGTGCCCAATAATTGTCCAAAATGCCTAATCCCTTTCACGCCAATACACTACAACACATCCCCAACCTACACCAAAAAGGTCATTTACCAACTCCTCCCAAAAACACCCGAGAACCCAACCAACTACTCTACCATCCTTACTGGGTTCAAATTTCGTACCTTATTGTCCCGACCAGTTTCCACCACCTTACCAATATCCAACAACCAACATAACCTACAAGTTGTCTAGTTCATCGTCTCCAAACGCCTTAACCACAAACCACCTAAGGGCACCCGTACACCACCCACGAACATAAAATTTCTGAAAACTGTCATATTCCAGCAAGCTCCATTTGTCTCATATTTGTGTCCGTCCACCCCCAAACTATCTATGACCAACCTAACCATACAATCCCATCCTTATATACATCAGTTTGGTATATAATGAAAAGAAGGTGTTAAACATAAGTTTCCAACATGAGTCGCGAGGTGATATTCTAGGAGTGCCAAAGATTTCCAACCGTCATATGGTGACATGCATAATGTGGAGTGGAGTATGGTGTGGAGTTGATTGAAGAAAAGACTTGAATATCCAAGAAGGAAACATTTTTTCAGCTTTTATATAGGTCTTGGCTGAGACTACCTTTTATCTTGTTTTAATTCGTAGCTTAATTACTAGATCTCCTTATAGCATACTTACTATGTCATGTAATAAGATAAGATGACAAAGCCGAGAACCATCTAAAAGGAGAAGCTTCCAACGTTCCCCAAAGAGGTAATTAATGAACTATCTTGTTCAGGCACTTATCAACATGGATGACAGAAAAAAAGGTGGCCTAGTGAACATGAAGAGTTGGGTCTCTTCCCTTCTTCCAAATCTGTCGAACCTGTCCCCCTTTCCCAGTAAGCCTAGATGTCTTTTTATGTCTATCTTGTTACCTCATCTAGAAGTCTTAGAACTAGTATAAATTGGGGATGTAGTTTATGAAAGAAGATATTGATGTTTTATGAAATATATTTGACTTTTCTCAAACTTTGCTAAGTTATTCAACTTTTGTGTTCTTATCTTAGTTGGTCCTTTTGTGGTCCAACCCTTGGTTCTTTTGTGGTCCAAACCCTAGGTGTAAGTCTAGTTAGAACTTTTGTGATCTAACTATACCCAAGCCAAGTTTCTGTCCGGTTACTTTGTCACAAACACATTAGAAGGTCATTTAGGCCTGCATTACCTTACCCACACCCGAACTAGTCTATCAATTTAGTGCCCAATAATTGTCCAAAATGCCTAATCCCTTTCACGCCAATACACTACAACACATCCCCAACCTACACCAAAAAGGTCATTTACCAACTCCTCCCAAAAACACCCGAGAACCCAATCAACTACTCTACCATCCTTACTGGGTTCAAATTTCGTACCTTATTGTCCCGACAAGTTTCCACCACCTTACCACTATCCAACCACCAACATAACCTACAAGGTATCTAGTTCATCATCTCCAAACGCCTTAACCCCAACCCACCTAAGGGCACCCGTACACCACCCACGAACATAAAATTTCTGAAAAATGTCCTATTCCACCAAGCTCCATTTGACTAATATTTGTGTCCATCCAGCCCCAAACTATCTATGACCAACCTAACCATACAATCCCATCCTTATATATATTAGTTTGGTATATAATGAAAAGAAGGTGTTAAACATAAGTTTCCAACATGAGTCGCGAGGTGATATTCTAGGAGTGCCAAAGATTTCCAACCATCATATGGTGACATGCATAATGTGGAGTGGAGTATGGTGTGGAGTTGATTGAAGAAAAGACTTGAATATCCAAGAAGGAAACATTTTTTCAGCTTTTATATAGGTCTTGGCTGAGACTACCTTTTATCTTGTTTTAATTCGTAGCTTAATTACTAGATCTCCTTATAGCATACTTACTATGTCATGTAATAAGATAAGATGACAAAGCCGAGAACCATCTAAAAGGAGAAGCTTCCAACGTTCCCCAAAGAGGTAATTAATGAACTATCTTGTTCAGGCACTTATCAACATGGATGACAGAAAAAAAGGTGGCCTAGTGAACATGAAGAGTTGGGTCTTTTCCCTTCTCCCAAATCTGTCGAACCTGTCCCCCTTTTCCAGTCGGCCTAGATGCATTTTTATGTCTATCTTGTTACCTCTTCTAGAAGTCTTAGAACTTGTATAAATTGGGGATGTAGTTTATGAAAGAAGATATTGATGTTTTATGAAATATATTTGACTTTTCTCAAACTTTGCTAAGTTATTCAACTTTTGTGTTCTTATCTTAGTTGGTCCTTTTGTGGTCCAACCCTTGGTTCTTTTGTGGTCCAAACCCTAGGTGTAAGTCTAGTTAGAACTTTTGTGATCTAACTATACCCAAGCCAAGTTTCTGTCCGGTTACTTTGTCACAAACACATTAGAAGGTCATTTATGCCTGCATTACCTTACCCACACCCGAACTAGTCTATCAATTTAGTGCCCAATAATTGTCCAAAATGCCTAATCCCTTTCACCCCAATACACTACAACACTTCCCCAACCTACACCAAAAAGGTCGTTAACCAACTCCTCCCAAAAACACCCGAGAACCCAACCAACTACTCTACCATCCTTACTGGGTTCAAATTTCGTACCTTATTGTCCCGACCAGTTTCCACCACCTTACCACTATCCAACCACCAACATAACCTACAAGGTATCTAGTTCATCATCTCCAAACGCCTTAACCCCAAACCACCTAAGGGCACCCGTACACCACCCACGAACATAAAATTTCTGAAAACTGTCCTATTCCACCAAGCTCCATTTGACTCATATTTGTGTCCGTCCAGCCCCAAACTATCTATGACCAACCTAACCATACAATCCCATCCTTATATACATCAGTTTGGTATATAATGAAAAGAAGGTGTTAAACATAAGTTTCCAACATGAGTCACGAGGTGATATTCTAGGAGTGCCAAAGATTTCCAACCGTCATATGGTGACATGCATAATGTGGAGTGGAGTATGGTGTGGAGTTGATTGAAGAAAAGACTTGAATATCCAAGAAGGAAACATTTTTTCAGCTTTTATATAGGTCTTGGCTGAGACTACCTTTTATCTTGTTTTAATTCGTAGCTTAATTACTAGATCTCCTTATAGCATACTTACTATGTCATGTAATAAGATAAGATGACAAAGCCGAGAACCATCTAAAAGGAGAAGCTTCCAACGTTCCCCAAAGAGGTAATTAATGAACTATCTTGTTCAGGCACTTATCAACATGGATGACAGAAAAAAAGGTGGCCTAGTGAACATGAAGAGTTGGGTCTGTTCCCTTCTCCCAAATCATTTAACCTGTCCCCCTTTCCCAGTCAGCCTAGATGCATTTTTATGTCTATCTTGTTACCTCTTCTAGAAGTCTTAGAACTTGTATAAATTGGGGATGTAGTTTATGAAAGAAGATATTGATGTTTTATGAAATATATTTGACTTTTCTCAAACTTTGCTAAGTTATTCAACTTTTGTGTTCTTATCTTAGTTGGTCCTTTTGTGGTCCAACCCTTGGTTCTTTTGTGGTCCAAACCCTAGGTGTAAGTCTAGTTAGAACTTTTGTGATCTAACTATACCCAAGCCAAGTTTCTGTCCGGTTACTTTGTCACAAACACATTAGAAGGTCATTTATGCCTGCATTACCTTACCCACACCCGAACTAGTCTATCAATTTAGTGCCCAATAATTGTCCAAAATGCCTAATCCCTTTCACCCCAATACACTACAACACTTCCCCAACCTACACCAAAAAGGTCGTTAACCAACTCCTCCCAAAAACACCCGAGAACCCAACCAACTACTCTACCATCCTTACTGGGTTCAAATTTCGTACCTTATTGTCCCGACCAGTTTCCACCACCTTACCACTATCCAACCACCAACATAACCTACAAGGTATCTAGTTCATCATCTCCAAACGCCTTAACCCCAAACCACCTAAGGGCACCCGTACACCACCCACGAACATAAAATTTCTGAAAACTGTCCTATTCCACCAAGCTCCATTTGACTCATATTTGTGTCCGTCCAGCCCCAAACTATCTATGACCAACCTAACCATACAATCCCATCCTTATATACATCAGTTTGGTATATAATGAAAAGAAGGTGTTAAACATAAGTTTCCAACATGAGTCGCGAGGTGATATTCTAGGAGTGCCAAAGATTTCCAACCGTCATATGGTGACATGCATAATGTGGAGTGGAGTATGGTGTGGAGTTGATTGAAGAAAAGACTTGAATATCCAAGAAGGAAACATTTTTTCAGCTTTTATATAGGTCTTGGCTGAGACTACCTTTTATCTTGTTTTAATTCGTAGCTTAATTACTAGATCTCCTTATAGCATACTTACTATGTCATGTAATAAGATAAGATGACAAAGCCGAGAACCATCTAAAAGGAGAAGCTTCCAACGTTCCCCAAAGAGGTAATTAATGAACTATCTTGTTCAGGCACTTATCAACATGGATGACAGAAAAAAAGGTGGCCTAGTGAACATGAAGAGTTGGGTCTTTTCCCTTCTCCCAAATCTGTCGAACCTGTCCCCCTTTTCCAGTCGGCTAGATGCATATTTATGTCTATCTTGTTACCTATTCTAGAAGTCTTAGAACTTGTATAAATTGGGGATGTAGTTTATGAAAGAAGATATTGATGTTTTATGAAATATATTTGACTTTTCTCAAACTTTGCTAATTATTCAACTTTTGTGTTCTTATCTTAGTTGGTCCTTTTGTGGTCCAACCCTTGGTTCTTTTGTGGTCCAAACCCTAGGTGTAAGTCTAGTTAGAACTTTTGTGATCTAACTATACTCAAGCCAAGTTTCTGTCCGGTTACTTTGTCACAAACACATTAGAAGGTCATTTATGCCTGCATTACCTTACCCACACCCGAACTAGTCTATCAATTTAGTGCCCAATAATTGTCCAAAATGCCTAATCCCTTTCACCCCAATACACTACAATACTTCCCCAACCTACACCAAAAAGGTCGTTAACCAACTCCTCCCAAAAACACCCGAGAACCAAACCAACTACTCTACCATCCTTACTGGGTTCAAATTTCGTACCTTATTGTCCCGACCAGTTTCCACCACCTTACCACTATCCAACCACCAACATAACCTACAAGGTATCTAGTTCATCATCTCCAAACGCCTTAACCCCAACCCACCTAAGGGCACCCGTACACCACCCACGAACATAAAATTTCTGAAAACTGTCCTATTCCACCAAGCTCCATTTGACTCATATTTGTGTCCGCCCAGCCCCAAACTATCTATGACCAACCTAACCATACAATCCCATCCTTATATACATCAGTTTGGTATATAATGAAAAGAAGGTGTTAAACATAAGTTTCCAACATGAGTCGCGAGGTGATATTCTAGGAGTGCCAAAGATTTCCAACCGTCATATGGTGACATGCATAATGTGGAGTGGAGTATGGTGTGGAGTTGATTGAAGAAAAGACTTGAATATCCAAGAAGGAAACATTTTTTCAGCTTTTATATAGGTCTTGGCTGAGACTACCTTTTATCTTGTTTTAATTCGTAGCTTAATTACTAGATCTCCTTATAGCATACTTACTATGTCATGTAATAAGATAAGATGACAAAGCCGAGAACCATCTAAAAGGAGAAGCTTCCAACGTTCCCCAAAGAGGTAATTAATGAACTATCTTGTTCAGGCACTTATCAACATGGATGACAGAAAAAAAGGTGGCCTAGTGAACATGAAGAGTTGGGTCTTTTCCCTTCTCCCAAATCATTTAACTCCGTCCCTCTTTCCCACTACCTAGATGCATATTTATGTCTATCTTGTTACCTCTTCTAGAAGTCTTAGAACTTGTATAAATTGGGGATGTAGTTTATGAAAGAAGATATTGATGTTTTATGAAATATATTTGACTTTTCTCAAACTTTGCTAAGTTATTCAACTTTTGTGTTCTTATCTTAGTTGGTCCTTTTGTGGTCCAACCCTTGGTTCTTTTGTGGTCCAAACCCTAGGTGTAAGTCTAGTTAGAACTTTTGTGATCTAACTATACCCAAGCCAAGTTTCTGTCCGATTACTTTGTCACAATCACATTAGAAGGTCATTTAGGCCAGCATTACCTTACCCACACCCGAACTAGTCTATCAATTTAGTGCCCAATAATTGTCCAAAATGCCTAATCCCTTTCACCCCAATACACTACAACACTTCCCCAACCTACACAAAAAAGGTCGTTAACCAACTCCTCCCAAAAACACCCGAGAACCAAACCAACTACTCTACCATCCTTACTGGGTTCAAATTTCGTACCTTATTGTCCCGACCAGTTTCCACCACCTTACCACTATCCAACCACCAACATAACCTACAAGGTATCTAGTTCATCATCTCCAAACGCCTTAACCCCAACCCACCTAAGGGCACCCATACACCACCCACGAACATAAAATTTCTGAAAACTGTCCTATTCCACCAAGCTCCATTTGACTCATATTTGTGTCCGTCCACCCCCAAACTATCTATGACCAACCTAACCATACAATCCCATCCTTATATACATCAGTTTGGTATATAATGAAAAGAAGGTGTTAAACATAAGTTTCCAACATGAGTCGCGAGGTGATATTCTAGGAGTGCCAAAGATTTCCAACCGTCATATGGTGACATGCATAATGTGGAGTGGAGTATGGTGTGGAGTTGATTGAAGAAAAGACTTGAATATCCAAGAAGGAAACATTTTTTCAGCTTTTATATAGGTCTTGGCTGAGACTACCTTTTATCTTGTTTTAATTCGTAGCTTAATTACTAGATCTCCTTATAGCATACTTACTATGTCATGTAATAAGATAAGATGACAAAGCCGAGAACCATCTAAAAGGAGAAGCTTCCAACGTTCCCCAAAGAGGTAATTAATGAACTATCTTGTTCAGGCACTTATCAACATGGATGACAGAAAAAAGGTGGCCTAGTGAACATGAAGAGTTGGGTCTTTTCCCTTCTCCCAAATCTGTCGAACCTGTCCCCCTTTTCCAGTCGGCTAGATGCATATTTATGTCTATCTTGTTACCTATTCTAGAAGTCTTAGAACTTGTATAAATTGGGGATGTAGTTTATGAAAGAAGATATTGATGTTTTATGAAATATATTTGACTTTTCTCAAACTTTGCTAAGTTATTCAACTTTTGTGTTCTTATCTTAGTTGGTCCTTTTGTGGTCCAACCCTTGGTTCTTTTGTGGTCCAAACCCTAGGTGTAAGTCTAGTTAGAACTTTTGTGATCTAACTATACCCAAGCCAAGTTTCTGTCCGGTTACTTTGTCACAATCACATTAGAAGGTCATTTAGGCCAGCATTACCTTACCCACACCCGAACTAGTCTATCAATTTAGTGCCCAATAATTGTCCAAAATGCCTAATCCCTTTCACCCCAATACACTACAACACTTCCCCAACCTACACAAAAAAGGTCGTTAACCAACTCCTCCCAAAAACACCCGAGAACCAAACCAACTACTCTACCATCCTTACTGGGTTCAAATTTCGTACCTTATTGTCCCGACCAGTTTCCACCACCTTACCACTATCCAACCACCAACATAACCTACAAGGTATCTAGTTCATCATCTCCAAACGCCTTAACCCCAACCCACCTAAGGGCACCCGTACACCACCCACGAACATAAAATTTCTGAAAACTGTCCTATTCCACCAAGCTCCATTTGACTCATATTTGTGTCCGTCCACCCCCAAACTATCTATGACCAACCTAACCATACAATCCCATCCTTATATACATCAGTTTGGTATATAATGAAAAGAAGGTGTTAAACATAAGTTTCCAACATGAGTCGCGAGGTGATATTCTAGGAGTGCCAAAGATTTCCAACCGTCATATGGTGACATGCATAATGTGGAGTGGAGTATGGTGTGGAGTTGATTGAAGAAAAGACTTGAATATCCAAGAAGGAAACATTTTTTCAGCTTTTATATAGGTCTTGGCTGAGACTACCTTTTATCTTGTTTTAATTCGTAGCTTAATTACTAGATCTCCTTATAGCATACTTACTATGTCATGTAATAAGATAAGATGACAAAGCCGAGAACCATCTAAAAGGAGAAGCTTCCAACGTTCCCCAAAGAGGTAATTAATGAACTATCTTGTTCAGGCACTTATCAACATGGATGACAGAAAAAAGGTGGCCTAGTGAACATGAAGAGTTGGGTCTTTTCCCTTCTCCCAAATCTGTCGAACCTGTCCCCCTTTTCCAGTCGGCCTAGATGCATATTTATGTCTATCTTGTTACCTCTTCTAGAAGTCTTAGAACTTGTATAAATTGGGGATGTAGTTTATGAAAGAAGATATTGATGTTTTATGAAATATATTTGACTTTTCTCAAACTTTGCTAAGTTATTCAACTTTTGTGTTCTTATCTTAGTTGGTCCTTTTGTGGTCCAACCCTTGGTTCTTTTGTGGTCCAAACCCTAGGTGTAAGTCTAGTTAGAACTTTTGTGATCTAACTATACCCAAGCCAAGTTTCTGTCCGGTTACTTTGTCACAATCACATTAGAAGGTCATTTAGGCCAGCATTACCTTACCCACACCCGAACTAGTCTATCAATTTAGTGCCCAATAATTGTCCAAAATGCCTAATCCCTTTCACCCCAATACACTACAACACTTCCCCAACCTACACAAAAAAGGTCGTTAACCAACTCCTCCCAAAAACACCCGAGAACCAAACCAACTACTCTACCATCCTTACTGGGTTCAAATTTCGTACCTTATTGTCCCGACCAGTTTCCACCACCTTACCACTATCCAACCACCAACATAACCTACAAGGTATCTAGTTCATCATCTCCAAACGCCTTAACCCCAACCCACCTAAGGGCACCCGTACACCACCCACGAACATAAAATTTCTGAAAACTGTCCTATTCCACCAAGCTCCATTTGACTCATATTTGTGTCCGTCCACCCCCAAACTATCTATGACCAACCTAACCATACAATCCCATCCTTATATACATCAGTTTGGTATATAATGAAAAGAAGGTGTTAAACATAAGTTTCCAACATGAGTCGCGAGGTGATATTCTAGGAGTGCCAAAGATTTCCAACCGTCATATGGTGACATGCATAATGTGGAGTGGAGTATGGTGTGGAGTTGATTGAAGAAAAGACTTGAATATCCAAGAAGGAAACATTTTTTCAGCTTTTATATAGGTCTTGGCTGAGACTACCTTTTATCTTGTTTTAATTCGTAGCTTAATTACTAGATCTCCTTATAGCATACTTACTATGTCATGTAATAAGATAAGATGACAAAGCCGAGAACCATCTAAAAGGAGAAGCTTCCAACGTTCCCCAAAGAGGTAATTAATGAACTATCTTGTTCAGGCACTTATCAACATGGATGACATAAAAAAAGGTGGCCTAGTGAACATGAAGAGTTGGGTCTTTTCCCTTCTCCCAAATCTGTCGAACCTGTCCCCCTTTTCCAGTCGGCCTAGATGCATATTTATGTCTATCTTGTTACCTCTTCTAGAAGTCTTAGAACTTGTATAAATTGGGGATGTAGTTTATGAAAGAAGATATTGATGTTTTATGAAATATATTTGACTTTTCTCAAACTTTGCTAAGTTATTCAACTTTTGTGTTCTTATCTTAGTTGGTCCTTTTGTGGTCCAACCCTTGGTTCTTTTGTGGTCCAAACCCTAGGTGTAAGTCTAGTTAGAACTTTTGTGATCTAACTATACCCAAGCCATGTTTCTATCCGGTTACTTTGTCACAATCACATTAGAAGGTCATTTAGGCCAGCATTACCTTACCCACACCCGAACTAGTCTATCAATTTAGTGCCCAATAATTGTCCAAAATTCCTAATCCTTTTAACCCTAAAACACTAAAACACATCCCCAACGTAGACCAAAAAGGTCATTATCAAACAACTCTAAAAAACACCCGAGAACCTAACCAACTACTCCACCATCCTTAGTTGGTTTAACCTTCGTACCTTATTGTCTCGACTAGTTTCCTCCACCTTACTACCATCCAACCACTACATACCAACCACCAACATAACGTACAACGTGTCTAGTTCATACTCTCCAAATGCCTTCGCCCCAAACTAACCTTCATACCTTATGTCTCTTGTCGGGAGTACTTTTTTGCATCTTATTTTATCATTGACTATATGTGATGTTCTGTACTTCTTATTGATTTCACGAAAGGTGATACACGTAGAAATATAATGATAGTCGGACCGTAATGACATTATGTCACTCTGAACCTATTCATTATGTTCTTCTGAGGTCATTCATGCATTATATATATGTATCCATTTCTTGATTCGGCCGAGTATGACACTTATATATGTACACCATTGCAGTTGGGTGAGATAATACCGAGTCCTATTAAGGCCTGGTATGATAACACCGAGTCCTATTATGGTCGGGTACATTATAATAATGATATTACGCCATAGTGTTGCCTATATATATATACGTATGAATATGTTTTTAAAAGTAAAGCATGTATCATACGCCCTCAGTGGCATTCAGAGTTACAAGTTGTCTCCATATCTCTCTTAACTTTTCTGCATCTCTTTACTGTTTATCTACCTTACATACTCAGTATATTATTTGTATTGATGTCCCTTTATTGGGAGCGCTGCATTTCATGCCCGTAGGTTTAGGTAATCGGATTGATGACCCTTATTAGTAAGTTGTCAACTCAGCTGTGGTTGGTGTACTCCATTTTTCCTAGAGTTGCTATTTGTGTCGGTATAAGGTTATGCACATGTTATGGGTATGGCTCGACCCTGTCCCGACCTTGTTACGTATATGATACTCTTTTAGATCTTGTAGACTACTGTCCTAGGTATAAACGTTGTGGTTGTCCTTGTCGGCCTATCTTTTGTGGTATAGTTTTCTAGGGTGGCCGTGTCGGCCCTTGTATGTACATATATGTCTACCATGTCGGAATTATCAGCTGCATATCATTCATTATTTTTGTTCAGATTGTCTAATTGTGGCCTTGTCGGCCCATACTTCTATCTAACATGTTATGGTTTTATATGTGGTATGTTCGGGCTTGGAAGGCATCGGGTTCCGACCACACCTCCCAAGGTCGGGGTGTGACAAACTTGGTATCATAGCAGTTCAGTCCTAGGGAGTATATGAAGCTGTGTCTAGTAGAGTATCACTTATGGGTATGTTGCGTGCCACACTTATATTTGGGAGGCTACAAGACATTTAGGAATTGTTACCCTTCTTTCACATATCAGATCGTGCAGTAGAGCCATGTTTTAAGAAGTCATTCCTCTTTGTGTGAGTGTGACTGAGGCGATAAGTAATCACAAAAGTCCTTCACGAGCCAGTCGTGCGTTACCCATGTGCTCCAGTTTCAGTCCAACATTCGAGGACGAATGTTCCTAAGGGGGAAGAGTGTAACACCCCATATCTTAGTGTTAGGTTATGTCATAGTTAAATCATATGAGCTTGGAGGGATTAAGGAGTAAAACCCCGTAAGCTCAAAAAATTTCAAATTCGTTATACTTTACCTTGATATGATCAATATTGTTTTAGTAAAATCTTTTAGTCAAATTTGATAAATATGATTTTATATTATAATTATTATTATTACTACTTTTTGGATACACTTTCAATTATATACATGATATGAGAAAGTTTATAAAGAGGATTTTCTTTAATATATAGATAGAAATTACTTTTTCATATAATTATCTTTTTCCGTTTTAAAATTTATAGTACAACAATTTGTACTTTTTTAGGTTGGAAAAATACGAATTTGATAAATTATGTTTTGTACAATATTTAATGAATTGAGATCAATAAATTAATTATGTTGACAATTGATTAAATGTTGATAGTGTGGAACAAATTAATTAATTAAAGAATAGTGAATTAGTGTATCAGTGGATAGGTGTATGATGGATGACATTTGTTGATGGATGGTGGGTGACACGTGTAACCATGGGATGTGGCAATTGATGACTAATTGAATTTGTTGATTGTGGTGGCTTCTTTACAACCAAGTAATTCATAATTAACTAAAGAATTGGTGGTGGACCCCATATCCATAAAGATGGATTATATATGGTATTTAAGTGATATAGATGTGAAAAAAAGCAACAAAACTTTCTTATGTTGAACGTTAATTTTAGTAGGCAGCAAGCACTTTAGATTTCACTTTTAATTACAAAGTCTCTTATGTTGAAGAACGAAATTAAGAAACAAAGCATAGGTTGCTCATTGTTTTTTTGTCACACTCATCCGTTTTTGGCCATAGCAAGACAAATGCTCATTGATTTTACTTGAGACTCACGGTAGTATCGTTAACCAAAATATAACTTGTCGTTAGATGTCTACCGAAAGGCTTGACTGGTTGTGGTCATTCAAGATGGCTTCGAGGTATGTTAAGGTTATTTTTTCCTTTTATGGCATGATCCTTATGGAAATAACATATAACAGAACGTCCTTCAAAAAGAACCCTATTCTTGAATATTGAATATATATTTGGTTATTATCCTGGAAATGTTCCTTTGATCTTAATGTCCTTTGTTGGGAGTACTTTTTTGCATCTTATATTTTATTTAATTATGTGATGTTCTGTACTTCTTATTAATTTCACGAAAGGTGATACACGTATCAATATAACGATAGTCGGACGGTAATGACCTTATTTCACTCTGACCCTATTCATGATGTTCTTCTGAGGTCATTCATACATTATATATATATGTATCTATTTCTTGACACCGAGTTGCACTATATTCTGCCGAGTACGACACTTATATATGCACACCATTGTACTTGGGTGCGATAACACCGACTCTTATTAAGGTCGGGTATGATAACACCGAGTCCTATTATGGTCGGGTACGATATGATGATGATATTACCCATTAGTGTGGCCTATATATATATATACATATGAATATGTTTTTAAAAGTAAAGAATGCATCATACGGCCTCTGTGGCATTTAGAGTTACAAGTTGTCTTCATATCTCTCATTACTTTTCTACACCTCTTTACTATTTATCTACCTTACATACTCAATACATTATTCGTATTGACGTCTCTTTATTGGAGGCGCTGCATTTCATGCCTGCAGGTTCAGGTAAATGGATTGACGACCCTCGTTAGTAGGTTCTCAGCTCTCGGAGTTTCTATTTGAGTAGGTATAAAGTTATGCACATGTTATGGGTATGGCGGGGGCCCTATCCCGACCTTGTTACATAAATGACACTATTTTAGAGGCTTGTAGACTACTATCTTAGATATAGATGTTGTGGTTGGCCTTGTCAGCCTATGTTTTGTTGTATAGATTTCCATAATGACCTTGTTTACCCTTGTATGTACCTATATGTCTACCTTGTCGGAATTGTCTGTTGTTTATCATTCTTTATTTTCATTCAGTTTATCTAATGGTGGCCTTATTGGCCCATACTTCTGTGTGACAGGTTATGGTTTTATATGTGGTACGCTCGAGCCAGAAAGGCACAGGGTACAGGCCACCTCCCCCCCCAAAGGTCGTGGTGTGACATGCCTAGCCCGACAGACTATAGCACGACACGGTGTGTGTAGTGTACATGTACAACTTCCCACCGGCTGGTCACAATTGAGGAGTAAATAATATATGTACATGTATAACTTCCTACCAGCATAGGTTCAGTGTTGTGGCTACCGCGCTGTAATAATCATAGCACTTGGCCTCATTGAGACTCATAACACTTTAACTTTGCTTTGATACGACTCTTGGTCGACTCGATGATTAACTCTTTGAGACCCTTCTTTTGAGGTCTATAAAGTTCAGAGACAACCAGGATACATGATGTAAAGAAGGTCGTAAGCCACGAGATGATTTGCTAGGAGTATCGAAGATTGCCAATCATCCTATGGTGATATGCTTAATGTGGAATGGAGTGTGGAGTGGAGTTGGAGAAAAGACTTGAAGATCCAAGATGTACCATTAATTTTCGGATGATATGTAGGTCTTGACTGAGACAATCTTTTAGCTTACTTTTAATTTTTAGCTTAATTACTAGTTCTCCTTATAGCTCAATTACTAGGTCGTGTAATAAGATTTCATGACTAAGCCGAGAACCATCTAGAAGGAGAATCTTCTAAGGAGGTAATTCATGAACTAACTAGTTCATGCACTTATCTACATGGATGTCATAAAAGGGTGGCCTAGAGAACATGAACAGACCATTTCCCCTTTCCATTCGGTCGAGATACATGCTATAAGGAGAAGCTTCCAACGTTTTCCAATGAGGTAATTCGTGAACTAACTAGTTCATGAACTTATCTACATGGATGATACAAAAGGGTGGCCTAGAGAACATGAAGAGTTGGTCGAGCATCTCCCCCTTTCCCATTCGGCCGATACATGTTTGTGTCTTTCTTGTTTCCTTTTCTAAAAGGTTTAGAAATAGTATAAATAGGGGATGTAGTTGATGAAAGGAGACATTGAAGTTTTATGAAATATATTTGTGTTTACTCAAACTTGCTAAGTTTTCAACTTTGGTATTGTTATCTTAGTCGGACCTTTTGTGGTTCAACCCCTTGATCCTTTTGTGGTCTAAACCCCGGTCCTTTTTTGGGCCACCCCTTAGTCCTTTTGTGGTCCAAACCCTCGGTGTAAGTCTAGTTTGAACTTTTGTGATCTAACTACACCCAAGCCAAGTTTCTATCCGGTTACTTGTTATAAACACAATGAAGGTCTTCTCGACCTACATTACCTTACCCACACACGAATTTGTTTATTCATTTTGTGCCCCATACTTGTCAAAACTGCCTAATGCCTTGCACATTAATACCCTCCAACACTTCCCAAACTCACACCCAAAAGTTCGTCAACCGACTCTTCTCACAAACACCCGAAACACCCAGCCAATTCCCCACCGTCCCGATCGCACCCCTATTCCACCAATCTTACTTTCCCGACCAGTTTCCGCCACCTCACCACCGCCAAACCACCAAATATCAACCACCAACATAACCTACAATGTGTCTAGTTCATCCCCTCCAAACTCCTTAGCACAAAACCCTCCAAAATCACCCACACACTGCCCGGAAACTCGCTAACCTCCATTTGACCCCCATTTTGGTATCCACCCAGTACTAATCCAACTCCGACCCACCCTACCATACAATCCCCTTCTTATATACATCAATTTGGTATCAGAGTAAGGCTTTCCCATCCCACACCTTGACGATATGGCTAACATGAATGAAGAACTTCGAAGGACCATAAGTGACCTTATTGCAGAAAAAATGCAACTCTTGAGAAGAGTGTTTGCAGAGTGTGTCGTGATTAATGATGTTTAGTCCGGGGAGAAGGTTACACAAAATAATTGAAGGCATGAAAGTGAGTATGTCCAACAGAACCTGAGGCATGAAAGGGAAGATGACCGAAGCCTACGGTTTGATCTTCCAACCTTTGAATGAAATATGGAACCGGAAGAGTTTCTTGAATGGTTAAGGGCCATTGAGAGGATTTTCTAATACAAGCAATATGATGACCACATTTTTTTTAAGTTTTCTACATTGACGTTGAAGGAATTCGCTTATGTGTGGTATGAAAACCTCAAAACAAGTCGGAGGAAGAATGGGAAAACCAAGATTGAATCTTGGAATAAACTAAAGAAACATTTGAAGAAGAAGTTCTTGCCAAGGGAGTATGAACAAGACCTATACCTCAAGCTCACAAAACTTCGTCAAGGAGTTCTTAAAGTTTAGGAATACGTTCGAGAGTTCGAGAAAGTCACCATGCTTTGTGACTTAGGAGAAAAGCAGACTCAAAGGATTTCACGATTAATAGGAGGCTTGAACGTGTCGATTAAACAGAAGGTCGAAGTTGCAACATACAACACATTTGAAGATGTATGTCACTTAGCACTCAAGTTTAAAAACAACAAAAGAAAGGTACCCAAAAATCCTATGTAAAACCCACCAATGTTAAAGAAAAGGGCAGTACCTCTTTTACTAACCCATTGTATAGCCAAGAAATTGTAGAGAAATATAAAAGAAATAAATTAGAGGTTACAAAGGGGCTAGATAAAAGTAGAAAAAAGTATTTTAAATGTCAAGGATTAGGACACTTTGCAAATGAATGCCCTAACCCTCGGGTAATGACTATTGAAGAATATCAAAGTGTGGGGATTCATTTGTTATTGAAGAACCCGAAGTCGAGAAGGTCCTTGCGGAGGATATTGATCTTGCAGAGGAGGGTGAAAGTTTAGTACTCCAATGTGTGTTGACTTCAACTTGAAGAACGGGAGGAGACACAAAGAGAGCAACTATTTTACACTCGATGCAAGGTAAATAACAAAGTATGTAATATGATCATTGACGGAGGAAGCTGTTTCAATATGGCCTCCGTGGAAATGGTGGACAAATTGAAACATCGTACCCACAGCCGTTCTAAGCCATATGCTCTCCAATTGTTGAACAAAGACAAAGGGCTAAAGGTAATGAAACAAGCTCTTGTTAGTTTTCGGGTTCGTAAGTATGAAGATGAGATATGGTGTGACAACCTACCGATGGATGCTTGTCATATTTTATTGGGTCGGCCTTGGCAATCTTGGCAATTTGATAGGAAAGTGCAACATGATGGAGAAAATAATATCTATTCTTTTCAAAAGGATAATAAGAAGATTCGGTTGATACCATTGTCACCTAGTGAGGTGAAGAAAATTCAGATCCAAAATGCCAAGAAATGCAAGGAAAAATCTGAGGCTCTCTTTCTTAATGTATTGAAAATAGAATAAGAATTGAAGAAGGGGAGTTCTATAGGTGCATTGGTGCACGGGGAGAAGAAGAGTCTGGTGGGAGATATGGTTGAAGATGCCAACTCGAAGGAACTCTTGAAGAAATATGAAGATGTGATTTCGAATTATCTTGCACCAGGATTACCACCAATTAGAGCCTATAGATACCATCCCGAAGAGGCTAAGGAGTTGCAAGAACAAATGCAAGAATTACTAGACAAAGACCTTGGCTGGGAGAACCTTAGCATATGTGCGGTACCCACCTTGTTAGTACAAATGAAAGATGGAACTTGGCGCAAGAGTATTGATAGCCGAGCGGTCTAAAACATCACCGTGAAGTACATGTTTCCTATGACAAGATTGGATGATATTTGGGATGAATTGAGTGGGGCCAAGTTATTTTCCAAGATAGATTTAAGGAGTGGCTACCATCAAATGAGGATACGAGAAGGAGGTGAATGGAATATGGATTTCACAACCAAGTATGGTTTATACGATTGGCTTGTGATGCCATTTGGATTGTGTAATGCTCCAAGCTCTTCCATGAAGCTCATACATGAGGTACTACGATCATTCATGGGATATATAGTATTATCCGAGGGAATTCATGTGGATCCATCCAAGTTGGAAACTACACAAAGTTGGCCTAAGCCTACGAATGTAAGTGAGGTAAGCTGTTTCCATGGTTTGGCTTCTCTTTCTCATTGGGATTTTTCTACCCTTGCTGCCCCAATCACTGAACTAATGAAAAAGGGTGAGTTTAAATAGTCCTAAGGAGCACAATGAACTTTGGAAACCTTGAAGGGAAAGATATGTGAAGCACCAGCTCTAGGCCTTGAGAAGCTATTTGAAATTGAGTGTGATGCTAGTGGAATTGGTGTTGGTGCCGTATTAATTCAATACAAAAGATCCATTGCTTTCTTTAGTGGAAAATTCGGTGTTGCACGACTCAATCATTCTACCTATGACAAAGAATTTTGTGTTGTGAGATCCTTAGTCTAATGGGGACATTATTTGAAGTCAAAATCATTTGTCTTGTATTTAGATCCTTTGGTTTGGCCATATATAGATGACGAGAATTTGAGGGCAAATTCTGTTAAAGAAGGGGAGTGTAAAGAAGGTCGTGAGCTTAAGTGTCCAACATGAGCCATGAGGTGATTTTCTAGGAGTGTCGAATATTGCCAATCGTCCTACGGTGATATGCTTAATCTGTAATGGAGTGTGGAATGGAGTTGAAGAAAAGACGTGAAGATCGAAGAAGTACCATTAATTTTTTGATTTTATGTAGGTCTTGGCCGATACCATCTTTTAGCTTACTTTTAATTCTTAGTTTAATTACTAGTTCTCCTTATAACTTAATTAATAGGCCATGTAATAAGATTTGATGAATAAGATGAGAACCATCTAGAAGGAGAAGCTTCCAAAGAGATAATTCATGAACTAGCTAGTTCATGCACTTATCTACATGGATGGCACAAAAAGGTGGCCTAGAGAACATGAAGAGTTGGTCGAGCATTTCCCCTTTCCATTTGGTCGAGATACATGCTAGAAGGAGAAGATTTCAATGTTTCCCAAGGAGGTAATTCATCAATACAAAAGGGTGGCCTAGAGAACATGAAAAGTTGGTCGAGCATCTCCTCCTTTCCCATTCGGTCGATACATGTTTGTGTCTTTCTTGTTTCGTCTTCTAGAAGGTTTAGAACTAGTATAAATAGGGGATGTAGTTGATTAAAGGAGACATTGAAGTTTTATGAAATATATTTGTGTTTACTCAAACTTGCTAAGTTTTCAACTTTTGTGGTGTTATCTTAGTCGGACCTTTTGTGGTCCAACCCCTTGGTCCTTTTGTGGTCCAAACTCCGTCCTTTTGTGGGCCACCCCTTGGTACTTTTGTGGTCCAAACCCTCGTTGTAATTCTAGTTAGAACTTTTGTGATCTAACTATACCCAAGCCAAGGTTCTATTAGGTTACTTGTTACAAACACATTGAAGGTCTTCTCAGCCTACATTACCTTACCCGCACACGAATTTGTTTATCAATTTCGTGCCCCATCCTTGTACAAACTGCCTATTTCTTTGCACCTCAATACACTGCAACACTTCCCCAAGACACACCCAAAAGGTCGTCTACCGACTCCTCTCACAATTACCCGAAACCCCAAGCTAATTCCTTGCCGTCCCGATCACACCCCTATTCCGCAAATCTAACTGTCCC
This sequence comes from Anisodus acutangulus, assembly GCA_029783415.1. Classification (NCBI taxonomy): domain Eukaryota; kingdom Viridiplantae; phylum Streptophyta; class Magnoliopsida; order Solanales; family Solanaceae; genus Anisodus; species Anisodus acutangulus. Next base: position 29,886,428 of record CM056494.1, read on the forward strand.
GACTAGTTTCCGCCACCTCACCACCACCCAACCACCAAATTCCAACCACCAACATAACCTTAAACGTGTATAGGTCATCCCCTCCAAACCCCTTAATCCAACACCCTCCAAATTCACCCGCACACCCCCCACCAAACACACACTTCTCGGAAACCCGCAAACCTCCATTTGACCCCCATTTTGGTATCCACCTAGTTCCAATCCAAACTCCTACCCACCCTACCATACAATCCCTTCCTTATAAACATCAATACACATAATACAATAACGATGTTTCCTTGAGTAGTATGGTCTCGACTAGGAAACCAACAATAAACATGAAATACAATAATAACAAGAGAACTATTCTCGACAAGGGATAATAGACATGTGAATAGAATGATTATGTTGATGTTTCTTTTGAAAATGATAAATATTGTGGAGGTCATGCCTTTAAAAGAAGGGAATAGCCTTACATCCTTGTATCTCTTAGTTAACAACGTCTCACGAATCCCCAAATGCGTTACGAGCAATTATCTACGCAATATAGACATTTTGGATTAAGATACGATCGATAAACTAAGAATCAATTTGGTAGAATAATTCGACGAACACTCATAGTGCATACTTCTCTAGTTATGGTGTTTCATGGCTACCAACCATGATATATATTCTCCCTTAACACAACACCAATAATATCAACAATAACAACCACAAAAACCACCACAACAACAACAAGATATACTCCATGTTTTCTTGCACCATGTTTTTCAATTTCAAACCATGACCATATCCAGGTTTACTCAAAAACTATCCAAGATTCATAGAAACTCTTTCCTCGATTTCTAGTTTAACTACCACAAGTTTCTCTTATCCATAATATCAACAAGGCTATGAGATCTTTTGAGATCATTAAGAGTATTAACATATTACCTTAACTCAGCCAAGAAAACTTGTAGCATCAACTCTTCTCCAAGCTTCAAGAAGATCCTTCACTCCATCATGCTACTAAAGAGAATTCCAAGCTCTTGATGATTATCTATGGAGGATATACCTTCAAATTTATATGGAACTGATCTTAGATGGTATAAGAACCCTAGGGAGATGTTTGAGAAGTGTTGGAGTGAAAATGAAGCCTTAGTTGGGTTATAAAGTAATAGAACATCCCTATCGCTTCAAATTTGTGGTGGAACTTATGGCCGCAAGTCACCACATACTTTGTCGCAAGTCCTCGCATCCTTGGGCAATGAGCAACCCAAAAACGTCCAAAATGCGACCTAAATGCGGTGCCGCAAACTAAGTTTGCGGCGGCATTCAACTTTCTCCGCAACGGGTTTTCTTAAAACGTACATAACCTTTCGTACAGAGCTGGAATTGACGAATTGTTTTTTGAGTTGGAAAGTAGACTCTCTGAATTTGAATTTAGATAGTCCATCGACTTCATAATTTCTTATATTCTAAGAGATATACCCCCAAATATATGGGCCAAATTTCTGTCCAGAATTTTGCCTAGTTCTCTCTGAATTTCAACGAATATACTTTCTTCGATTCGTTTAGCCCCAAACTCTTCAGAAACATTCTTAACACTCATATAAACCTTTCTTAACCTTGTGATGGTATCTCAACCTTACTAATCTTATGTTTGTTAATCCATGATGAAAATGACATTCAAAGTACGGGGTGTAACATCTAGTCCAGTCTTATTAACATGCTTCCTATTTTATACATGTTTTATAAGTCTGTTGAATAAAACATGACCATTATTTGAACTAACTTGACACTTATTTCACATGTCTTACGGAGATGTGTGAATAAACCTAGGTTAAGAGTTTTGATGACATAATTTAAATGAACACATGAACCTGCTCTGGTGATCTGAATGTTCTGTTTGTTGTGATACATTGCATTTTCCAAATATAAAGGCTTGTAGTTGGTTTGCTTAGGAACTGGATTGCTAATGATTGTCACTTTATTTTTATGCCATATGAAATCAACATAAATTTAACCTACTCAGCACCATGTCATTATTAGATACAACGTTCAACATAACTATAATCCTTCTTGAAATGACTTTAACAGGCCATTGATTGATTTTCCTTACTATGCGTCTAACTGTACTGCCTGCAATTGGTGTGATTGACAGAATGAGATTCTAATTAGACCTGAATAAGAAAGGAATAATGGATGTCCATTCATGAGAATTTAATGTTTTTAATCTTTGTGACTGGTGAGGTTCAAACTTGAAACCTGTGAAGTGGTATAAGGGTGTTTAACCCTTTTTGTGTATTTGTGATCACTGCTCTTGTCATATGCTGAGAGGACCATTCATCGAAATAATATGCCAAGAGGTTCATTCATATAAATAAACATGGAGAGATGGCATTCATAAAAATAGCATGCCGAGAGGGTCATTCAAAAAAATAGCATGCCAAGTGGGTCATTCATACAAACACGCATGGCAAGAGGACCATTCACACGAACATGCATGATGAGAGGGTCATTCATACAAACACGTATGCCGAGAGGTACATTCATAAAAATACTGTCAGAAGGCCATTCATTCAAACACACACACTGTTGGGAAGGCCATTCATTCAAACAAAAATAATTTTGAGAAGGTCATTCGTTCAAACATGAGCACTGTCGAGAGGGTCATTCATATCAAACTGCCACAAAGGCCATTTATGCAATCATACAAATTTTCTAAAGGAACCATATGAGACAGACAGTGCCAAGTGAGTAACCCGCATAAACGAATCCAACCAATAAAGTCATATAAACCAAATGGTGCCAAGCAAGTCACCCGCTCAAACAAATTCAATCGAGAAACGTCATACGAGCCAGACTATTTTGGAAGAGTGACTCATTCAGAATATTTGTCAATGAGGGAACAACAAATAAAGCCACGTAGGTGTGTCAAAACAAAATGATCAAACACGTCACCATCCTAGAAAATGGAAATAGGCTGGAAGCTACTGAAGGAGGAAACCAAGCTGAACAGATTCGGACGCATGCGAAGAAAACATAAAACTTTTTCTTGGGCAGTTGGTCAAATAATGTACCAATGAGAGTCAATCTCTTTGGAAATGTACTTAAGATCACTCTACACCACACTCAATCAGGGAAAGTTTTAGCTTTTTAAAACACCGCGACCGATCAGATATATACCGGAAAGGTTTTTTAAAACAGGAAAAGGCATTCCCGCATAAGGGATACCCTTTTCAACCTATTGAGTCTAACTACAAGTGAATTGATTCTCGACATTCGGGGATATGTAGGCAAACTCAATACTAAAAGATCGGTCACATTCCAACGAAATCGTTTCGGAACTCTTAGCTTCCAGAATTAGAAGGCTAATCGAGTTGAACTACTAGTGGCCTGAATTCTCTTACATAAATCATTTTGGGACTCTTAGCATCCAGAATTCGAAGGCTAACCGAGCAATGAAGGCATAGTTGTTGACACATAAATTTTACCCTCCAATAATTTTATTTAATTATAAAAAATCTCTCAGTCACAAACGGAGTGATATATACTTTTTATAAGTTAAAAATTATTTTATAAAATTATTTCGGAAATATTTTATCATTTCATTTGACAAAATATCATCCAATATACTTATTGTATATCATACCTTATTTTCGCATTTTTTTATTATTAATTGCAATTTTAAAATCAAAATAAATAGAAGACAATTATGCAATTAATTAATAAAATTCACAATAAAAATTAATCAATATTTTATTCTGTCAAAATTGAGGAATTTTTTAATTAAATAGGACAATTAAGCCACATCTCAATTTCAAGTTCTTTAAATTTAATTAAAAGATTTTACATAACTAAAATGGTCTTTATTTCAAATGGATATCAAATTTGGACTTTAATTGAAGCACTTGACCCAATTAGGTTATAATTGAAATTATTTTGGTTATTTTCTAATCGAAAAAGAGGACACATTTGTAAAACATGACCATTATTACTTAAGCTTGTCTAAAAACCGATTGGCCCTCTCATTTCTTTTTCAATCGGTCGGGTCTGGCCTAATTGGACCGTGTCCTGGCCCAAACGTGCACATATACGCATAAACATCCAAGCCCACGTTCCCATTTTGGCATTGCTAAGAAACCCTAGCAGCTCTCTCTCTTCACTCACTTGTAGGAAAACGCAACATCCAGGCGTACACAACCTTTTGCAAACCTTTGCGCGTCCAAAATGGGCAAGAGAATTAATTGCTCTTGCCCTTATACCACCATATGACCACCACCCCACTCGGTAAAGGTAACCCCCTCTACGTTGCTTTTTCTGTTTGTCTTAAGGGTTTTTGTCCGACTAGCATTTTGAATACTTGATTTCTATTGGCTATCCAATTTGGGAGGGAAATTTCCCCCAATTCTTGTTATCCCATATTGGATTCTACCGATTTTTCTAGGGTGTATGGGGTTCTATAAATTGAACCTCAACCCTCAATATTTAAATTTCTTTGATGAGCATTGAAACTTCGTGATACATTGACAATAAAAAATTACAAATTTTTAGGCTTTTAATATCATTAAAAGCCACTCTTCGAGAATTTTTTATTAATTTTGAGTAACTTCGGATCCAAGCCCTTTGCCGGAACCCTAAACACTTGAAATTGGTCATTAATTTTCTAATCCCCCTTTTTTATGTGTGCGAGTGAATGTGGTGTGAAATTGAAGACCAAGCTCTCCCTTCGACCCTAGGCTGCACTAAAAAAGTTAAACACTTTTCCTTAAAGTTATTATTTGAAATTTACATTTTGTTTGGTGTAATAGACGACTGTAAGAATGCGTTGTCAAGTTTTTTTAGTGTATGCGCTTATAGAACTATTTCTAGTTAGAAGTGCAAAACAAAACTTATACTAGCATGTTAATCTAATTATAAATGTGTTCAGACCACTTTGATATCATGGGTGTGTTTTGTTTGATGATAGTGAAATGAAATAGGTATAACATATAGTTACAAGCATGTCTAGTTGGCTTATGAAGCATATTTGTGAATATGTTACGGATTGTATATTCATTGACCAGTTTAGGAATAGTTTAGTGTTGATATGAGCCTAAAAGTGATATGTTTCTTACTATGATGCATGCTTAAGAACTTGTGTGGTCAAGAACATGAAGCATGTTTTATTTATGTGCTTTTTGTGCTATGTTTGGGATGAATTCAGTTTTGATGTGTTTGGCATGACAATAATTCAGTTCTAAAGTGGTCTTGAGAATAACAAATGCACACTAAGATAGTTAATGACTTAGAAAATCTCATGTTGAGCCTGTTTTAACCCCTCATTGTCATTTAGGATCTGTTTAGATCATGTGTAGGTTTAAAAATGGTTTAGAACACTTGTTGTTAATAATTCTTGTGGGATAGTGCTCTATTTAGGCTCTAACTGACATCTACACTTCGTTCAAGAATGTATAAGTTAAATTTGAACTCTGAAATGGTTTTTATATGGTGGTTATATGTGGATGAGTCTGTATTGGTTTATGACATGTCTACTATGCATTTGTTAGGGCTCATTTAGATCTAGTATAGAGATAGCATATGGCCTGATGTTGTTTGATTCAGGTCAGGGTCTGTTTCTTATGCCATATTGTTGATCTATGTTAGATATGGTTCAATAAAGCCCTTAATGCTTGCCTAGTTATGATGTGAGATATTACACCCCGTACGTTGTTTCTATCGAACGTTATCCAACATATGTTCACAGAGGGTGAGATCCCTCTACAAGGTTAATAAAGGTTTATTGGAGTATTAAGTATGTTTTGGGAAATTTTGAGACTAATTGGATCAAAGGAAATAAGTTTTGACAAAAAAGGGATATCTGCGGAGCATTATGCGAACAGCACTATCGAGCACAAAACTTATCAAAAAATTGAACTTTCTGGGAATTTCTGCGGCCCATTATGTGGACAATTCTACGAGCCGCAGAAGGGTTTTGCAGGCCGCTGAATGGAGGTGGTGGCTAACGTTTTGAGCATTTTATTTGGTGGCTTCATCTTTTGCCTCATTGTATCGACCATACTAGACCTTAGAACACCCCTAACATCCTCTCAAGGGTTCTCCATCAACTTGAGGCTAAATCCAAGATTAAATCATGCAAGTTCTATGTGAAGAATCCTGTGTTTATCACTAACTTCCTTTCTTTCTTGTTGTGGTGCTTCTAGAGGTATCTTGGTGCTGAAGTAAGCTAAGGAACAAAGGGTTCTTGGTGTATTTGAGGTAAGCCTCATTTTCCCTAGCCTAATCTTATGTTTGTACAAGTATTTAGTTGAATTTTGTTGGAGAATTCGTCAAGGAATTAGTAACTATGAAACTTGAAGTTAATCTATGTTGTGTGGGATTATTTTATGAGGCTTAAGCTATTAAATGGAGTTGTAAATATCTGTATAGCATTGTGGTGATGAGTAGGAGTGATGATGAAGGTTGTTGTGTTAAGATATATTGAATTTAGGCCATGAATGACCCTATAAAGTTACCCACATAAGTTGTTCGATAAAATGTCTAAATGAACTTTTCTATAGGATATAAAGGTGATATTGATACTATTCCATTGTGTGATATAGATAATCATCCGTAAAATGGGCGAGGACTCGTGGGACATTTGTAGCTTTGCGAATAAGGTATGTAAGGCTAATTTTCCTTCTTTGGCATGGTTTAACGTAAGCACTTTCTCGAAACGATTCTCTCTATATAAAGTTCAAGATTACTATGCTCCTTCTTGTTAAAGTTATTCATGTCTCTTGAGTATTCCTTGTTAATCATATTTTCGGCACTCGTTCTGTCTCTTGATGATTAATTAAGGGTGAAAAATGTATCGACAATATTAATAGTCGGAGGATAACAACCATAGGTCACTCCGACTTTGTTTATTATATTTCCTCGAGGTCTATCTTGCATTGCACGTATATGTATATATATGTATTTATTTTTCCATACCACATCGCGCTATATTCAGTCGGGCATGCACTTATATGTGCACACCACTGATCAGTTGGGCAGATACCAATATATTCATTTTCATGTTAGTATGCCCTCAGCGGCATTTCTCCGTGTTTCATATTGAATCTATATCCTTTTCTCTGGTATTACATTTCTTGTTTACTTGTTTTACCTACCTTACATATTCAGTACATCTTTCGTACTGACGTCCCCTTCTGGGGCACTGCGTTTTATGTCCATAGGTATAGATAGAGATATAGACGATTCCTCGTAGTAGGTGTCTCGACTCAGCTGAATGTTGTCATGCTTCTTTCCTTCGGAGCCGTCTAGTGAGTTGATAGGTATGGTTTTTGAATATGTATGTACATAACTATGTATGATGAGGCCCTGTCCTGACAAGATGTTGTTAATATTACCTCTAGAGGCTTGTAGACAATCATCATGTATACAATAGTGTTATGTGGCCTTGTCAACCTTTCCAGTTGACCGTTGTGTTTGTATCAGCCTTTTCGGTCTTGTTGTATATATATAGAGATGGTTGGCGTTTTCTACGTATAGGTAGTTTTTTCATCTAGTTATGTAATCATTTATCCGAGGCCTTGTCGGCCCTTGTGTTGTTGAGTATGCTACAGGTATCACGACTAGTACACTCAGGCCTTAGGGAACCAGGTGCTGGCCACACCTCCCAAGGTTGGGGTGTGACATGAGAATTTTTTTGGCCTATGTACTTGTTAGATATCTCATGTTTAGCTTAATATCTAGGTTGTTTTATGTGAAATCTTCCTTGATTATATGTAGATTTCTTTTATGTGTTGGTTCTGATATTACAAAAACAATCATGCCATGGCATGTCCTATTTATCTTGTTTACCCTAGACTAGAAATATGGATGAAGATGGCCTTCTAGACTGTGTTAGCCTTGATACGTAAAAATACTCGAGGTTGTATGTCGTTTGCCCTATCTTTTCATAGCCTTGAGTACATGTGTTTGTTCTAAACCATAAGTGACCGCATATTAAAGCCTATTTGACTTTATTCATGTCTATTTTAGGATTTATAGATGGTAGTTTTTAAACTAAACAATCTTGTATGCCTACTGAGATATTGTTTAGCCTGCATAAGTCATATTTCATGTTTTGGGTCACATGCTTTGGTCATAATGTGATATAGCTATTTCATGTCTTTATTCCTGTGGATTTAAGGCGTGTTGAATTTTCTGTCTACATTCTAATCTGAGTTGAATGAGTTCAATATCTTGAATGATAGGAATTGTGCTTATGTGTGATATGTCAGTCCATCATGTAACATATTCATGCAGGATTTGTTATGTCCAGACCACCTAATTAAAAACTTAAATAAAAAATAAGAATTGAAATCTGAAAAGCTACATGTTAAGTGATAATCGTTGTGTCTAGTTTTGCTTAGCCTATATCTGGTTTCCTTTCCATGCTAAAACAAATTGATGTACGCACTATTTGTTGAGATGATGTTCTTAGTATGCTTAATCTGCACTTGTCTAATTGAGGATGTCAACTTGAATCATGTTTGCTAACCTAGAGGGATAAATAAAGAGATTAATTCAGTTATCCATGTCTGTCTAAATAAAAACCATGACTAGGTACTAGTTTGAGCCTCAAACTCTATAATACCTGAGATGGATTGAATGCATGTAGGTTGGCTTGTAAGTCTCAGGTCTAGTCTTATTAACTTGCTTCATATTTTCTACATGTTGTATAAGACTATTGATGATAGTATGATCATTATTTGAACTAACTTGGCACTTAGTTCCACTGTCTTGATGAGATGTGCATAAGCCTTGGTTAAGAGTTTTGAATACATAATTTAAATGAATACATGAACCTGCTTTGGTGATATTAATGTTCTGCTTATTGTGATAGATTACATTATCTAAATATAAAGGCATGTAGTTAGTATGCTTAGGACCTGGATTGCTAACATGATTAAGTGTATAACTTGAAATGAATGTCACTCTCTTTTAAGCCATGTGAATACACATAAATGAGACCTGCTTAATACCATGTCATTACTAGATACATCGTTCAACAGAACTATAATCCTTCTTAAAATGACCTTAAATTGTCATTGATTGATTTTTATTCCTATGCGTCTAACTGTACTGCTTGCAATTCGTGTGTTGAGTGAATGAGATTCTAATTAGACTTGAATAGGCAAGGAAGCATGGCTATCTATTCGTGAGAATTTACTGTCGTTTAATCTATGTGTTGACCGGTGAGGTTCAAACTAGAAACTTGTGAAGTGCTATAAGGGTGTTACCCCTTTTTGTGTATTTGTGGGCACTGCTCATGTCATGTATCAAGTTGAACCTGCCTATGTGTAAATTGTGTCTCTTTGTTTGATTGGATATGTGTTGAATTCATTAGGTACATGAATAGGGTTAGAACTTGTTGTAATATACCTGTATGCATGCCCATATAATCTATCTTCCTCTCATTTCTATTGTGTTTGTGACTAAGTCACTAGTGTGATATACATCATGATATGTAAATCGTATACTAAGTGTATTGAGTATACAAGTATATAGGCTTAGTATATCACTGGTGTATATCATTTAGACTGCATTGCTTAATGTTGTTCTGGGCTCAGCCCATTTTCGCTCTTCTTTAATGTGTTCTTCTAACTGTTGTATGCTATTTGGACTAGGCCCATTCCGGCTATGACTTTTATGTACTCTTTGCAAAAACTCAAACTGGACTTAGCCCAATATATAACACTACATTGAATGAACTTGGTGTTGATCTGATTTGGCTTAAGTTATCCTTTCTGGCCCATGAATTGCAGTGTTCTTCGTGTGTTTTCTTTCTTAGTTAATTGTGCATGATATATCTTAAGTTAGTTACAATTCACTTGTATTTAATTTACGTAAGTTTAGGTGCTCTCTATCTGTAAACTTCTTTTCTCCCCTCTCTTCTCTCTTATAGTCATTGGACATGGGCCATATGAGCCGGAGCCGAAGCCTTACCAATCCAGTTGGGCTAAAGGCCTAGCAGATCCTTCTTCATCGAGTCCAGCTGTAGAGTGCATTGAAGGCCCAATCATGAGTAAAAGTGGTTAACTGGTGGGCTCGGTAGGCCCACCGGCCTAACTTTTCTCTTTACTTATTGTCAAAAACTTGGATTTTAAAAATCTGAATTGGCTTCAAAATCATCTTTCATGCTTTAGAGAACTGATTTGGGCCAAACCTATTCGAAATGTTTTTTAAAACAGAAAAGTAATTTTAATAACTTAAGTTGAAGAAATTAGTCTGAAATGGTTGATCTTCATAAATAATAATAAAAAGGGAAAACTTATATTTTTATTAAAACAATAGCATATTATTTAAAATAGACTATAATTCTTTTTTTAAAAGACTTTCAGAAACATATAACGATATTAGACAACCCATTAGACTAAATTTAGTAGGATTCTACTCAACTTAAATTTTGAGGGTATCTTAGTCTGAAAATGGATTGTCTAAAATACTCCTACATGAATCTTTCTAAGCGAAATTCAACTTTTTGCTTTTTGAAAACTTCTTTCAAACTTGAAATGGAAATGAGATGATATGTTATGACATTTTTTGAAAAATAATCACTTTTTAAGGCAGTTACTTGTAACTAAACATACTATAGAACTCGAATGTCAACCGTATTCTATGGATTCTTAATACTAGGGTGTCTAACACCTTCATTAGGGGATCACTAGAACCCTTACCTCGAATTATGGTCTTAAAAAGATGTTTTGTTGCTTTTTAAATAAACCCTTTAACTTGTTTTCCTAATTTCCTTATAAATTAGGTGACAACTATAAAAAAACAAATATCTGAATAGAGCTCCAACAACCTTTTAGTAGCTTTTATGCCCTGCGTAAAAGTGAACTGTAACATCGATCACCTATTGTCGCTTGTCTTAGGTCATTTTCTTGTTACCTCAGTATTCAATATTACAACTCTATCATTGACAGGGCTCATTAGTTAAATGATATTAAGCTGCCCACCGCCGCTGTTGCGGGGTCGGTCTTATCACATTCATAGCGAATTTTGTATTAATCATCTCTCCTCTCCATATCGAGATTACTATATTCTGTCTCAATCTACTAAATTTTTGATGTTCTACCTTGATCGGTTAGCAAATGCAATGTTATGCCAAGAGCCCTACAATTTTTTTTCTCTTGATATCATTTTTCCAAGTAATTCTTCGAGATCATGGGGTGTCTTTAATGTTCTGGAATTATTTGGATAGAGTGGATCATGCATCTCTGTTGACTCTTATCTCGGAATTTCTGTCATGTTTGAGGAACGCCATTGTTTCCGATATTTGAGATTGCTTCCTCATTAGACTCAAGGTTGTTGTCCTTCTCTTTTTGAATACCTCTTCAGTTTTCCCTACAATGCGACCTTCTTGTCGATATTCCCTTGTTTTTGCTATATTCTGGACTGCTGCACCTTTGTCCTCTGAGTCTATCAGGCGGATTTCTCAATCTGCTATCAAGTTGTAACACCCCGGACCTTAGTGTTACGACATGTCGCAGTAAAATTCATGTAAACACGGAGAATTAAGGTCTTTTACAAGGTTGTAAATTATTCAAGGCAATGTTTTAAGGGCTGCATAAGGATTAGAGGTTAAACATGTAAGATCCCATAAATTTGACATATTTTGAAACAATTATATAATGCCATGATACAATATATACTTTATTTTAAGTGAAACCTTTTAGTAAAAAATTGATAAATATGATTTTATATATTTATTATTATTACTATTTTTCGGATATGATTTAAATTATATACATGATATGAGAGAGTTTATAAATGATATTTTGTTTATTATAAAGATAAATGCCATTTTCTAATACAAAAAAAAAATCTTTTACCGTTTTGAGAATTTTATAGTACAAAAATTTGTACTCTTCATATTTTGTTGGAAAAATTAGAATTTGATAAAATATATTTTCTTTTATAATATTTAACTGAATTGAGATCAAAGAATTAATTATGTGCGTGATTAGTTAAATGTTGGATGGTAGTGAGAGATAAAAATTGCTATTGAAGGTAAGTTCTACCTCTGCTCCATGGATTTGAGTATTTGTATGTCCTAACTACGTTGTATGGCTGAGAAGTTGCAAGTTAACACTTGAGAGTTAATTGTAACCTTGTTATAGCTTGTTGGGCTGTTTTGTTGAGGTTCTTGTGATGGGTATAAGGATGGATATTGTTGTGTATATGTTTGTTTGTATACTAGATGTTTTGGTTGATTATTGAGGTTTGAGTAAAATTAAATGAATTGGGGAGGTGTTGTCCAAATTGTCGTAGACGAGCTTGTCACTCAATTGTGTCAATTTGTAGCTTCTATAGCTTAACGATTGATATCATATTGAAATGTGGAAATAAGAAACTAATTACAATAAAGTAAAAGGACAGAAGGTAGACACAAGAGTTGGAATTAAAAGCAACCAAAGTTATATTAAAACTAAGACCTCAATTGAATTAACCAAATCAAAGCATTTAAACATATGAAGCGGACCTCCAGGAATTGTAAACAATCCCAAGTAACCCCCTTTTCCAAACAAGATTCAACAAGATCTTACCATAAGTTTCTCTCTCTAGAGAACAATAATATTCATAATTCATCAAAAGATAAATAAAATGACCTAATGTATTATTTATACTAGATAGGCTAAGAGAACTAATATGATTATTATGAAAATACACTTAATGAAATGAGGGCCTTCTTAGGGATGGTGGAAGAATATTTAAAGAATAGCCTCTTTGTATAAATAACCTCTTCCACCAAGCTATCTCCCATATCTTGAATGTGGTGGTCTTGGATTATTCAATCCAATCTATCTTCCATATCTTGAAGGTCGTTGTATGTTGACCTCCCATGAGCTTCACATGCTCAATCTTAAGGGATTCAATTTTTTCAAATGAACAATTTGAAGATTAAGGAAATTCTCCATGAAATGTGATTCCATGCATGCACCCTCTAAGCATCCAAAGTAGTGACTTGATGAAAAGTCCATGAACTCCCTCACTCGGTTTTGTGTGCAAGATCTTGATGGAGCTCGGCTTGCATCATTCTCCACTTCTTTAAAAGAACTCTTCCTCAAATATAAACCTTGCAAAACCATAAGGGAGACAAATAAAAACAAGGTCCTCAAAGCATTAGGGTTGGTATAAGAGAAAAAAATCTACCAACATGCCAAGGATGCATAAATTTTGTATATATCCAAGTATCAACCTCTTTCATGAAGAACAAGCTCTCACCTAGAGCACTATAAACATGGCTATCCCAAAGATCATGAAATAAGGATATCATAAAGGAACTAATAGTTTCAAAATACCAAGTAGGCAATGCCACATTGGTTCTAGTAGACATTATGCACAAATGATCCTCCATTTCAAAACTAGACCAATTATACAAGTTTAAGACATCACTGGTGTCAAAAGGGAAGGATATCCAAATATCATGGTCAAGATTTATGCTCAAATTTAAGGGATTACCTACACCAAAAGAAGTCACAAGCAAAAACCAACCACAAGAATATACCACTAAGGTAGAGTTACTCATGTTATTATCAAATGAAACACTCTTATGTTATAACCAAACATCAAGACAATCAACAACAACAATGTCCATTAAGCTAAGGTCAAAATGTTGGTTAACAAAGAAATCCTGAAATGAGGGTAAATCAAATGGATCAATAGGCTTAAAATCCACACATGTAAGCTGGTATTGGTTGTAGAACTCATAAAGTGCAATTCACCCTCTTGTTCAAGACAATCATGAAATCCCACATGTCCATGTGCACGAAAATCATCAAGATTTAATACTTTAGCACTAGATCAATCCCAAAATGGCAACTTTACCAAGTCACAACAATTCAAAGCATCACCAGGGTGAAAGGGATATGTATAGCCTTTAGTAATACTAAAAAATATGGATATCAAAGGATCTAGTAGTACCACTAGCACATAGGTAAAAGATATTGCACAAACACTACTCACCTTGGCTTTGGAAAGGTCAATTACACATGCACTCTCAAGATCAGAATCATCATAGGCAAACAAGTATTAGAGAAAAGTGTTCCTTAATATAAACTTAAGTATAAAATCCCCATTAGACACATATCCGTCATCACAAACACAAGAGGCGTCATACGAAAACAATTTGACAAGAAAAGTATCTACCAAATTAATATCATCAATATAGCCTAAGTTATTAAAATCACTCACGACATCACATTCAATTATCGACAAAGGACTAGTCAATGATGACACAAAACTCTTATCACCAAGATAACTCTCCTCATTAGCATTTTCGTCAAAGAATGGATTAGATCCGAAAAGGTCACTTGAATTAAGTCATGCATGAATATCATTATCATAGATAGATGGAGAATCATACAAAGCCTCACATTAAGATCATTAGAGAAAGAGTAATCACCAGTTGGGTTCCTCAAGTAAGCAAGAAAGTTAATTTCCTCTCCAACTAGAGATACTTTATCTTTTGACACCTTAAGACCATTATCCTTACTACAAATATACTTCTCATCATATGTAAACATATAGTAAAGAAATGTGTCAATTAAAGTAACATCATTTATGGTGTCCTCACATGGAGTATCACTTTTAGGTCCAAGGACACAACCAAGCAAACTACTAAGTTTTGGATCACACAAAGAAGAAGTAGCAATGTGGAAACAAGCATCACCTCCCTTTTCAAAATATTTCTTCAAATGAATGACTATCTTGGACCCATCACTTGACACCGATGCAAGATCAAGAGACTCATTTTTATATGCATCAAACAAAGGTGGGGTTTCACACTCATTCAAATGATTAACTACATCAACATCATAACTAATTAGAGGTTTATTAAGCACATCATAAGATTCCTGAATTTGTGGATTAACATTACACTCGAGTGGATCAAGAAAAGTAATAACACTAGTTGAGAGCATGTCAATCTCACAGGATTTACCAATAAGATCACCACAATTAAGATCAACTGGTGTTGGATCATTCCAATCACATGACAATGTACTATCATTCATATCAAAGTGTCAACACTATGTGGACACAAATCGATCTTGCAAGAAAAATCAATTTAGTAATCAAAAGGATCGACTAGTGTATGACCACTCCTATCAATTGACAATGCACTATGATTCAAATCACAAGTGTCAACACTAGGTGGACACAAATCGATCTTGCATGAAAAATTAATTTAGTAATTAAAATGATCAACTAGTGTATGAGCACTCCTATCAATTGATAATGCAGTATGATTCAAATCACAAGTGTCAACACTAGGTAGACACAAATCGATCTTGCAAGAAAAATTAATTTAGTAATCAAAAGGATCAACTAGTGTATGAGCACTCCCATCAATTAACAATGCACTATGATTCAAATCACAAGTGCTCAACACTTGGTGGACACAAATCGATCTTGCAAGAAAAATCAATTTAGTAATCAAAAGGATCAACTAGTGTATGAGCACTCCTATCAATTGACAATGCACTATGATTCAAATCACAAGTGTCAACACAAGGTGGACACAAATCGATCTTGTAAGAAAAATCAATTTAGTAATCAAAAGGATCAACTAGTGTATGAGCACTCCTATCATTAGACAATGCAGTTTGATTCAAATCACTAGGTGGACACAAATCGATCTTGCAAGAAAAATCAATTTAGTAATCAAAAGGATCAACTAGTGTATGAGCACTCCCATCAATTGACAATGCACTATGATTCAAATCACAAGTGTCAACACTTGGTGGATACAAATTGGTCTTGCAAGAAGAATCAATTCAATCATCAAAAGGATCAACTAGTGTATGAGCACCTCAACAATGATATCATTAATACATGGTAAGGAATCATTAATCTCAATGCAAGGTAAACCATCTATCATACTCAAATCGACATCAATATCACTCAAAGAAGTAAGAGTATTAGGATAAGCTATTTTACCTCGATGTTCATTCAAAAGATCTTCTTTACCTTGAGCTACCAATGGTAAACTCACTTGAACAATTGAAGAAATGGTCTTGGCCTCCATTCTTTCTTTCAAACATGGGAGTTCTTCACATAAAGACTCCGTTAACAATTTATTTCCTTGAGTACCTACACAAATATTTTCATAACATGAAGCAGTAGAAAGGTTAGATGAATTTTGTGGCAACTCCCTTACTTCACTCCACATATCTTCTCTCTTTTCCACTCTTAAGTTGACATTTTGAACTCCCTCACTCTTTTCCTTCTTTTCTCTCTTATTTTTGGGGAAGTTAGGTTGATCTCCAAGCATGCCTTTCGGAAGGGTAGAATCCATGTCCCTTCTCTTTCTTGTTAACTCTAATGACTCCGTGTAGACATTCAAGACTTTCTCTTGAGGCAAGGGGGAAAGTAGAAACTTTTGGCCATTTATTCTTATGGAACACTTGTTAGTCTCCTCATGTTTGACTATTATTTCCATGGACCATGGCTTCCCAACAAGTAAAGTGCAACCTTTCATCGGTACTACGTCATAAAGAACCATATCATTATACTTCTCAACACTGAAGTTTATCCATACTTGCACTATAACATCCAAGGTTCCTCTTTCATCAGACCATGATAATCGATAGGATTGAGGATACTTGATTTTTTCAAACCCTAGTGCCTCAATCGATATGGTATTAACAACATTGAGACAACTCTCGTCATCAATGATAATTGTACCGATATTTCACTCAAATTGACACTTGGTAAAGAGAAAATGTTCTATTTATTTCACGAGTTGGAAATTGCAAACTTCATTACACTCGTGAGAACCCGTAAACTGGTCATTCTTAAGAAAAAACTCAAGTTACTTGCTAACAAAGGCAAAGAATATCTTGGCTGTATATACGCATTGAAAATGCCATCACATGAGTCATAATCCATTGAGAAGTACCTGCAAAGGAACACTTGGCAAAGGAACCTCACCACACTTATGTTTACACTCTTTTGTGCCTGGCTAGCACCATTCAGATGAACTCACACTCTCTTGCCTTTTTTCACTCGATATGGTAGGTTAATATTGATCCTTTTTTTTATCCAGTGAGTTGCAAGGTGTACAATTATATTCTTAGTTAGAATGGATCTTTGTTAAATGAAGAACGGATGACTCAATACAAAAAAATGTAGTTGAACCAAGAAATTAACTATGAGATAAAAATGAGAAAAGCATGAAAATAAATAACAAAAAACAAATATGGACACAAGAACTAATTAAACTTAAGTAGGATCAATTACTAAAGTTAATTAGCTTAGAAGGTAAAAGAAAATAAATGAAATAGAATCGGAAATAAATTAGAAGTGAAAAACCTGAAATTTTGCCTCAAAAATACTTTTCTCAATTTTTCACTTGAAATTTTTTATCAAACCTTTCTTTTGTCCACTTCTTCACCAAGAACAATGATGAACAATGAAGAACACCCAAAATTCTTACTATGACCAAATGAACTCCAAATTCTTTCAAATTCTAGATCTAGCTTCCTCTCATCAAGGAGAACAAAGCCCAGTTGTTTTGGGAATCAATTGCTCTTCAAATCACAAGACCCACCTACTTTTTGCCTTCTTATTCACCAAAAATGTTTGAAGATCCTCAAGAACACCTTGAAATTTCAAATTCTAGATGCTTCAATTCAACTCTGTTTGCCTTCAAACTTTATATCTTGAGCCTCTAGTACTAGATGAACAAAGCCCAATAGATTTAGGCCTTTAATTTTAACACAATCTCCAAGACCCAAAACATTTTCTTTAATTTCATCAAACTCAAAATGGGAGAATCTTCAAACTAACTTGAAATGACCCAAATTTTAGATGTGGCTTCCTCTCAAGTTAGGGAACAAACCCCAATACTCTTTTAGCTCAAACAACCACAAATTCTCAAGACCCAATTTCAAGTTCTTCAACCCAACAATGGTATATGACTCAAATTAACCCTAAATAAGTTGAAACTTTGGATCTAGACTCAAATAACACTAGGAAATGCAAATCTAGTGTAAAAAAAATCAAATATGGATTTGTAAAAGAATTTGATTTTTTATTTTCAATTTTTTAAAAATCAAGCATAAGACTATTTCTTAGGGATATCTATTAGTGGCTCTGATACCAATTGATACAATATTGAAATGCAGAAACACGAAACTAAGAACAATAAAGTAAAAGGATAGAAGGTAAACATGAGAGTTGGAATCAAAAGCAACCAAAGTTATACTAAAGCTAAGACCTCAATTGAATTAACCAAATCAAAGAACCTAAACCTGAAGTGGACCTCAAGGGAATTGTAAACAATCCCAAGTAACCTCCTTTTCCAAATAAGATTCAACAAAAGTTTATCATAAGCCTCTGATAAGTTTCTCTCATAACGATTGTTCCTTATCGCTTGTTGTAGATTGAGGTGTCATACGACTGTGTTGGTCAAATTGTTACGGAGTTACAAGGTATCTTAAGGAACCTTCTTTCCTTCTCTTGACATGAATCTAAATAAACAAAATGTAAATGAATAATACTCAGAACATGCTCTACCCTTAATAGTATTAGAAGCTCATGTCTTTGTCTTCCATGATGTATTTCTGATCCATATTTTACTAGTGTATGCTCCTAATGAATCATATGTTGATGATCATATTTCATAATGATATTCGGAGGATCAACGACATTACGTCACTCTGATAAGTTCAGAATGTCTTCTTATGGTCCTCATGCATGTATATATATATATATATATATATGATTATGAGTATGACTACAGAGGGTTGATGGTGTAATGTACGCATATATATGTATGATGGCATTATATATGCATCACTAATCAGTTGGCTACTATGATGGTAATGATGATGCTTGATGGCATTATATATATATATATATATATATATATATATATATATGCATATATATATATATATTATACTTATGCATATCATTGATGTCTTTACTCATGTTGTTATCTGCCTTACATACTCGATACTTTTATTCGTACTTATGTCCCTTTTCCTAGGGACATTGTATTTCATGTCTGCAGGTCCTAATATGAAAGTTGAAGATCCTCCTCACTAGGTTACCAGCTCAGTGGAAGGTGTTGATGCACTCCACTTGTTCCAGAGTTACTGTTCAGAGTCGGTATGCTTACGTATATATGTTTTATGGGTATGGCAGGGCCCTATCATGACCCTATCATGTTTATGTTATTCTTAGAGGATTGAAGACATATGTCTTGTGTATAGATGTTATGTATGGACTTGTTCATATATATTTTCATGTACAAAATTCCATGGTGGCCTTGTTGGGCTTGTCTATGTATATATGCATATCAAGTTGATGTTGTCAATTGTTTATAGCCACTTTTGACTTCATTTTGTCCATCATGACGGCCTTGACGACTCGTTTATATGTTAAGGCGTGTGGTTAAGTCATGTATTGGTTTGGGGTATGATAAACTTGGTACTAGAGCAGGTATGTCCTAGGGAGTCTACAAGCCATGTCTAGTAGAGTCGTGTTTATGAATATTTTTTGCACCACATTTTATAAATGGGAGGCTATAGGGCTTTCTTGATTTAGAATTATGTTATAGATTTGAGTTGTAAGAGTCCTCTCTATAACCATTGTCGTGTTTATGATTATAGCGATGTCTTTCTATGGCAGGGAGATTGAGGTTGAGTCGATAGAGGATGTGAGTAGTATGCCCTCTATTGACACAGATCCATTAGAGGATATGAATGAGTCTCCTTTCTAGCTATATATTACTTTAGCAATAGTAGGGGAGCTAAGTGAAGCTCTTGTGCCATCAGTTTTACCATCAGCCCTATTAGATGAGGACATTCGGAGAGCAATGCATGTATTTACTCAGTTGTTTGCTTCCCAAGCATGATGCCATCCGAGAGCATTTGATAGTTATAGACCCCTTGAAGGGCCAGGGTTCATAGCCTAGGTAGCTTATTGGCCAGGGAACACTGATGTTTATAGAGTTTGACCCAGCTGAGGATAATGAGAGGACCAAGAGGGCCAGGATGGTTGGTGACTACAGAGGACTATGGGGTAGTGCTAAGTTATAGTGGTATGGTTAGCAGGAGGGACCTTCACGACAGATTATGTATGATTAGAGTTCTTGGGTAAGGATAGGGTTCACAGACCTCAGTATCTCAGGGTCAAAATGGTGCAGACCGAGTGGGGCCGCTCCAGCCATTTTGTAGTCAATATGGTCCAGTGCATTCAGATCGTGTCATAAGGGAACAAGGGGATGTTATTGGTGTAGTAGTCAAGGTCACAAGATGTGGGATTGTCCCAAGCTGAGCCGCAAAAGTAAGGGTAAGAGTGGAGATGAATCCTCGAGCTCCAATGTTATTTGAGGTAAGCTGTTGGATGCAAGTATGATATCGATCTCGTTGATATATATACCTCTTGTAGACTTAGTATTGACAAGTTTTTTGTTCGAGGGTATTGACCCCTAGTCTTAGGGATCAGTTTTATAGTACCACCTGTGGGATAAGACGTTTCGATAGGGACAAGTTATAGATGTAAAGGTAAGGGCTAGAAGGGGCTTCTAGTCAAATGATAGTTAGAACCATGTATATACGAAAGTAGGTTGAAAGGATTTGGAGCCCATACCTAAGGTAGTGATAGAGTATATGACATATTTCCTCCTCCCAAATAAATATCTTAGATAGATTCTACTCCTAGGATATCATATTACTCCACTAATTGTATGAAAGTCTATGTTCTATGGTAGAATTGTAAGATGAAGATAAGTTGAAATAGGGGGGATGCAGAAAGCATCATCAGAGTGCTAAGTAGCTCATATGAATTCACTCGTTTCATGATGACCTTCATCAATTAAATATGGGAGTACACTTTGCTTAAGAATGGATTGAGAATGACCCAGGATATCATTAATGGAATAGGTTACCACAATCGAATCGTGTGAAGATTGACCATTGATATGTTTAAGAAGATCACGTAAAATGATGTACCAATAGTGGTGATCCCATGTCATTTATAAGGATGGGATTGTTCACAGTAGTAGGTGGTGACAAAAAAAAAACCTCGCCCATTCGTAAAGGAGCCAATTGATTTGCCGTTGAGAATCACATGTACTGATTTTAGTAAGTTAAGGTATGCTATAAGCATTGGACTGGTAGGATCTTCGAGTTCATTGTGTGATATGAAGTAATTCTATATAACCTCTGAATAAGATTAGCTCATTGGGTACAAGTCATGATGAGGGCTTCAGTATAATCGAATGATGGTTGTAAGAAACGTGAAAACAATTTAATGAACGCGAATAGAAGAATAGAAGTGAATGAGATTGTAGTTATGCCAGTTTCACAGAGATATGATTAGTCTAGAACAACGTAAGAACCAAGGGTAGAGAAGGTACGGTAAGGACTATTCGGTTAGAGGTGCCAGAATTTTGGTATGAAGGAAGTTAGTATGAGAGGCGCACTGAGACAAAAGAAACCCCCAAGGTAACTCAAAACAGAAATGTAAATGGAAGACGATTTAGTAATCGGTTGATGAGAGACTTAATTTTGATTATGGTAAGGAGACTCGGATGAGTCATCAGATAATGTAAAACTATGAATTGAATTTAAACTCACAGAGCATCGATTCCGTAATGCATTCAACCATGACTCTTAAAAAAATATCTAGACAGAAGAAACAGTGAGTAAAGTTCGATATAAGCATATAAATGAGTGATGGGGCGCAAATATGCCTAATGATACAAGATAAATATTGAGATATATGGTCTAGGTTGATGATATAAGAATGAAGATGAGGTGACAGACAAATAAAGATGATAAGTAAGTATTTTAAATATCAGAATCTCATATGTATCCAATGAGGGAATAACTTAACGATTCATCATCTATCGGATATCAACATAAAGAACGGGAATCAGGAGCAAAGTTTGAGATTACGTGTATAACAAAATGTTTTAGTATGAATAAGAATGTTTGAGAGGAATTTCTTTAATCCTTAATAGTGAGAAAGTACAAAAGGGGTATTTCTAAACTACGAATTAGAGCTAACCGCAGCGACACACACACTTTAGGTTCGATGTAATTATCTATAGAGTTTTCATAATTGAGATACTACAAATCATAATAGTTTCTAGTACACCTTTCGGTAAACAAAACTAAGTTTACTCTCTTATCCAATGTAATAATTGTCTGCAGATAATGGATGAGCAGCAGAAACCCAGTGGGTTGACTCAAAACATTGGGAACCCGATGTGAAATGGAAAATGTTTAGTATGGATTTTATTGCGAAACTACATATATTCCAAGGAGTGCACGAGATGGTACATTAAGAAGATCGTTCGCCTTCATGGGACCCTACTCTTTGACATTTGGCAAAGGTGCTCAGTTTATGGCTGATTTCTAAAGATCATTTCTAAAGGGTTTTAGGAACTCAGGGTATCCCTAGCCTTAGACATACTGATAGGTTGGGCGCATGATTCAGCCGCTAGAGGACATGTTATGAACATACCTATCGGGTTCCAAAGGAAGTTGGGGTGACCACCTACCTCTTTTTGAGTTTTCCTACAATGACAACTATTATGCTAGGCATTAGAGTGGTACCATATGAAACTCTATATGAGCGAAGATGTAAAACTCCTATCGGATGGTTCGAGGTAAGTAAACCAGAATTAATAAGATTTGACTTAATGCATCAAGTCATAAAAAGATGAAGTTATTCAAGAGCAATTGTTGATTGCTCAGAGTCGTTAGAAAAATCATAGTCAGATGTGTGCCGACATATAAAGAGTTCGGTTGTGAAAGGCGTGATCAAATTTGAGAAAATAGGAGACCATAGTCCATGGTATACTAGACCGTATCACATAATTTGATAAATAGGACAAGTAGCTTACCAGTTTTACATATCTTCCAGGGTTAGAGTTGTCCACCCAGTTTTCCATATTCCATGATAAGAGAGTATGTTGCAAATAATTCTTGGATAATACCCGTTGATGATATACAAGTTACAGAAAACCTATTGTATGAAGAAATTCCTATTACCCTTCTAAGATCGACAAGCCTGCAAGTTACTTACTAAAGATGATAGCCTCCGTTAAAAGGTTTTATGGCAGAGTAAAGATATGAAAGAAATGATGTAAGAAGTAGAAGAAAAGATGAAGTATAAAGTACAGCCAACTATTTCAGGTCATAGGCTCTATATGATTACGATTTAAATGTGATTCCCCATGTTGTTATGCAAGACTTGATACTAACCCTCCTTTTATGATTAATTGATAATCCGAGTAAAGAATAGCATGACCAAGAATTAATGTAATGATTCATAAGTAAGTTCCCATTCCAGGATGTTATACTAGATGCTTTGCAAAATTGTAAGATCTAATATTACATATGTTATGATATATGGCCTTACGAGGCAAGTTTGGATATCTTCTACTTGTTCATAGGGATGCGGATAGCCCCATTTGTAGAGGAGACTATGTCAAAATTTCTAGAAAGTCTTAAGGAAGTGGTTATATACTTGGGTACACCCCTATATTTGAGGAAGAATGTTCCTAATGGGAATGGATGTTACATCCCATAAATTGGGCGTTATTGTTGTAGTGAGTAATCCGGATGTTACATCCCGTATTTTCATACACTGAGTTGCATCGTAAGTTAGTCGATGTAAGCTAGAGAAAATGATTATCATTAAGATTACAAATGCGTAAACCATGTTTAGTAAGTGTTAAGTATTTTGAAGATTAGAGGTTAAATGAATTGAAAGGATTAAGTTGCATCGAATTCTTACGTTTGGTCATGAGTTATGGCAGAATTTGGCCCAACTTTTCGTGGGTATATTTACAAGTATATGAAGACTTATGGGGTGTATTACCTATCTGATGAAAAGAAGGCCGTAAACTTAAGTTTCCAACATGAGCCGCGAGGTGATTTGTTAGGACTGCCAAAGATTGCCAACCGTCCTATGGTGACATGCTTAATGTGGAGTGGAGTTGAAGACAAGACTTGAGGATCCAAGAAGGAAACATTTTTTTTGGCCTTTATGCTCAATGGAAGCCATGTTAGAACAACTTCCTACATCAACAATCATGTTACACACTCGGTCCTTCAACTTGCATCGGGTGTAGAAGATTTGTCCCCTTTGTGATTCTTTAAGTTCTCCTAGTTGTATACTCAATACATGTTCGAGAACTAGGCTCACACCATCTTCCTCAAGGGCCTCCGCCTCCTCTTGACTTTCTTCCACCTCAGGTTCTTCCACGGCAAAGTCGTCTTCACATTCATGGTGCTCATTTAGTGTAATGTCTTTCGGGTTAGAGCACTCTCTTGCAAAGTGTCCAATGCCTTGATACTTGAAACATCTTGTGCCGCCTCTTTCGACTCCTTTGGAAACTTCTATCTTCTTTCCTTTGTCCTTGCCCGTGTCATCTTATTTATACAAACGGTTAGAGTAAGAAGTACTACCATTTTCTTTGATACTAACGGGTTTGGTATAGGGCCTAGAAGCACCCTTCTTTTGTTGCCTCTCAAACTTTAGTGCCAAGTGACACACATCCTCAAACGTGTGGTAAGTGGATACTTTAACTTTCTCTTGTATTGCCGCATTCAAACCTCCTATGAATCGCGAAATACATTGTGATTCATTTTCCTCCAAGTCACATATCATTGTGACCTTTTTAAACTCCCGGACGTACTCTTTGACCTTAAGAACACCTTGCCGAAGCTTATTCAGTTTAAGGTAAAGGTCTTGCTCATACTCTCTCAGCAAGAACTTTCTTTTCAAGTGTTTTTTTAACTTCTCCCAAGAATCAATCTTGGTCTTGCCATATCTTTTTTGGCTTGTCCTTAGATTCTCGTACCACACGGAAGCAGATGATTTGAGCTTCAATGTGGAAACTTTAAAGTATTGATGGTCGTCATATTGCTTGAACTAAAATAGTCTCTCAATGGCTCTTATCCATTCGAGAAACTCCTCCAGGTCCAAGTTTTCGTCAAACATCGGAAGATTGAACTGTAAGGTTCGGTCATTTCCTCTTTCCAGCCTTGGTTCCTCTTGTGCATCACCTTCAACATGTATGGGGTTGTTTTGAGAAACTCCTCTCCGGACTCGACGTTATTGATAATGACTCGATCCACAAATTCTCTTCTCAATAGTTGCACTTGTTCCTCAACTATTTCGGTTAAAGCCCTCCTAAGTTCATCGTTTACATATGCCATAGTGTCAAAGCATGGGATTAGGTCGTCTCACTATAATACCAATCTGATGTAAGTAATGAGGGGTGTAAGTGGGTCAGGTCTTTGTTATATTTGGGTTGACCCAAAAAATAGACAAGAAAGTGGGGTTCTCAGTTTATCGTCTATTGCCGGGTAGTGGATATTAGGAGGATATTTCAGGTGGAACTAGGGGGAGTTAGGGTTAGAAGTTTTATGGGGGTGTTACGGGTGTGTTGAAGGTGGGGATGCTACTCGGGGTTTGGTGGTTGAGTGGAGCAAGGTGACAGAATAAGGCTGAAACAATGAGGTCTCCAGTTTATCGGGTTCTACCGGTAAGGTGGAGTTTGGTGACTATTTCGGGTAGTTTTAGGAAGAAGTGGGTTTTAGTGTTGTAGAGGAATGTCCCGGGGGTGTTGCGGGAGATTGTGGTTGCAGGACTTTGGTGTCTTAGTGGTGGTAAGGTCTCGGAGATGAACTGGGACATGAGGTCCGATAAAAGGAACTTGGTGGGGATATTGGTAAGGGTTGTTAGGTTTGCATAGGGATGCGGGTAGATTTGGGCAGTGGCCCTTTGAATGGAGGTTGTAGGGACGGTGTGGTGTATAGCAGAGCAAGGAAACAAGTAGCTTGGATGAGGAATGGACGCGGGATGCTAGGTGTAAACCAGAGTACACATCAAGTGTTATATGGTCGATATGGCAAGGATATTGACACCAGGGATTTATAGCTCGAGTTGACACCAAGATGTGTTTGGTAAATTGGACAAGGATTATATTGAGTTTTCTGACTACAATGCTCAATACTAACCAAACGAGGGTGACCGGAACATTAAAAGATAACACAAGATACACGGCCCTCCCGGAGGACCAACTAATATATATAACCTTGGGTTGAATATGTTAGCTTTTGAGTAAAACTCACTTTTTATATATCATCAACAACTCCCCATTACAATGTCCTAAGGGGCCTATTTATAGTAGCAAAAGGACCATTCGAGAAGGGATATACAAGGGACATAAACACAAGCCATTCGGCCAACGTAGGAACGGGGGAGGGGAAGGGATCTTCGGCCGAGGAGGATGAATACCGATCTCCCATGTTTTCTAGAACCTTTCTTGGTGACTTCCACATATGAACAAGTTAACTCTTAAATGAACTTCTTGGAGAGTGTTGAGAATCATCTCCCCTTGGCATGCATCTTGGGTTGATCGGTTGGGGGAGTGGTTCGACCAACTCTTTGGTTTCTTCAACTTCATCTTGATGTCCTCCAATGAAGGAAGTTCATGCATAAATTATCCGCTTGAATACCACACCTTCTAGATGATACATTTGCCTTTGCTACCTTGTTCAATCCTCGGCCAAGTCACCATTTGGATGAAACCCCTTCGGCCTAGTAACCCTTCTTACATAGTGTATTGAATGTGTACTAAGGGAAGATAGGGGTTATTACATGGCTTTAATGGTGTCCTAAGTAAACTTGTAATAAATCTAAGAAATTAAAGACAACAAATTAAAAGCATGGTCTTGGCCAAGACCAACACTAAGGCCGAATAATTGACCATCCTTTGAGACAATCAAGTATTGTCTCCTAATCCGCTCCATATCCCATACAATTCTAGGCCCTTAACTGTATATTGAAGGCTAACCATTGACACTCTCGGGATATCACTTCTTAACTTGAGTTGAGGAACCAAGTCCGGGACCTTTTTTACATCAGGGTATGTTCTCACATGCTTGTTATGTGTTTCAGGTTGACTTCTGTACCCATATCTCAGGTATTACATCCTTGTTTGCTGGTATTACCTACCGTACATATTTAGTACATCTTTCATAATTATGCCCTTTTCTAGAGCACTTTGTTCATACCGGCAGGTATAGATAGGCAGAGCGGCATTTCTACTCAATTGGTTACATGTTTCAGCTATTGGTTATCGTACTTCACTTCTCCGGAGTTGCATTGTAGGCATCGATAGGTACTATTGTATATATTTCTAGCATTTTGGGTTTGGTGGGGCCCTGTCCCAACCATTGATGTATTATAGAACTCTTAGAGGCTTACAGACTAGTGTTTGGTATGTATATGTTTTGTCATAGCCTTGTTGTCCCTCTTGTTATTTGGTAATACTCTACTAGTGGCCTGGTCGGCCTTGGTTATCTGTATATATTGTATTGGGACTCTTTTGCGTGCAGGTTATCATACACACTTGTGTTGTTAAAGTTATCAGAGGCCTTGTCGACCTAGGTTTCATGTTAAATGCTCTAGGTACTATAGTTTGTCTATGCGGTCCTTCGGGTGTGATGTGCCTGCCGCACCCCCCAAGGCTGGGATGTGACAATATGCTCTATCTGGCCATCTATCTGGAAGTGAAAAGTTGTACTGAGATTCACCTGAGTCCCCAAACCATTCTGAAAAGATCTCCAGAAGTTAGCTATAAAATGGGCTCCTCTATCTGATATAAGGGAGCCACAATATCTAGTGCATACAACTATGCATAGTCCTCAGTCGCGAAAGCAATTCTGACTGGACAATGAAGTCCATATTTATCACCTCCCGCTTCTATGTCAGAATTTCTATGTTTATGGCTAGCCCACCGGGTTTTCGATACTTGACTTGATTTATTGACAGTCGAGATATTGGACAAAATCTCAATGACACTCTTTCTCATTTCATCACACCATAAGTAGCTTCAATATTATGATACCTCTTTACCGGTCTAGGGGTGGATATAATATCTAGAATGAGGGGCTTCTGTTCTTTTTCCATACTTTCAATAGATGGGATGTATTATTGGCCCGGGTATCTCCAATACTCTATTTTCCTTCAACTCAAAGGTTGTGCTCTTACTTCATTGAAGGTTCTCATGGGGTCGTAACAGGGTAGAATATTCATACCATTGCTCTTTCACATTTACCCTAAGAATGATTTTGTTGCATTTGGAAAATAACTCTTCTATCCTCTAAGTCCAGCAATCGGACTCCTAAGCTTACTAGCTGATGTAGTTCTTTAGTCGACTCCCTCTTTTTCATCCCCAAACAGGCTAAGTTTCCCCTAAATCAGAGGCCGAAGGCACTGGCCACTATGTTAGACTTTCCCGAATGATTTATAGTGTAAGTCTCATAATCTTGTAATATTTCAAGCCATCGTCCTTTTCATAGATTCAAATCTTCCTTTTGTAAGATATACTGGGAACTCTGGTGAGTAATGACAATATCCGTATGAATTCCACACGAGTAGTGTGCATCACCACGATTAGCTCAGGTTCCTGAATCATATAACTTTTCTCATCCTTCCTTATTTGTCTTGAAGCATAGGCAATTACTCTGCCATATTGCTTTAGAACTCTCCCTGACCCGATGCCTAATACGTCGCAATATACTGCATAACCCATAAAATCTTCTGGAAATGTTAGCACAAATGCTAACATTTATCGATTCCTTTACTCCACAAATGTCACTGGCGCATTAATCCCTCTGATGAATAGGATAAAGAACTCAAGATAACCATATCTGGTCCTGAAGGTAGTCTTCGAGATATGTTTCTCCCAAACTCTAGCATAATAGTATTCGGATCTCAAATCAACCTTAGAGAAGCATCTGGCACCCCGTAACTGGTTGAACAAGTCATCAACCCCGTAACTGGGTGTTCATCTGACGGTAATCAATACACATTCTGAGTGAACCGTCTTTCTTTCGTACAGGTGGAACTGGAACACCCATGGTAAGGTGCTAGGCTTAATAAAGCCCTTCTATAACAAGTCTCTCAGTTACTCCTTCGACTTCTTTAGCTCAATTAGAGCCATTTTGTGCGCGCTGGGGTGGGGGTGACATTATTTTAGTATCGAAACTGATATCACTACTAAAGTATATCTCCAGCTTGGGGAAGATACCCAGAAATGCCCCTCATAATCATCTAAATGGACCGAAAGGTTGGTGGTCTTGTATCAGCACCTCTGACTCTGTGAAGAAGATACATATACTCTTTTTGGAAGTCATCTCTCTTACTTTAGAGTAAGGAACAGATCTATCCTTAGGTGTAACTACGACACTCTCCCAATCCAGGACTAACTTTCCTGAAATATAAAATCTAATAAGTTTCTCTCTGTAGTCACTATGGCATGACAAAATGTTAGCCAGCCCAAGTTCATAGCAACATAAAAAATCTAACATCTCTAACTTTGTTAAATCATCTCCTCTTACCATGGGTCATCTAAGGTTACATGACTACTCTTGTCTATGTAGTATAACTTCTATCAGTAGTTCTATTGTGAGTAGATCATACGTGAAGCGAAGTAGACCATCCGTACGGCTTACAATAATAGGTTGGGTCATGCATGCTCGCAACTCATGCCTACGTTAATTCAATAATCATACAACAACTCGTAGGCTAAGAGTTCATGCTCTATCAACTTATAATCTCACGGAATCATGTTGTCGCCACATCAAGTGAGGACTTACGATCCCATTGACCCGTTAGAGCCTAAATGTAGTTCAACTACCATTGGACCAGGGGCTCCACCTCGGTCTCTGCCTCTATACTTATAATTCATCTCTAATGGGACACTCTAACCCCATAATAATACTGTGGAAACCATGTCTTGAGAGTGAGATGTTAATACTATAGAACATGAAATAAGTCGACACTAGGTTGTAGGTGTATAAACATTCCCAACAAAGGAGCAGGTAACAAACTTGTATCCTTCATGCAACCTCATATTATGCTGGAGCCCGAGGCTCCCCATCTGTTCCTATCATGAACTTTTTGGTCAAGCTTTGGACATTTTTGAATTCTTTGAGTCTGACTCCCACACCAAAAGTAGCCCCCTAAACTCATTCGGCATCGCCCAACATGTGCCCGACCGCACCGACTGCAAAATGGTCTCGTCCAAACTGTGTCCATACACAAACTATCATGACAACCTGGTCCGTTGTCTATACATTTGCGGCCTATTACTGTTCAATGATCCTCTGTAATCATCAACTACTTTGGCCCTCTTGGATTGCCTACTATCTTCATCTAAATCATATCCTGTAAATACCTACAAGCCTTGATTAAAGGACTACAAATACTGTGGACTCTCTGATCCCTCAGAAGATCTAACAACCTCAAGTGCTCTAGCATGGAAAGATGACTGGAGCTTCTCTTAGCTCCTCTGGTACAAATAGAGTCAGAGACTCTCGGGAAGATGACTGACTTTGACTCTCGAACAAATATTCCTCAATATAGAGCATAAACAGAGATGGATCCTCATCAATAGAGTAACTCACACCCTCTCTCATCACTGCCTCAGCCCTCGGGCTAACTATAGCATTTCCAGTGAAAGACATCTCTATATAAAATATCAAAACATAAGTTAACTCAATCTCTTACGACTCAGCTCTATATCACGATTTAGATCGGAAAGAAAGGTAACCAACTCCTAAATGTCCTATAGCTTCTTGCTTCTATAATGTGGTGCACAACACACTTAGAAACAAGACTATACTAGACACGGCTTGTACACATCTTATGAGAGACCTTCTCTGATACCAAGTTTATCACGTCGCTACTCTGGAGGGGCGAGACCGGCATTCGATGCCTTACTTGACCGATTGTACCAATTGTAACTCGAAGCTATGGATGCACTCAGACAATACCAATGTAGGTCGATAAGGTCATGCTCAAAATAATCTATAAATAATAACTATTTCAACCATAATGGAAATCAACTCCAAAAGAAATATATACAAGGGTCGGAAAGGCCACTGAACTAACATCGGTGTAACCACAAGACATGTCTACAAGCCCATAAAGATAACAATTGTACTGTGGTCGGGACAGGGCCCCGACCTACCCATATTGTCTATACAACAAAACTTTGGACTTGTCAACTCCGAATGAAGTGGAGCTTACAACAAGCTGATGCTTGGTATGCCTACTGAAGGGTATAGCTCTTTAATTTTTAGGACCTGCACACATGAAATACATTGCCTCCGGAAAAGGGACATCGGTACAAAATAATGTACCGAGCATGTAAGGCAACTGAATAACTGAAAGCTAAAACTGAACTGAAATGTGTAACAATTGAAAGTACTGAGAGTCAATGATAATTTGAGTATGTAGTTACCTGCTTTTGTCTCATCTCACATCCCAAAGCAATGCAATATAT
Source organism: Anisodus acutangulus (assembly GCA_029783415.1). Lineage (NCBI taxonomy): Eukaryota > Viridiplantae > Streptophyta > Magnoliopsida > Solanales > Solanaceae > Anisodus > Anisodus acutangulus. The sequence continues at coordinate 29,917,755 of CM056494.1, forward strand.
ATATAACTACCGGCCGCATATAGGGCTGGGTAAGTGTGTGACTGCCCGACCACGTGTAGCGCTCTATAAGTGTCTACCAACCATGTAGGCTCTGTAAGTGTCTACCCAGCCATATAGGCTCGGTAAGTGACTTAAATGTAACAATATGAGTGTACTCTCTTCTTCCTCACTCTCGAGGGATAAGTATAACCTGAAGCGTAATCTTTTCTTTCTCACTATCGAGGAATGAGTATAAACTGAATATGCTTTCTACTTTCTCATTATCAAGGAATGAGTATAAATAGAATACTCTTTCTACTTTCTCATTGTTGCACCCTATATTTAACGGATTAAAACTAGTTCACAACTTATGACTATGTTTCCGCTGGTTTTGAAAATATTCAGAGTCGCCACCTAACTTTTAGGAAATATTAGAAAACCATTTGCAAAAAGATGTAAACTCCATTTTAGTCTTTGAAACCTATGAGTTTCTAAGGGTTTTATTTACCTGAGAGAAAGGTGTTAAGCACCCCCAAAGCCTATCCGAAGATAATCCTTAAACTTAGTTTAACTAACAGTAGAGGATGGTTTCTCTATATGTTTCTATTTTATTATTAACGATTTTGTTAAAGAACTGCGAAAGAACTAACTTCCTAAGTGAACTGTATAAAACAGTTTTAAAAGTGATTGTAATTATCTAAATATATACAGGTGCATGTATAAAATTTGTAAAAAGTGGTTGAAGATATAGTTATGCAGAAAAACATGTGTAAAGTATATAATAATATAAAAAATAGGGTATTTACGTGTTTATTCATATGCGAAGTAGTTGGTGAAGCGGTATGCATGAGATGTAAAAGAATATATGTATATATTTTATGATGTATATGATATACCAAAAATAGTGTGTATATTTACGGGAAAAACAGTGTGTATGTGCGTTGGATATGTCATATATAAAGATGGCATATATGTTCGTAAAATAGTTACTTATGATATGAGATTAATATAAGTAAAAATAAGGTTTAAATAAAAATATTTCAGTTTGGGAGGTTGATAAATATGTTGTATATCCTACTCAGTACTCCCTTCCTGTAGTATCTTCTCGCTATGTTTATCTATAAGTCATCAAATAGTTATCTCCAAAATTAATTTTTTTTTTTTGTTCTGGACTATGTCCAGTCACTAGTCTTAACGTTACTATTCATCGTCCCTGCCAGTTGGTGTATTTTTTACTATTTGGTCTTACTGTAATATTATTCCTGTTCACTTCTTTCTTTTGAACTGTTCATCTCGTCCTTTAGACTTTACCCTAATAATGACTGTCGTCTTTAGCCACACCCAATTTTCAGGCCAACAGAGTCCTTCCGCGGACATCAACGGCCATTCTTACCAACCACCGTTGGTATAGGAATTTACAGGCTAATCCATGGATGTCACTATAGAGAATAAAGGATAACCATATACTAAGTTCATCGGGTAGTCGTGATTAGGTATAATAGCCAATAAGATTTTAACAGCAACTAATACATTCTTTGGCCAAGATTATAACTAGTAATTTTAAGATTCATGATGAAAAATAAAAACATCATTCTGTATTAACAAGATAACTTGCATTTCTGCAAGATAGTACAAACATAATATACATATGGAGATGACTACTTAAAAACACTTAAAAAACTTACATAGTCTGAAGTACAGGGAGGTTTCCCTTTCGGGAGTCCCGGGGAGTTGTGGTCGCTACGGGGGAATGCGTACCACCCTTATTCTACTTACATCGGGGTTTATACAAGTGAGGGGAGTGTTTTGGAGAAAGGAGGTGTTTGGTGGAGGGAGTTTTTCTCTGATTTCAATAGTGTCTTCCCTATCTTTCTCTCGCTCTGTCTATCTTCTGAAGAGAGGTCTCTTATTTATAGTGGCTCGCGGACTTCAGCTGCGGATTTCAAACTTAAAAAAGTATCTTCAATAGTTTAGTAGGCTGGGTGCGTTGAGGGCCCCATTGTCCTTTCAACTTTTGAAAAAATATCTTCTTTTGTTGTTTTCTGCTGTTGTCCTTTTGCTTTGTTGATTTTTTCAACGCTGCTGTCCTGGCTTGTCTGCTACTTTTGGTCACTTTTCCTAAAGTGGTTGTCTCTGTCTTGGCTTTGGCATCTTTCAACTTTTGTAGTTGTCCGTTGCTTCTGCTTTCTTTCATGTGTTCAAATTATGTTCTGCAATGGAATCAAAACTCATGCCTGAGTCATCATTTTCGTTTGGATCCTAAGCATGTTGGATTAATTCATTTTCTGAATCTGTTTCTGACACATGATGTATATCTTCTGTATTTAGTCCTCTACTTTGTCTTGGTATTTCCGGTGTTGTGATTTCCGGGTTCTCATGTTTATCTTCTATTACTGGTCTAATCTGTTCTTTGAAAATGTTTTCCAAAGTATCTTTTATTATTTCTTCTATATTCTTCTGTGGCTTCTTTTTTCTGCTCCGAGCTCGGGATGTTGATCCAGTTAGAGTTTGGGGCAGTCTTCGTCTAGTCTTAAGAGGAATTTCCTCTTCTGATTCACTTTTTAGTAAAGTGACAACTTTCAACGGTTTTGATTTGTCTTTACCGGCGACCGTTTGTACCGGACTAGTTGTACCTATACCTGGTACAATAGGTTTCTTAACATTCAGACGGGAATGTACACCGATCTCATCCATTTTTTTAGATGGAGAACTCTGTTGGGTTTGTCTCAGGAGTAGTTCTAATTTTGTATTCTTTTCTAGGAGGTATATGTTCTGAGTCTGAAGCTCTTCTTTTGTCTGGTTTAATCTTTTAAATGACTCTGTCATTGTATTGCAATGGTCACAAAAGATGATCTTATCTGTGTCTTTTTTGATGTTATACTGTGGGGTCTGATTAGGATTTTGTCTGAGAGCTGGAGAGAGGTAGTAATTGGGGCCAAGTATTCCTCTTGCATAATCAAGGGCCTCATTAAAGTCATTAGAACCTTTGAATAGTGGGGCTTTAATATCTTTAATTGAATCCACCACTTCAATCCATGTCTGAAACACTCCTTTAGTCTTTCCATGAATCACAACATAAAATTTAAAACGTTTTTCTAAATTCTTTTCATGGAAATAAGAACAAGTACTATTTAAAGTAGCCAAAAAATGGCTGTTGTATTTCCTTGTGTGTGAAATCCATAAATTATCCACAAGGCATTTTTGTTGTTTGTCTATAAAGAAGTCTGGCAAAACTTTAAAAGTCATATTAGACGGTGGGTAAGATATTAAATTATTCTTACCGAAAATGAGTCTTTCTAAAGGGGGAGTCTCAAGGGCAGATATGGGCCTGAAATTCAGGTTCCCCAATACTGATTGTCTATAAGTGTCTTGGGGTATGGCTGGGCCTTTCCCTTTGTCTTTTGCAGTCTTCTTTGCTGAGCTACTCATGCTGATAAGAAAAGAGAGCACCGTTAGTTAGGAAAAACTTTAATATTCTTTCTAGATTTGTCTGTAGTGATTGTTAATCTACTGAGCTGGTCTGCTAAGTTGTTATCTTTACCTTTAATGTGTTCAAAGACTAAATTGTATATAGATATGGTGTCTAAAAAATTTAACCACCTACGTCTACTACTACTCTTGTCATTTATCTTCTGGTGAAACTTAACAATAGCCTCACAATCTGTTCTAACTAACGTCTCAGCCTTATTTAAAATATAAAGTCTAAAAGCATTTAGTCCGTATATTACTGCTAGTATTTCTGCGTCTATACTACTCATGTTACCTTTCTCTTTGTATTTACCACTTTGATAAGCACAAATACGTTCTGAAGTCTTATTACAATATTTATTTGTCTTTGCTTTTAATACTGCGCCCCATCCTTCGAAACTTCCGTCTGTCTCGATAATCAAGTTGTCTTTTTCGAGAGGCATACTTAGATCCGGAATATTCTGGATCCTTTGTTTTAGGAGCTTCACAATCTTTATGTCTTCTGTATTAAAAAAAAAATTTTACCTGTTGAACCTGTCTTAGAGTATAATGGTGCGGCAATCTTTCCTAGATCTTTTATAAAATTTCTGGCATAATTTAATATTCCTAGAAACTTCTGTAAGTCTTTTGTTTTGTCCAGTTTATCTGGCATATCTAAAACTTTTTTAGCGATATGGGGTTGGAGTTTTATTTTTCCTTCTCCTATCGTTACCCCTAAAAAGTCTATGTATTTTTTACATAGAACCATCTTCTTCTTACTAATAATTACACCATTGTCTACAAAAAGTTTAAAAACTGTCTGAAGGTGTCCTAAGTGTTCTACCATATTATTACTAAATACTAGTATGTCATCTACATATACTATAGTAAATCTTTTATAATCCCCAAAAATCATATCCATTTTCTTTTGAAAAATCGGGGGAGCAGTCTTTAGTCCGAATGACATTACTAACCATTCAAAGTGTCCTTCTGGACAAGTGAAAGCAGTCCATTCTATACTGTCTGGATGCATTTTTACTTGCGATATCGATTCTGATCAAATTTCTTTGAAAATCGTTTTTCCTTGAATTCTATTTATTAATTCAGTCTTGTCTGGTAATTTGTATCCATTACTTCTAGTATTATCGTTAAGTCTTTTATAGTTAATAACCATTCGGGCTTTTCCTCTAACTTCTTCTGAATGGTTCCTCACTATAAATGCTGTCGATCTATGTTTGGACGTAGATCGTCTTATTATTTCTAAATCTGTTAAGTCTTTAATTTGGATTTTAAAGTCTTCTAGATCTTTATTGGTTGCTTCTATTGAAGCAGTCTTAATTATATATTATGGATTGATAATTTCTAATTCACAAAGAATTTTATTATTTTTCCAGTGTCTTAACGGCTTTTCACCTATTATTTCTAGTCTATCTAGTATCTTAACTATTTCATCTAGATCTTTCTGATCTTTTATAATTCCTATTTTGTTTAAACCGTCTTTAAAATTTACAAAATCTGTTTCTAATTCTATTAGCGTATATTTTTTTGCTAAGATGTCATCTTCTATTAAGTCATAGATTTCTAAATCTTCTAACTCTAAATTATTCTTGTTTTGGCGTGAGTATTTTTCATTCTTGTTGCAATTGTTACAAAGAACTGTCATTTATTTTTATATTTGAGATCTGACTAATTCTTGTTTCTTGTTTTTGAGTCTGTACCGGGGAGTAGGTACTGTCTTTTTGGAATATAATTCCATCTCTAGTTATTGTACAGCTTCCATTATTGTGTAGTAGGAAGTCTAAACCTAAAATAAAGTCTGTATTTATATTTAGGGGTCTTACCAATATCCTATTTATTTTATAGTGTGGACTATAAAACTTATCACATGAATTAATGAAGCTTATTACTGCTTCTTGTAAATAATATTTATAAAAATTGTGTGTTCCATCCATCTGCATGGCTGAGGATGGTTTATCTAGAGTCATAATTAAACTAGCTGGGACAATTTTTTTATTTAATATACTGCTTTTGCAGCCTGTGTCTATTAAGGCTAGTGTAGTAATCTCATAATTCTGAATTTTAATCTTTGTCAATAGTCTTAAAGAACTGAATTTTTTGTCTTCGTTACAAATTAAATTTCTATTCATTAATTCTGCAGAGCCATCAATCTGCTCTTCCTCTAGTTGTTCTTCTAGTTGTTCTTCTAAATTTTTAGCGTCTTTTTGTAGTTCTATCAAATTTAATCTCTTTTCTAAAGTATTAACTCTAGTTTCGAGCGTCATTAGTCTGATTGATAGAGTTGGATCTGTTATTGGGTCTTGTAAGATAGCTAAATCTTTTTTGGGCCCAATAGTTATGTTTAATTCTTTTTGCAGGCAGTTTATGCAGCCTTCCATGCAGCATTTTTTGCATTTGGCCCGTTTGCTTCTGCTCGGGAACCATTTACAAATGCAACATGCGGTGCTGTCCAATCCTTTATTCTTTTCGAATAAATGATCGCAATCTGACTCTGTATTTACTAGATTATTAAGTTCTTGTATATTAAGATTCTCTATACCTAATTCGTTTATAAATTCATCTGCTTCTGAGTCTGATGAATCTATCAACTGGTCTTGGTCATTATGTATCCTTACTACTGAATATATGCTTTCTGTATCTGACATATATTCGTCTACACATATTAATGTTTCTTGGAAGTCTTCGATAAGCTGAGCATTTTTACTATTATTGTTTAATCTTTTAGGGCATGTATTTGCCAAGTGCTCTATACTACCACAAGTAAAACATTCCAGTCTATTTTTATATGTCCTATCATCTCGGTACTTCCTAATGTGTTTACTTTTGTCTAAGTAAGGCTTTTTAGCTATTGATTTCCTAAGATAATATTTCTTTTTATCATATTTATCTGTCTTATTTTTTCTTTTATACTTCTTTTTCTTCTGGGGGTCTTTATCGTAGCTTTGAGTTGTGTATATTACGCTCTTGCAGAAACTTAGCTCATTTTGTTTAAGTTGTTTCTGTATCTGGAGGTTTGTACACTTCTCCTGGAGTATTTCCATTATGTGCTGGATCCTGTGTCCTATGGACCATTTGGCCGTAGGATTTTGTAGGATTCCGTCACGCTTACTCCAGCGTTCTTCAATCTCTCTACCTAGAGCTCCTGGTAGTTTATTGAAGAGTTTCTTGCCTAAGTCTTGATCAAATGAGTTTCACTGATCGTGCAAGAGTAAAAAAATCATTTAAAAACTTTTTAATATATATCCAATTACTTATGCTAAGTTGTTCTAACTTAATTAGCGCATTTTTCTGTAGAATTATAAGTCCGCTATTTGGGTCCTCACCAGTAATAAGAGTGTGAATCTTATTGGTGAAATTATACGGGTTTGATCCCATACCTACCAATTGGACAAATTCTTCTGGGAAATTTGTTTTGTAAGCTTCCCATAATGCCTTTGTTGATTCTCCTAGGAAAGTCTCTAAATATTTATACATAGTTTCCGGGTCTGTTTCTATGTAACTTTGTATGTAGTCTGCTACTACTATACCCTTCCATATATCTATTACGAAATTCCACCTTTGTGGATCATGGGCAGCTATGTTAAGGATTTTTCCTCTACTTCCTCCTTCTTGGAGGACTATGTTTTCTTCTATAGGCATTCGTTTTCCTGATGGCTTAACGGCTGCTATAGGTTCTTCTAAATTTCTCCATACCAAGACCAGTTGATAGATTCATCAGACTCAGAAGCAGATGAATTTATAAACGAATTAGGTATAGAGAATCTTAATATACAAGAACTTAATAATCTAGTAAATACAGAGTCAGATTGCGATCATTTATTCGAAAAGAATAAAGGATTGGACAGCACCGCATGTTGCATTTGTAAATGGTTCCCGAGCAGAAGCAAACGGGCCAAATGCAAAAAATGCTGCATGGAAGGCTGCATAAACTGCCTGCAAAAAGAATTAAACATAACTATTGGGCCCAAAAAAGATTTAGCTATCTTACAAGACCCAATAACAGATCCAACTCTATCAATCAGACTAATGACGCTCGAAACTAGTGTTAATACTTTAGAAAAGAGATTAAATTTGGTAGAACTACAAAAAGACGCTAAAAATTTAGAAGAACAACTAGAGGAAGAGCAGATTGATGGCTCTGCAGAATTAATGAATAGAAATTTAATTTGTAACGAAGACAAAAAATTCAGTTCTTTAAGACTATTGACAAAGATTAAAATTCAGAATTATGAGATTACTACACTAGCCTTAATAGACACAGGCTGCACAAGCAATATATTAAATAAAAAAATTGTCCCAGCTAGTTTAATTAAGACTCTAGATAAACCATCCTCAGCTATGCAGATGGATGGAACACACAACTTTTATAAATACTATTTACAAGAAGCAGTAATAAGCTTCATTAATTCTTGTGATAAGTTTTATAGTCCACACTATAAAATAAATAGAATATCGGTAAGAGCCCTGAATATAAATACAGACTTTATTTTAGGATTAGATTTCCTACTACACAATAATGGAAGTTGTACAATAACTAGAGATGGAATTATATTCCAAAAAGACAGTACCTACTCCCCGGTACAGACTCAAAAACAAGAAACAAGAATTAGTCAGATCTCAGATATAAAAAAATAAATGACAGTTGCTGTAACAATTGCAACAGTAATGAAAAATACTGCTGCCAAAACAGTAATAAGTTAGAGTTAGAAGATTTAGAAATCTATGACTTAATAGAAGATGACATCTTAGCAAAGAACTATACACTAATAGAATTAGAAACAGATTTTGTAAATTTTAAAGATGGTTTAAACAAAATAGGAATTATAAAAGATCAGAAGGATCTAGATGAAATAGTTAAGATACTAGATAAACTAGAAATAATAGGTGAAAAACCGTTAAGACACTGGAAAAATAATAAAATTCTTTGTGAATTAGAAATTATCAATCCAGAATATATAATCAAGACTGCTTCAATAGAAGCAACCAATAAAGATCTAGAAGACTTTAAAATCCAAATTAAAGACTTAACAAATTTAGAGATAATAAGACGATCTACGTCAAAACATAGATCGGCAACATTCGTAGTAAGGAACCATTCAGAAGAAGTTAGAGGAAAAGCTCGAATGGTTATTAACTATAAAAGACTTAACGATAATACTAGAAATAATGGATACAAATTACCAGACAAGACTGAATTAATAAATAGAATTCAAGGAAAAATGATTTTCAGCAAATTTGACTGTAAATCGGGATACTGGCAAGTAAAATTGCATCCAGACAGTATAGAATGGACTGCCTTCACTTGTCCAGAAGGACACTTTGAATGGTTAGTAATGCCATTCGGACTAAAGACAGCTCCCCCGATTTTTCAAAAGAAAATGGATATGATTTTTGGGGATTATAAAAGATTTACTATAGTATATGTAGATGACATACTAGTATTTAGTAATAATATGATAGAACACCTAGAACACCTTCAGACAGTTTTTAAACTTTTTGTAGACAATGGTGTAATTATTAGTAAAAAGAAGATGGTTCTATGTAAAAAATACATAGACTTTTTAGGGGTAACGATAGGAGAAGGAAAAATAAAACTCCAACCCCATATCGCTAAAAAAGTTTTAGACATGCCAGATAAACTGGATAAAACAAAAGATTTACAGAAGTTTCTAGGAATATTAAATTATGCCAGAAATTTTATAAAAGATCTAGGAAAGATTGCTGGACCATTATACTCTAAGACAGGTTCAACAGGTCAAAAAAATTTTAATACAGAAGACATAAAGATTGTGAAGCTCCTAAAACAAAGGATCCAGAATATTCCGGATCTAAGTATGCCTCTCGAAAAAGATTACTTAATTATCGAGACAGACGGAAGTTTCGAGGGATGGGGCGCAGTATTGAAAGCAAAGACAAATAAGTATTGTAATAAGACTTCAGAACGTATTTGCGCTTATCAAAGTGGTAAATACAAAGAGAAAGGTAACATGAGTAGCATAGACGCAGAAATACTAGCAGTAATATACGGACTAAATGCTTTTAGACTTTATATTTTAAATAAGGCTGAGACGTTAGTTAGAACAGATTGTGAGGCTATTGTTAAGTTTCACCAGAAGATAAATGACAAGAGTAGTAGTAGACGTAGGTGGTTAAATTTTTTAGACACCATATCTATATACAATTTAGTCTTTGAACACATTAAAGGTAAAGATAACAACTTAGCAGACTAGCTCAGTAGATTAACAATCACTACAGACAAATCTAGAAAGAATATTAAAGTTTTTCCTAGCTAACGGTGCTCTCTTTTCTTATCAGCATGAGTAGCTCAGCAAAGAAGACTGCAAAAGACAAAGGGAAAGGCCCAGCCATACCCCAAGACACTTATAGACAATCAGTATTAGGGAACCTGAATTTCAGGCCCATATATGCCCTTGAGAATCCCCCTTTAGAAAGACTCATTTTCGGTAAGAATAATTTAATATCTTACCCACCGTCTAATATGACTTTTAAAGTTTTGTCAGACTTCGTTATAGACAAACAACAAAAATGCTTTGTGGATAATTTATGGATTTCACACACAAGGAAAGACAACAGCCATTTTTTGGCTACTTTAAATAGTACTTGTTCTTATTTCCATGAAAAGAATTTAGAAAAACGTTTTAAATTTTATGTTGTGATTCATGGAAAGACTAAAGGAGTGTTTCAGACATGGATTGAAGTGGTGGATTCAATTAAAGATATTAAAGCCCCACTATTCAAAGGTTTTAATGACTTTAATGAGGCCCTTGATTATGCAAGAGGAATACTTGGCCCCAATTACTACCTCTCTCCAGCTCTCAGACAAAATCCTAATCAGACCCCACAGTATAACATCAAAAAAGACACAGATAAGATCATCTTTTGTGACCATTGTAATACAATGACAGAGTCATTTAAAAGATTAAACCAGACAAAAGAAGAGCTTCAGACTCAGAACATATACCTCCTAGAAAAGAATACAAAATTAGAACTACTCCTGAGACAAACCCAACAGAGTTCTCCATCTCAAAAAATGGATGAGATCGGTGTACATTCCCGTCTGAATGTTAAGAAACCTATTGTACCAGGTATAGGTACAACTAGTCCGGTACAAACGGTCGCCGGTAAAGACAAATCAAAACCGTTGAAAGTTGTCACTTTACTAAAAAGTGAATCAGAAGAGGAAATTCCTCTTAAGACTAGACGAAGACTGCCCCAAACTCTAACTGGATCAACATCCCGAGCTCGGAGCAGAAAAAAGAAGCCACAGCAGAATATAGAACAAATAATAAAAGATACTTTGGAAAACATTTTCAAAGAACAGATTAGACCAGTAATAGAAGATAAACATGAGAACCCGGAAATCACAACACCGGAAATACCAAGACAAAGTAGAGGACTAAATACAGAAGATATAGATCATGTGTCAGAAACAGATTCAGAAAATGAATTAATCCAACATGCTCAGGATCCAAACGAAAATGATGACTCAGGCATGAGTTTTGATTCCATTGCAGAACATAATTTGAACACATGAAAGAAAGCAGAAGCAACGGACAACTACAAAAGTTGAAAGATGCCAAAGCCAAGACAGAGACAGCCACTTTAGGAAAAGTGACCAAAAGTAGCAGACAAGCCAGGACAGCAGCGTTGAAAAAATCAACAAAGCAAAAGGACAACAGCAGAAAACAACAAAAGAAGATATTTTTTCAAAAGTTGAAAGGACAATGGGGCCCTCAACGCACCCAGCCTACTAAACTATTGAAGATTCTTTTTTAAGTTTGAAATCCGCAGCTGAAGTCCGCGAGCCACTATAAATAAGAGACCTCTCTTCAGAAGATAGATAGAGCAAGAAAAAAATAGAGAAGACAGGACAGAAAAAAAAAACCATAGAAAATCTCCCTCCACCAAAAGCACCTCCTCTCTCTAAAAAACTCCCCTCACTTGTATAAAACCCGATGTAAGTAGAATAAGGGCGGTACTCATTCCCCCGTAGCAACTAGATCTCCCCGGGACTCCCGAAAGGGAAACCTCCCTGTACTTCAGACTATGTAAGTCTTTAAAGTTTTTTTTAAGTAGTCATCTCCATATGTATATTATGTTTGTACTATCTTGCAGAAATGCAAGTTTATGTTGTTAATACAGTATGATGTTTTTTATTTTCATCATGAATCTTAAAATTACTAGTTATAATCTTGGCCAAAGAATGTATTAGTTGCTGTTAAAATCTTATTGGCTATTATACCTAATCACGACTACCCGATGAACTTAGTATATGGTTATCCTTTATTCTCTATAGTGACATCCATGGATTAGCCTGTAAATTCCTATACCAGCGGTGGTTGGTAAGAATGGCCGTTGATGTCCGCGGAAGGACTGTGTTGGCCTGAAAATTGGGTGTGGCTAAAGACGACAGTCATTATTAGGGTAAAGTCTAAAGGACGAGATGAACAGTTCAAAAGAAAGAAGTGAACAGGAATAATATTACAGTAAGACCAAATAGTAAAAAATACACCAACTGGCAGGGACGATGAATAGTAACGTTAAGACTAGTGACTGGACATAGTCCTAGAAACTTCTGTAAGTCTTTTGTTTTATCCAGTTTATCTGGCATGTCTAAAACGTTTTTAGCGATATGGGGTTGGAGTTTTATTTTTCCTTCTCCTATCGTTACCCCTAAAAAGTCTATGTATTTTTTACATAGAACCATCTTCTTTTTACTAATAATTACACCATTGTCTACAAAAAGTTTAAAAACTGTCTGAAGGTGTCCTAGGTGTTCTATCATATTATTACTAAATACTAGTATGTCATCTACATATACTATAGTAAATCTTTTATAATCCCCAAAAATCATATCCATTTTCTTTTGAAAAATCGGGGGAGCTGTCTTTAGTCCGAATGGCATTACTAACCATTCAAAGTGTCCTTCTGGACAAGTGAAGGCAGTCCATTCTATACTGTCTGGATGCATTTTTACTTGCCAGTATCCCGATTTACAGTCAAATTTACTGAAAATCATTTTTCCTTGAATTCTATTTATTAATTCAGTCTTGTCTGGTAATTTGTATCCATTACTTCTAGTATTATCGTTAAGTCTTTTATAGTTAATAACCATTCGAGCTTTTCCTCTAACTTCTTCTGAATGGTTCCTTACTACGAATGCTGCCGATCTATGTTTTGACGTAGATCGTCTTATTATCTCTAAATTTGTTAAGTCTTTAATTTGGATTTTAAAGTCTTCTAGATCTTTATTGGTTGCTTCTATTGAAGCAGTCTTGATTATATATTCTGGATTGATAATTTCTAATTCACAAAGAATTTTATTATTTTTCCAGTGTCTTAACGGCTTTTCACCTATTATTTCTAGTTTATCTAGTATCTTAACTATTTCATCTAGATCCTTCTGATCTTTTATAATTCCTATTTTGTTTAAACCATCTTTAAAATTTACAAAATCTGTTTCTAATTCTATTAGTGTATAGTTCTTTGCTAAGATGTCATCTTCTATTAAGTCATAGATTTCTAAATCTTCTAACTCTAACTTATTACTGTTTTGGCAGCAGTATTTTTCATTACTGTTGCAATTGTTACAGCAACTGTCATTTATTTTTTTATATTTGAGATCTGACTAATTCTTGTTTCTTGTTTTTGAGTCTGTACCGGGGAGTAGGTACTGTCTTTTTGGAATATAATTCCATCTCTAGTTATTGTACAGCTTCCATTATTGTGTAGTAGGAAGTCTAAACCTAAAATAAAGTCTGTATTTATATTTAGGGGTCTTACCAATATCCTATTTATTTTATAGTGTGGACTATAAAACTTATCACATGAATTAATGAAGCTTATTACTGCTTCTTGTAAATAATATTTATAAAAATTGTGTGTTCCATCCATCTGCATGGCTGAGGATGGTTTATCTAGAGTCATAATTAAACTAGCTGGGACAATTTTTTTATTTAATATACTGCTTTTGCAGCCTGTGTCTATTAAGGCTAGTGTAGTAATCTCATAATTCTGAATTTTAATCTTTGTCAATAGTCTTAAAGAACTGAATTTTTTGTCTTCGTTACAAATTAAATTTCTATTCATTAATTCTGCAGAGCCATCAATCTGCTCTTCCTCTAGTTGTTCTTCTAGTTGTTCTTCTAAATTTTTAGCGTCTTTTTGTAGTTCTATCAAATTTAATCTCTTTTCTAAAGTATTAACTCTAGTTTCGAGCGTCATTAGTCTGATTGATAGAGTTGGATCTGTTATTGGGTCTTGTAAGATAGCTAAATCTTTTTTGGGCCCAATAGTTATGTTTAATTCTTTTTGCAGGCAGTTTATGCAGCCTTCCATGCAGCATTTTTTGCATTTGGCCCGTTTGCTTCTGCTCGGGAACCATTTACAAATGCAACATGCGGTGCTGTCCAATCCTTTATTCTTTTCGAATAAATGATCGCAATCTGACTCTGTATTTACTAGATTATTAAGTTCTTGTATATTAAGATTCTCTATACCTAATTCGTTTATAAATTCATCTGCTTCTGAGTCTGATGAATCTATCAACTGGTCTTGGTCATTATGTATCCTTACTACTGAATATATGCTTTCTGTATCTGACATATATTCGTCTACACATATTAATGTTTCTTGGAAGTCTTCGATAAGCTGAGCATTTTTACTATTATTGTTTAATCTTTTAGGGCATGTATTTGCCAAGTGCTCTATACTACCACAAGTAAAACATTCCAGTCTATTTTTATATGTCCTATCATCTCGGTACTTCCTAATGTGTTTACTTTTGTCTAAGTAAGGCTTTTTAGCTATTGATTTCCTAAGATAATATTTCTTTTTATCATATTTATCTGTCTTATTTTTTCTTTTATACTTCTTTTTCTTCTGGGGGTCTTTATCGTAGCTTTGAGTTGTGTATATTACGCTCTTGCAGAAACTTAGCTCATTTTGTTTAAGTTGTTTCTGTATCTGGAGGTTTGTACACTTCTCCTGGAGTATTTCCATTATGTGCTGGATCCTGTGTCCTATGGACCATTTGGCCGTAGGATTTTGTAGGATTCCGTCACGCTTACTCCAGCGTTCTTCAATCTCTCTACCTAGAGCTCCTGGTAGTTTATTGAAGAGTTTCTTGCCTAAGTCTTGATCAAACGAGTTTCCGCTGATCGTGCAGTAGTAAAAAAAATCATTTAAAAACTTTTTAATATATATCCAATTACTTATGCTAAGTTGTTCTAACTTAATTAAAGCATTTTTCTGTAGAATTATAAGTCCGCTATTTGGGTCCTCACCAGTAATAAGAGTGTGAATCTTATTGGTGAAATTGTACGGGTTTGATCCCATACCTACCAATTGGACAAATTCTTCTGGGAAATTTGTTTTGTAAGCTTCCCATAATGCCTTTGTTGATTCTCCTAGGAAAGTCTCTAAATATTTATATATAGTTTCCGGGTCTGTTTCTATGTAACTTTGTATGTTGTCTGCTACTACTATACCCTTCCATATATCTATTACGAAATTCCACCTTTGTGGATCATGGGCAGCTATGTTAAGGATTTTTCCTCTACTTCCTCCTTCTTGGAGGACTATGTTTTCTTCTATAGGCATTCGTTTTCCTGATGGCTTAACGGCTGCTATAGGTTCTTCTAAATTTCTCCATACCAAGACCAGTTGATAGATTCATCAGACTCAGAAGCAGATGAATTTATAAACGAATTAGGTATAGAGAATCTTAATATACAAGAACTTAATAATTTAATATTCCTAGAAACTTCTGTAAGTCTTTTGTTTTATCCAGTTTATCTGGCATGTCTAAAACACCACCGCTGGTATAGGAATTTACAGGCTAATCCATGGATGTCACTATAGAGAATAAAGGATAACCATATACTAAGTTCATCGGGTAGTCGTGATTAGGTATAATAGCCAATAAGATTTTAACAGCAACTAATACATTCTTTGGCCAAGATTATAACTAGTAATTTTAAGATTCATGATGAAAAATAAAAACATCATTCTGTATTAACAAGATAACTTGCATTTCTGCAAGATAGTACAAACATAATATACATATGGAGATGACTACTTAAAAACACTTAAAAAACTTACATAGTCTGAAGTACAGGGAGGTTTCCCTTTCGGGAGTCCCGGGGAGTTGTGGTCGCTACGGGGGAATGCGTACCACCCTTATTCTACTTACATCGGGGTTTATACAAGTGAGGGGAGTGTTTTGGAGAAAGGAGGTGTTTGGTGGAGGGAGTTTTTCTCTGATTTCAATAGTGTCTTAGCTATCTTTCTCTCGCTCTGTCCCTATCTTAACGTTACTATTTATCGTCCCTGCCAGTTGGTGTATTTTTTACTATTTGGTCTTACTGTAATATTATTCCTGTTCACTTCTTTCATTTGAACTGTTCATCTCGTCCTTTAGACTTTACCCTAATAATGACTGTCGTCTTTAGCCACACCCAATTTTCAGGCCAACACAGTCCTTCCGCGGACATCAACGGCCATTCTTACCAACCACCGCTGGTATAGGAATTTACAGGCTAATCCATGGATGTCACTATAGAGAATAAAGGATAACCATATACTAAGTTCATCGGGTAGTCGTGATTAGGTATAATAGCCAATAAGATTTTAACAGCAACTAATACATTCTTTGGCCAAGATTATAACTAGTAATTTTAAGATTCATGATGAAAAATAAAAACATCATTTTGTATTAACAAGATAACTTGCATTTCTGCAAGATAGTACAAACATAATATACATATGGAGATGACTACTTAAAAACACTTAAAAAACTTACATAGTCTGAAGTATGCAGGAGGTTTCCTTTCTGAGTCCCGGGGAGTTGTGGTCGCTACGGGAGAATGCGTACCACCCTTATTCTACTTACATCGGGGTTTATACAAGTGAGGGGAGTGTTTTGGAGAAATGAGGTGTTTGGTGGAGGGAGTTTTTCTCTGATTTCAATAGTGTCTTC
Source organism: Anisodus acutangulus (assembly GCA_029783415.1). Classification (NCBI taxonomy): domain Eukaryota; kingdom Viridiplantae; phylum Streptophyta; class Magnoliopsida; order Solanales; family Solanaceae; genus Anisodus; species Anisodus acutangulus. Next base: position 29,934,199 of record CM056494.1, read on the forward strand.
CCTATATTTCTCTCGCTCTGTCTATCTTCTGAAGAGAGGTCTCTTATTTATAGTTGCTCGCGGACTTCAGCTGCGGATTTCAAACTTAAAAAAGAATCTTCAATAGTTTAGTAGGCTGGGTGCGTTGAGGGCCCCATTGTCCTTTCAACTTTTGAAAAAATATCTTCTTTTGTTGTTTTCTGCTGTTGTCCTTTTGCTTTGTTGATTTTTTCAACGCTGCTGTCCTGGCTTGTCTGCTACTTTTGGTCACTTTTCCTAAAGTGGCTGTCTCTGTCTTGGCTTTGGCATCTTTCAACTTTTGTAGTTGTCCGTTGCTTCTGCTTTCTTTCATGTGTTCAAATTATGTTCTGCAATGGAATCAAAACTCATGCCTGAGTCATCATTTTCGTTTGGATCCTGAGCATGTTGGATTAATTCATTTTCTGAATCTGTTTCTGACACATGATCTATATCTTCTGTATTTAGTCCTCTACTTTGTCTTGGTATTTCCGGTGTTGTGATTTCCGGGTTCTCATGTTTATCTTCTATTACTGGTCTAATCTGTTCTTTGAAAATGTTTTCCAAAGTATCTTTTATTATTTGTTCTATATTCTGCTGTGGCTTCTTTTTTCTGCTCCGAGCTCGGGATGTTGATCCAGTTAGAGTTTGGGGCAGTCTTCGTCTAGTCTTAAGAGGAATTTCCTCTTTTGTTTCACTTTTTAGTAAAGTGACAACTTTCAACGGTTTTGATTTGTCTTTACCGGCGACCGTTTGTACCGGACTAGTTGTACCTATACCTGGTACAATAGGTTTCTTAACATTCAGACGGGAATGTACACCGATCTCATCCATTTTTTGAGATGGAGAACTCTGTTGGGTTTGTCTCAGGAGTAGTTCTAATTTTGTATTCTTTTCTAGGAGGTATATGTTCTGAGTCTGAAGCTCTTCTTTTGTCTGGTTTAATCTTTTAAATGACTCTGTCATTGTATTACAATGGTCACAAAAGATGATCTTATCTGTGTCTTTTTTGATGTTATACTGTGGGGTCTGATTAGGATTTTGTCTGAGAGCTGGAGAGAGGTAGTAATTGGGGCCAAGTATTCCTCTTGCATAATCAAGGGCCTCATTAAAGTCATTAAAACCTTTGAATAGTGGAGCTTTAATATCTTTAATTGAATCCACCACTTCAATCCATGTCTGAAACACTCCTTTAGTCTTTCCATGAATCACAACATAAAATTTAAAACGTTTTTCTAAATTCTTTTCATGGAAATAAGAACAAGTACTATTTAAAGTAGCCAAAAAATGGATGTTGTCTTTCCTTGTGTGTGAAATCCATAAATTATCCACAAAGCATTTTTGTTGTTTGTCTTTAACGAAGTCTGGCAAAACTTTAAAAGTCATATTAGACGGTGGGTAAGATATTAAATTATTCTTACCGAAAATGAGTCTTTCTAAAGGGGGAGTCTCAAGGGCAGATATGGGCCTGAAATTCAGGTTCCCCAATACTGATTGTCTATAAGTGTCTTGGGGTATGGCTGGGCCTTTCCATTTGTCTTTTGCAGTCTTCTTTGCTGAGCTACTCATGCTGATAAGAAAAGAGAGCACCGTTAGCTAGGAAAAACTTTAATATTCTTTCTAGATTTGTCTGTAGTGATTGTTAATCTACTGAGCTGGTCTGCTAAGTTGTTATCTTTACCTTTAATGTGTTCAAAGACTAAATTGTATATAGATATGGTGTCTAAAAAATTTAACCACCTACGTCTACTACTACTCTTGTCATTTATCTTCTGGTGAAACTTAACAATAGCCTCACAATCTGTTCTAACTAACGTCTCAGCCTTATTTAAAATATAAAGTCTAAAAGCATTTAGTCCGTATATTACTGCTAGTATTTCTGCGTCTATGCTACTCATGTTACCTTTCTCTTTGTATTTACCACTTTGATAAGCGCAAATACGTTCTGAAGTCTTATTACAATACTTATTTGTCTTTGCTTTCAATACTGCGCCCCATCCCTCGAAACTTCCGTCTGTCTCGATAATTAAGTAATCTTTTTCGAGAGGCATACTTAGATTCGGAATATTCTGGATCCTTTGTTTTAGGAGCTTCACAATCTTTATGTCTTCTGTATTAAATTTTTTTTGACCTGTTGAACCTGTCTTAGAGTATAATGGTCCAGCAATCTTTCCTAGATCTTTTATAAAATTTCTGGCATAATTTAATATTCCTAGAAACTTCTGTAAGTCTTTTGTTTTATCCAGTTTATCTGGCATGTCTAAAACGTTTTTAGCGATATGGGGTTGGAGTTTTATTTTTCCTTCTCCTATCGTTACCCCTAAAAAGTCTATGTATTTTTTTACATAGAACCATCTTCTTTTTACTAATAATTACACCATTGTCTACAAAAAGTTTAAAAACTGTCTGAAGGTGTCCTAGGTGTTCTATCATATTATTACTAAATACTAGTATGTCATCTACATATACTATAGTAAATCTTTTATAATCCCCAAAAATCATATCCATTTTCTTTTGAAAAATCGGGGGTGCAGTCTTTAGTCCGAATGGCATTACTAACCATTCAAAGTGTCCTTCTGGACAAGTGAAGGCAGTCCATTCTATACTGTCTGGATGCATTTTTACTTGCCAGTATCCCGATTTACAGTCAAATTTGCTGAAAATCATTTTTCGTTGAATTATATTTATTAATTCAGTCTTGTCTGGTAATTTGTATCCATTACTTCTAGTATTATCGTTAAGTCTTTTATAGTTAATAACCATTCGAGCTTTTCCTCTAACTTCTTCTGAATGGTTCCTTACTACGAATGCTGCCGATCTATGTTTTGACGTAGATCGTCTTATTATCTCTAAATCTGTTAAGTCTTTAATTTGGATTTTAAAGTCTTCTAGATCTTTATTGGTTGCTTCTATTGAAGCAGTCTTGATTATATATTCTGGATTGATAATTTCTAATTCACAAAGAATTTTATTATTTTTCCAGTGTCTTAACGGCTTTTCACCTATTATTTCTAGTTTATCTAGTATCTTAACTATTTCATCTAGATCCTTCTGATCTTTTATAATTCCTATTTTGTTTAAACCATCTTTAAAATTTACAAAATCTGTTTCTAATTCTATTAGCGTATAGTTCTTTGCTAAGATGTCATCTTCTATTAAGTCATAGATTTCTAAATCTTCTAACTCTAACTTATTACTGTTTTGGCAGCAGTATTTTTCATTACTGTTGCAATTGTTACAAGAATCATCATTTATTTTTTTATATCTGAGATCTGACTAATTCTTGTTTCTTGTTTTTGAGTCTGTACCGGGGAGTAGGTACTGTCTTTTTGGATTATAATTCCATCTCTAGTTATTGTACAGCTTCCATTATTGTGTAGTAGGAAGTCTAAACCTAAAATAAAGTCTGTATTTATATTTAGGTCTCTTACCAATATCCTATTTATTTTATAGTGTGGACTATAAAACTTATCACATGAATTAATGAAGCTTATTACTGCTTCTTGTAAATAATATTTATAAAAATTGTGTGTTTCATCCATCTGCATGGCTGAGGATGGTTTATCTAGAGTCTTAATTAAACTAGCTGGGACAATTTTTTTATTTAATATACTGCTTGTGCAGCCTGTGTCTATTAAGGCTAGTGTAGTAATCTCATAATTCTGAATTTTAATCTTTGTTAACAGTCTTAAAGAACTGAATTTTTTGTCTTCGTTACAAATTAAATTTCTATTCATTAATTCTGCAGAGCCATTTATTTCTTCTAGTTGTTCCTCTAGTTGTTCTTCTAGATTTTTAGCGTCTTTTTGTAGTTCTACCAAATTTAATCTTTTTTCGAAAGTATTAACTCTGGTTTCGAGAGTCATTAGTCTGATTGATAAAGTTGGATCTGTTACTGGGTCTTGTAAGATAGTTAAATCTTTTTTGGGCCGAATAATTATGTTCAATTCTTTTTGCAGGCAGTTTATGCAGCCTTCCATGTAGCATTTTTTGCATTTGGCCCGTTTGCTTCTGCTCGGGAACCATTTACAAATGCAACATGCGGTGCTGTCCAATCCTTTATTCTTTTCGAATGAATAATCGCAATCTGATTCTGTATTTACTAGATTATTAAGTTCTTGTATATTAAGATTCTCTATACCTAATTCGTTTATAAATTCATCTGCTTCTGAGTCTGATGAATCTATTAACTGGTCTTGGTCATTTTGTATGCTTACTACTGAATATATGCTTTCTGTATCTGACATATATTCGTCTACACATATTAATGTTTCTTGGAAGTCTTCGATAAGCTGAGCATTTTTACTATTATTGTTTAATCTTTTAGGGCATGTATTTGCCAAGTGCTCTATACTACCACAAGTAAAATATTCCAGTCTATTTTTATATGTCCTATCATCTCGGTACTTCCTAATGTGTTTACTTTTGTCTAAGTAAGGCTTTTTAGCTATTGATTTCCTAAGATAATATTTCTTTTTATCATATTTATCTGTCTTATTTTTTCTTTTATACTTCTTTTTCTTCTGGGGGTCTTTATCGTAGCTTTGAGTTGTGTATATTACGCTCTTGCAGAAACTTAGCTCATTTTGTTTAAGCTGTTTCTATATCTGGAGGTTTGTACACTTCTCCTGGAGTATTTCCATTATGTGCTGGATCCTGTGTCCTATGGACCATTTGGCCGTAGGATTTTGTAGGATTCCGTCACGCTTACTCCAGCGTTCTTCAATCTCTCTACCTAGAGCTCCTGGTAGTTTATTGAAGAGTTTCTTGCCTAAGTCTTGATCAAACGAGTTTCCGCTGATCGTGCGAGAGTAAAAAATCACTTAAAAACTTTTTAATATATATCCAATTACTTATGCTAAGTTGTTCTAACTTAATTAAAGCATTTTTCTGTAGAATTATAAGTCCGATATTTGGGTCCTCACCAGTAATAAGAGTGTGAATCTTATTGGTGAAATTGTACGGGTTTGATCCCATACCTACCAATTGGACAAATTCTTCTGGGAAATTTGTTTTGTAAGCTTCCCATAATGCCTTTGTTGATTCTCCTAGGAAAGTCTCTAAATATTTATACATAGTTTCCGGGTCTGTTTCTATGTAACTTTGTATGTAGTCTGCTACTACTATACCCTTCCATATATCTATTACGGAATTCCACCTTTGTGGATCATGGGCAGCTATGTTAAGGATTTTTCCTCTACTTCCTCCTTCTTGGAGGACTATGTTTTCTTCTATAGGCATTCGTTTTCCTGATGGCTTAACGGCTGCTATAGGTTCTTCTAAATTTCTCCATACTCGTCTTCTAGGTACGTTACCTGTACTAGTATTTACTGTAACTGGTTCTCCGGTTCTCTGAAATGGACTAGAGCTAGAAGTACTAGCTTCCATAAGTTCTTCTGACTTATTTCAGAGGTGGTTTCAAATTCTGAGTCTAAACTATTTATTGAGGAGAAATCTTTCCAAATTTCTTCCAACATTTCATTCTTTTCTTTAGTTATCTGTTCTTGTTGGTATCCTAAATTATCCGTCCTTTGTTTACATAATTTAAAATGTGTTATTGTCTTGTCTAATTCCATGTTATCTAACTTACAACCCTTACATTTGAATAATATCTTTGGTTTTTGTCTTTTCAGGTCGCGAGCTTTTTCTATGGCTACGTCTACCTCAAAACCTTCTTGGATTAGTTCTATGTTCATTAAATTTAATTCTTCTTCATCTATAGTACTTTCTGTTTCGCAATCTTTTTGCGGAGTATACTTGTATTCTGTAAATCTTATGGAAGTTTCTCCATGTCTATTTGTATATTCCAGATGAGCAGTTGGTTGTAATAGTCTTTCTTTTTTAGTAAACTGATCTAGTTTCCATTCCAACCCTGCATATTCTTCTGGTTGTATTTTAGTGGGCTTAATTAAGTTTATGCCCTTGTTGCTCATTAACTCCACTACGTCGTTAATCTTAATCTTAAATTTTGTATTACTATTTGTAGTCATTTTTCCTAAAAAACCTAAACATAATAATAGGTTATTTCCGCTATGCATTTCTTCATAGCCTTTTGTCTGTATGCCGATCTTTATATGTCTACCGAATTCTTTTAAGTTTATTAAGAAATCTGGACTGATATAGAAGATTCCTCCATTGTCAGTCATGTCTATTTCGGTCATTCCGATGATGGATTTCTTAACATCTGTCCATCGGTCATCATATATCATTATTAAAACTTTACTACCTAGGTTTTTTCTAGTTAGTCCTTTAATCCCTATCACCATTAGTCCCATATGCATTAGGGTTCTGGTGTTACTTCTAAGTTGTCTAAAAGATTCTTCGCTAACTAGGTTTAAATTTTGGGTCTGGCCACCTAATACTGATAGTTGTTCTTCTCTATAATGTCTATATAGTTGTGTTGTAGACGTAAATCTTCCAGCATTGTATAGAGTTCTAGGATTCAACAAATTTAATTGATTTTGTTGAAAAATACTTATATCTCTTTCTACATTTATAACTTCACTTAATTGTCTATTCGTTTCTTCTGGGGGTTTTTTGTTTAATATTCTTGATATTAAGCTTGATCCTACCCTGTCTTCAGAGAAACTTTGTCTTGGCCTTTCACTTCCTGGTCTAGTTGGAAGAAAGTCCATTTTTGGGATTTCTTTATTACCTTTATTTTTTCTTTCTGAGGAGTTATTTCTATTTTACTTAGCTGGTCTATTAGATTATCTATAGCCTGAGATTCTTTTTCTTTTCCTAAATTTCTTTTATCTCTTTCTATAGTACTTTGAAAAATGTGTTGGTCCAACTTGTTTACTCTATCTGCTAGATTATCTATTTTTCTGTGTAAGTCTACCAACAACGTTGTGATTACTATACCTTCTTGAATCAGAATCTGGTCTGATTTTTGAACTGGTATGTAATTTTTATAATCGTCTGTTAAAGGAATAGATTTTTCTATTATCCTTGCTGCTTGTTCTTGAGTACTTTCAATACTCATGAAATAAGTGCAAGCCTTAATTCCTTAACAGATTCTTCCAATTTTAAAAACCTTTCTACTAAGTCTTTTCGTAACTCTTTATTTTCTTGACTAATTTTTAGTTCTAAATCTATTAGATTGTCTTTAAAGATTTTTTCTAAATCTTTTTTAGGAGATCTATTATTAGTTATACTATTTATGTAATCTAGATTCTTTTCAGTCTTGTTAAACATTTTTTCTTGTTTAGACAATAGTTCTTCTAGTCTTTGCTGACTATCTAAATATCTATTATTATCTAGCTTTAGTCTTTCGCTTAAGTTAATTATTAAGTCTACTATAGAATTAAGCTGTCTGTCTTCGCCGTGAAGCGAATGGTCTTTAGTACCGAAATTGCACCTTATAATACTACGGTCTGGTAGTATTCTGTATTTTTTCTCTGCTTCTATTCTTAAATCTAGGTACTCTGAGTGATTTAGTCGATCTATTTTATTTTTTTATTTTTTATCCTAGAGTTATTGTTTTGCGTTTTAATCTCCACCTTTGATATTCTAACCAGAGGTCTGCGTGACTTATGTCACTTTGTAGTCCTACTAGGTGCCAACACAAATCTTTTAATAATATTTCGTCTATGTCTCCTTCTAGTATTCTATTATATATCCTAGCCGCAAAATTATTATAATCTAAATCGATTAAGAGGGGCTGTACGTTCTGGGTAAAACAGTCTATTATTTCGTCTATAGATACTTTTCTTATATTTTTATCTCTTATTTCTAGGATTCCTCTTTTCCTTGTTTCTATCAATTCACAGAGGTCTTTTAGTGCTACTAAGGCTTTGTTATATTTAGACCTTCGTCTAGCTTGTTGGTCAATTATATGAACCGTATATCTAATATGTCTAGCAAAAAGGAACTTCTCATATAGTATTATATAAGAATACAGAGTAAGCAAATTTAAAAGTCTTTGCGAGTTTTAGTCCAATCAGGATTTTTCTCGCTCTGATACCAAGTAAAAATAAGGTTTAAATAAAAATATTTCAGTTTGGGAGGTTGATAAATATGTTGTATATCCTACTCAGTATTCCCTTCCTGTAGTATCTTCTCGCTATGTTTATCTATAAGTCATCAAATAGTTATCTCCAAAATTTTTTTTTTTTTTTTGTTCTGGACTATGTCCAGTCACTAGTCTTAACGTTACTATTCATCGTCCCTGCCAGTTGGTGTATTTTTTACTATTTGATCTTACTGTAATATTATTTCTCATCATGAATCTTAAAATTACTAGTTATAATCTTGGCCAAAGAATGTATTAGTTGCTGTTAAAATCTTATTGGCTATTACACCTAATCACGACTACCCGATGAACTTAGTATATGGTTATCCTTTATTCTCTATAGTGACATCCATGGATTAGCCTGTAAATTCCTATACCAGCGGTGGTTGGTAAGAATGGCCGTTGATGTCCGCGGAAGGACTGTGTTGGCCTGAAAATTGGGTGTGGCTAAAGACGACAGTCATTATTAGGGTAAAGTCTAAAGGACGAGATGAACAGTTCAAAAGAAAGAAGTGAACAGGAATAATATTACAGTAAGACCAAATAGTAAAAAATACACCAACTGGCAGGGACGATGAATAGTAACGTTAAGACTAGTGACTGGACATAGTCCAGAACAAAAAAAAAAAAAAAATATATATATATATATATATATATAATCGAGTGTGTACCTTGTAGTCTCGTAAAATAGCTTCGGCCACTATATTTGGGCTCTAATAGATGCTTCCGATAGAACGTGCCTAAGGAATTTATAAATAGTCCCTAAACAACTCTTGAAGTCATTGCACCAACCCGAACCATTTTATACATGATTAAGTTGAAAAAAATTATTTTAAAAGACACCCTTTTTCCAGAGCTCTTGTAAAAAAAATGAAGTTGATTCTTGGCATCATTTGCAGCCTACGTTTTCCTCCCCTTAAAAAAATTGTGTTTCTCTTTTGAAATCCAGCTTTTGTAGCTTTTGAAAACCTTGATTTGCATCCCTATTTGTTTTGCAAAAACAACAGAAACATAATGTTTTTAAGGACAGAAAAGTTGGGAGGAAGATTTAATTGTGTTCTTTTATGAAGACCCACTTTGAGACCTGAAATGGTGTACTTAGTAGTTGCAATTAGAAATGTGTAGCAAGATTCCTAAAATCAAATTACCATACTAGCCCGATGTTAAAAAGGGAGGGGAATAAACTAAACTCACTATTATACTTAGTCACTTTCAACGAGTTCGCCCACAAGCAAAGAACAAATATGCTACAAATACAACCAATAAAATGTTAGTAAAAATTGTTATTAATCTGTATTCCAAAAAATCAGTAAATAATAAACACTGAAAATAAATAGAATTAGTGTTGAAAAATAAGAATAATTTTTCAGAATATAATCGAGCCCACTTAGTTCAAAGTGTGTCCTTAAGGAAATTATTCCCCTCACAATACTCGAGGTTGATGGAATATTCCCTCCCAGGATAGAACGATTATCTTACCAGAATAGTAGTACTCCAAATGCAGGTAGCGGCGAACCACTCAACGGCAGTATATCACACAAAGTTTATTTGTGCAGAAGAAGAAGAAGTTTGTATTGTTCAGAAAATTCGTAAGTAAAATTCTGAGGAATCAAACGAATTTATAGCCATGAAAGTACTGTTTTTGAAGGTTTGCAACCTTTCTGAACAGCCATTGAAAATTGGTGGGAAATTTAAATATGGAAAAGAAACCGGATCGCGGGTCAGGGTCACTAACGGGTAGGACTGGATAATTTAATTAAATAATAAAAAATTAAAGAAAATTTGGTTCAAAAAGATTATCAATCAATCAGATCATTTGACCGAATCCGAATCCGAATCCGAATCCGAAGCCGGCCGGCCGAAGCCGGGCCGGCGGCCGAAGCGACGACGACGGCGCGAGGGGTCCTTGCCCCCTCAACCCTTTTACAGACAAGAAAGAGTAATTCTACTTATAAGTAGAAGAACTTTTCTTTCCACTATCGATGTGGGATAAATGCTTATTTTATAAAGCAAGAGGGAACTCCCACTTTTCTTTTCACTACCGATGTGGGACAACTCCCACTTTTCTTTCCAATCATTTCTCATTCACCAATATCAATACCCAACAATCCCCCACATGAATGGGGAATGGCTATAATATAAAAGCGCGGACAAGTGTGATATACAAGCGATAATTGACTGCATCTGGATAAGTAGGTTTCCCTTTGAACTTTCCGCAGTGAACTTATATCGGATATACTCGATCAATCGGTAGATTTGATATCTTTAAACCGTCGAACTTTGTTGTATACCTAGACAACATAAGTCACATAATCAACCCTCAACCGTTTATGGTTCTCACATTTGTGTTCGTTTCAGCCATGAACACATCCTGGTTTCATGAGTGCGTAGAGAATGTGCCTTCACTGTCATTCCCCTTTAAAGCGGCTTACACTTAACACTCGCATAGGTGATTTCTAAGCATGTGGTCTTATAGCCACATTATCTGATCATATACTGCCAGATTTAGATAATCATTAAAGAACCTTAATGCTTTATTAACTTATTAACAAGCCATAAGGTTTTATGCTTATTTCTGAACATTGTGTTCATCCGAGAATGGGTTGAGTTATTTGACAACGTTGAACCGTCAGTCACAACTTTGTTTGATCTCCTTGAACCTAGCTCTTGGGATCTCCAGTCTGCTAGATAGAGTTACCGTCATGATGACTTGTCCTCGGCCTTAACCCCATTCCCATTGATGATCTACTAACTCCCTCTCTAGATAAGCCTTTTGTAAGCGGATCCGCCACGTTATCTCTTGACTTTACATAGTCAATCGTGATAACGCCACTAGAGAGGAGTTGTCTAACAGTATTGTGTCTTCGTCGTATGTGACGAGATTTTCCGTTGTACATTACGCTCCCTGCCCTACCTATTGCTGCTTGACTGCCACAATGTATACATATAGGAGCCAAAGGTTTGGGCCAGAATGGAATATCTTCTAAGAAATTCCAGAGCCATTCAGCTTCTTCACCGGCCTTGTCTAAAGCTATAAATTCAGATTCCATTGTAGAGCGGGCGATGCATGTCTGTTTTGATGATTTCCAAGACACTGATCCACCCCCAATTGTGAAAACATAACCACTCGTGGATTTAACTTCAGATGATCCGGTGATCCAATTTGCATCACTATATCCTTCGATCACGGCGGGATATTTGTTATAATGCAAAGCATAGTCTTGGGTGTGTTTTAAATACCCCAAGACTCGTTTCATTGCCATCCAATGAGTTTGATTGGGATTACTCATGAATCGACTCAGCTTGCTTATATTACATGCTATATCTGATCGTGTACAATTCATAATATACATCAAACTTCCCAAAACTCGTGCATAGTCCAATTGTGAGTCGATTATTATTAATCTGTATTCCAAAAAATCAGTAAATAATAAACACTAAAAATAAACAGAATCAGTGTTGAAAAATAAGAATAATTTTTCAGAATATAATCGAGCCCACTTAGTTCAAAGTGTGTCCTTAAGGAAATTATTCCCCTCACAGCCAGCATACGCTTCGTAGCATTTACATCGGTAATATCTCTACTCATTATCAACATGTCATTAACATATAAACAAATAATGACTTCATGATTTGGAGTATCTTTAATGTAAACACATTTGTCACACTCATTAATCTTAAATTCATTTGCCAACATTGTTTGGTCAAATTTCGCATGCCATTGTTTGGGTGCTTGTTTAAGTCTATAAAGTGACTTAACAAGTTTGCACACTTTCCTTTCTTTACCAGGAACCACAAAGCCCTCAGGTTGTTCCATGTAAATTTCTTCCTCCAATTCTCCATTTAAGAAAGCTGTCTTGACATCCATTTGATGGATTTCAAGACCATATACGGCCGCCAGTGCTACTAACACCCGAATAGATGTTATTCTTGTTACCGGCGAGTATGTGTCAAAGTAATCAAGGCCTTCTTTTTGTCTATAACCTTTGACCACAAGTCTTGCCTTATATTTGTCAATAGTGCCATCAGCTTTCATTTTCCTTTTAAAAATCCATTTTGATCCTAAAGGTTTATTTCCAGGAGGAAGATCAATCAATTCCCATGTATGGTTGTTCAAAATTGATTCAATCTCACTATTGACTGCCTCTTTCCAAAATGCTGAATCAGAAGAAGACATCGCTGCTTTAAATGTTTGAGGCTCATTTTCAAGCAAGAATGTCACAAAATCGGGTCCAAAGGAAGTAGATGTCCTTTGACATTTGCTACGCCTTGCATCCGCTTTACTTGGTGTATTTTCCTTTGGTTATTCCCGCGGTCGTTTAGATCTTTCACTTGACGACTCACATTCAGTTTTATACGGATAAATGTTTTCAAAGAATTCAGCATTATCTGATTCAATTACCGTATTAACATGAATTTAGGGATTGTCCGATTTGTGAACCAAAAACCGACAAGCTTTGCTGTTTGTAGCATAACCAATAAAAACACAATCCACAGTTTTTGGTCCGATTTTTACCCTTTTGGGCAAAGGAACTTGGACCTTTGCTAAACACCCCCACACTTTGAAATATTTCAAGTTGGGTTTTCTTCCTTTCCATAGTTCATATGGAATAGATTGTGTTTTGCTGTGGGGCACCCTATTGAGTATTCGGTTAGCTGTAAGGATAGCTTCCCCCCACAAGCTTTGCGATAAACCGGAACTTATTAGTAAGGCATTCATCATTTCCTTTAATGTTCGATTTTTCCTTTCCGCAATTCCATTTGACTGTGGTGTGTAAGGGGCAATAGTTTGATGAATAATTCCATAATCTAAACATATCTCTGCAAAAGGAGATTCGTACTCTCCACCCCTATCACTTCTAATCATTTTTATCTTTTTATTCAATTGATTTTCCACTTCGTTTTTGTATTGCTTAAATGCATCAATTGTTTCATCCTTACTATTAAGCAAATACACATAACAATATCGAGTGCAATCGTCAATAAAAGTTATAAAATACTTTTTCCACCGCGAGATGGTATTGACTTCATATCACATATATCTGTGTGAATTAAGTCTAAAGGATTTGAATTCCTATCAATAGACTTATATGGATGTTTAACAAACTTAGATTCAACACAGATTTCACATTTAGATTTATTACACTCGAATTTAGGCAATACTTCTAAAGTAATCAATTTTCGCAAGGTTTTGTAGTTGACATGTCCTAAACGAACATGCCATAAATTATTTGACTCCAATAAGTAAGACGAAGCTGAATTCTTATTAATACTGTCAACAACCTTTACATTGAGTTTGAAAAGGCCCTCGGTGAGGTAGCCCTTTCCTATGAACAAATCATTTTTACTTATTACAATTTTCTCACTAACCAACACACATTTAAACCCGTTTTTGACGAGTAGTCCGGCTGAAATTAAATTCTTCCGAATTGTTGGAACGTGCATAACATTGTTGAGAGTCAGGACCTTGCTGAAGTCATCTTGAAGTATCTTCCCATATCCTTCAACCTTGGTCATTGCAAGATTTCCCATAAACAAGACCTCTTCTGTCCAAAGAGAGCATAGGTTGCAAATGCTTCTTTTGTAGCGCAAACATGTCGAGTGGCACCAGAATCAAGCCACCACTCATTTGGGTTTCCAACCAAATTGCACTCCGATAGCATTGCACACAGATCATCCATATCATCATTCTTTTCCACCATATTGGCTTGTCCTTTTCCCTTGTTCTTTTCTGAGACGACAATCACTGGGCTTTGTGGCCGCCTTTCCCACAATTAAAGCGGTTGCCCTTGAACTTTTTCTTGTTGGAATCCTTCTCCTTTCCGTAAGGCCTCTTCCTTTTCTTGTTCTTTTTGAGCAAAGATCTTCAACGATGTTTGCCCCTTCAATTGGTGAAGTCTTACGGTACCTCTTCTCGGCGGTTTGTTATCTTCCTCGATCTTGAGACGAATCACAAGATCTTCCAACTTCATTTCCTTTCTTTTGTGCTTAAGATAATTCTTGAAATCTTTCCATGAGGCGGCAACTTCTCAATCATTACACCACTTGAACGCTTCATTTACTACCATACCTTCAAAGAATAAGGTCATGGAAGATAAGTTGAAGCTCTTGAACTTGGGTTCCAACGGTTTTTCCATCCACCATTTTGTAGTCTAGGAATTTGGCAACCACAAACTTCTTCAAGCAAGCATCTTCGCTTTGTACTTCTTTTCAAGTGCACTCCATAGTTCTTTGGAGGTCTCTCTGACCGTAGACGCGTTGTACAAGTCATCTTCTAAGGCACTCAAAATGTAGCCTTTGCACAAAAATCAGCCTGTTTTCAAGCCTCGGTAACCATGAACTGTTGGTTGTCGGGCATGTCGACAGCGAACGCAGGAGGGTCCTCATTGGTGAACTTTTGCATACCAAGGGTGGTAAGCCAAAGAACATTCTTTCTTTGTCATCCTTTAAAGTTGGGTTGGTGAACTTCGCGAGGTTTCTCGGTAGGTGGCACAAATGGCAGGTTGTAGGAGTAACCGCTGGTGTAGTATTCGCAGAGGTAGTTCCAGTCTCAGTTGCCATTATTCATTTGTCACTGTCAAATTAACAAACTGTTTTAGTTAATAAAACCAGAATAGCAATTCAATCACAGACTTAAACGATGAAGATTTTATTTCTTCAAATCGCAGTATATTATGAAACTTTAGTATTCCAACGAAGTTTTTATATCTTCGAGTCAGAATAATAATATTCATATGGAGTAGAAAACTACACAAGTTTTAAACTCCAAACCAGAATACAGCAACGATGAAGTTTTTATGTTCTTCAAATCGTTGTACAAGTATGACCTTTAATATTCCAATGAAATTTTTATGTCTTCAAGTCAGAATATGAAATTTCATACGGAGTAGAAAACCACACAGGTTTTAGTCTCCAAAACAGAATACAGATTAATTTAAAAATATAATTTCCTTAAGATTGTTATTAATCTGTATTCTAAAAAACCAGTAAATAATAAATACTGAAAATAAACAGAATCAGTGTTGAAAAATAAAAATAATTTTTCAGAATATAATCGAGCCCACTTAGTTCAAAGTGTGTCCTTAAGGAAATTATTCCCCTCACAGTACTCGAGATTGATGGAATATTCTCTCCCAGGATAGAACGATTATCTTACCAGAATAGTAGTACTCCAAATTCAGGTAGCGGCGAACTACTCAACGGCAGTATATCACACAGAATTTATTTGTGCAGAAGAAGAAGAAGTTTGTATTGTTCAAAAAATTCGTAAGTAAAATTCTGAGGAATCAAACGAATTTATAGCCATGGAAGTACTGTTTCTGAAGGTTTGCAACCTTTCTGAACAGCCACTGAAAACTGGTGGAAAATTTAAATATGTAAAAGAAATCGGGTCGCGGGTCAGGGTCACTAACGGGTAGGACTGGATAAGTTAATTAATTTAATTAAATAATAAAAAATTAAAGAAAATTTGGTCCAAAAAGATTATCAATCAATCAGATCATTTGACCGGATCATTTGACCGAAGCCGAAGCCGAGCCGAGCCGAGCCGAGCGAGCGACAACGACGGCGCGAGGGGTCCTTGCCCCCTCAACCCTTTTACTGACAAGAAGGAGTAATTCTACTTATAAGTAGAAGAACTTTTCTTTCCACTACCGATGTGGGACAAATGCTTATTTTATAAAGCAAGAGGGAACTCCCACTTTTCTTTCCACTATCGATGTGGGACAACTCCCACTTTTCTTTCCAATCATTTCCCATTCACCAATATCAATACCCAACAAAAATATGATATGCAAATTACTTACGATATGCAAATTGCTTCAATTATTTTGAGGAATAAAAGAGAACAAGACGAAATTAAAAGCAAGTGCATATTTGTGCAATTGAGAGCAAGTGAAACAGTAAGCAGACACACAAAAACAAAACAGGTTCATGATCTGGAAGCCAATTTAAGCCAGAAACAAGTGGATTATGTGAAAGCAAGCTCACAAATTTATCTTAGACAAATACTCTAACAAATGACTTCACCAAACGAATTTCTTAGCATGCGGGATTCTATGAAAAGAAAATGACCTTCAGACATTTGATCACATAATGTTTTAAAAGATGCACCGGTAAATAGAAAAATCAAAGAATGAAAACATGTTTAAAATCAGTAATTTCAACAACAGATGAAGATGTATTGAACTTTTTGTCTAGTGGTCACAATCCCCTGAGTTTAAAAATAATAGGTTCTTATTCAAAGAAGCAAATATATTTCACGTTCAAATCTCACTTTCCCACAAAACCTAATAACCAAATGATATAAAGGAGACAAATATTCCAGATTTGTAAAAAAAGGATTACTTATTTTCCTTTTTTTTTTAAACTGAAAGATATAGGGTCTTCTTAGTTCCTCTTTCTGATGTCATCATCTAATTTCAAAGCCTTCTACTTATCTCCAGCCTAGCCTATTTAAACTAAAATACTAGATGCTTGTAAGCATGACTACTTATAAAGAGTTTTACCTAGAGAAGATATGCATCACTATTTTGTCACAATGAAGCAGTACTCAAGAAGTCAAGGCATTCAACAAATATTTATCATAACTGTGTAACTTAAACTAGAGATTTATAGCCACCCCATGATCCTAGATGTATTAGCAGGGGATTAACCATCAAATACACATTCAAACCAAACAGAGACATCCAAAACAGATTTGTTAAATCACCACTCTCAAAGACATAACCTCCAGCCTGTTCTTTAGAGAATACCACTTAATGACAAGTTGCATAATAATAAAATGTGAAGAAATCAGTTTTTTCAAATAGCCACATAGTGACAAGATTTAGTCCTATTGATAGTCCAAAGTTCAATTCACAACTTACGAACGCAAACAGAGACAAACAATTAGTACAGCCCAAACATGAAATAAGATTAGATAAGATATTAGTAAAGCAAAGACCAGTTTTTGCATTCAGAAAACAAGGAGGTCGAGCATGGACTTAATTTAATTAATATAGCAAAAAACGAGGAAGAAAAACAATAACTTAAGTGTAACACTTCAAGGTTTCACATGTTTAAATTCAAACATACAATTTAATGAGGAGGAAAAGGTGTATACTAGAACAAGTAAACTACGACGAGTTTAATCACACATTTTCTATTTTTAGCATGTTGACAATCTTATTTAAATAAATCCATGGTTCATACTAGCCGGCACACTGATTTTAGAAGAAACAGAGATGAAATTGCACATTCTACACACACTTAACAGAAACTTGAACGAAAGCTTTAAAATGTTCAAGCGACTATAATGCTACAAACTGAAATGAAACAATAGACGAGGGCGATGACTAACCTTCTCCGGGCAGCAAACTGGGGCGACGCGAGAGTGTCGAAAAGATCGTTAACTCTTCTCGGAGTAGTTTTGTTGTTGAGAAAAATAAATAATAGTGTTCCGCAATTAGAACTCAGACAGTGATAAAAAGGGAATTTTTATGTTTCTTTGCTCAAAGGGGATTTTCTCCAGCCCTTGAACTTGTTCCTAATACAGAACACAAAGGCTGTATTTATATTTTATAACCAAATACTGAGGGGAAACCAACAGCTTCTTCAAGAAGCTTTTAGTTTGAATTTCGAAAATAAAAAAGAGGGGGGAAACCTTTGGGATCCCAATCATGAAAATGGAAATTATATTGATATCTTCTCAGTAATCCAACAATTAAAACTCCAAAACAGTAAATGCGCAACAATAACTACTAGATTCACCAATAAACCAACTACAACCAGTTCGATAATATAAGGAAACTACAATTATGGAACTAATTAACTATGATCACAACCACAGACTCTAATTAAGCTTGAATCCATTCATCAGCTCGAAATCAGCTCAACAAACCTGAACAATAGAAATTGTAGATGTAGTGAGTAACCTCCAATGTCGCAATTAGGAAAGGAGAAGAGAGAATATCGGATTGGGGAAGATTAGTTAGAAAGAGAGAGAATGAGAGAGAGAGACTGCACGAGAAATGCATACCCAAATTATTCACACCATTTGCACTGTACTCCATGCGTATATATGTGCTCAGCTATTTGAATCTCAGCCATCCGCTACGTTTGATCTGGGCCATTCATTTTTATTAGATAGAACTTAAAATACCGTTATAATACACACTACCCATACGACGTTGCTTTCATTTAATTGTTTCTCCCATTTTGAACCCGAGTCATAACATTCATTTTCCCTTCAAAACATTCTTGTCCTCAAGAATGTGTACTATGTTGCTGAATGAAATCTGGGAACTGGACTTTGATGAAGGACCAGTCCTCCCAAGTAGCTTCTTCAGGAGCAAGATTTTTCCATCGAATGAGAACTTTCACAGCCACTGCGTTGTTCACCTTGATCATGCGCTTCTGAAGTATGGCTATAGGCTTAATAAGAATTTGACCATCCTCTCCTACTATTGGTAACTGTTGTTGAGGGGTAACAGTTGGACCAATTCTTCTTTTGAGAAATGACACATGAAAAACTGGATGTATTAGAGCAGTATTAAGGAGCTTAAGTTTATATGTAACAGTGCCAGTATTCTGTTCTATCAGGTAAGAGCCATAGTTGATGTATATAAAGAGGGAATTGTATGGTTAGGTTGGTCGGAGTTGGTTTGGGGCTGGACGGACACAAATATGGGAGTCAAATGGAGGTTGGTGGAATAGGACGATTTCCGGACAGTTTAGATTTGTGGGAGGTCTACGGGTTCCCTTAGGTGGGTTGGGGCTAAGGCGTTTGGAGAGAATGGACTAGACATGTTGTAGGTTATCTTGGTGGTTGGTATTTGGTGGTTGGATGGTGGTAAGGTGGCGGAAACTGGTTGGGAAAGTAAGGTACGAAGGTTGAACCCGGTGAGGATGGTAGAGTAGTTGGTTGGGTTCTCAGGTGTTTCTGGGAGGGGTTGGTTAACGACCTTTTTGATATAGGTTGGGTGAGTGTTGTAGTGTATTGGGGTGAAAGGGATTAGGCAGTTTGGACAATGATTGGGCACAAAATTGATAGACAAGTTCGGGTGCAGGGTAAGGTGATGTAGGCTGAAATGACCTTCTAATGTGTGTCACAAAGTAATCAGATAGAACCTTGGCTTGGATATAGTTAGATCACAAAAGTTCTAACTAGACTTACACCTAGGTTTTAGACCACAAAAGAACCAAGGGTTGGACCAGAAAAGGACCGAGGGTTGGAGCACAAAAGGACCAAGGTTTGGACCACAAAAGGTCCAATTAAGATAACAAACACAAAAGTTGAATAACTTAGCAAAGTTTAAGAAAACTCAAATATATTTCATAAAAATTCAATATCTCTTTTCATCAACTACATCCCATATTTATACTAGTTCTAAACCTTCTAGAAGAGGTAACAAGATAGACATAAAAATGCATCTAGGCCGAGTGGGAAAGGGGGAGAGGTTCGGCCGATTTGGGAGAAGGGAAAAGACCCAACTCTTCATGTTCTCTAGGCCACCTTTTTGTGTCATCCGTGTAGATAAGTGCACGAACTAGCTAGTTCATGAATTACTTCCTTGGGGAACGTTGGAAACTTCTCCTTCTAGATGTTTCTCGGCTTGGTCATCTTATCTTATTACATGGAATAGTAATTAAGCTATAAGGGGATCTAGTAATTAAGCTAGAAATTAAAACAAGCTAAAAGGTGGTCTCGGCCAAGAAAGCCGAAAAAAATATTTCCTTCTTGGATCTTCAAGTCTTGTCTTCAACTCCACTCCACACTCCACTCAACATTAAGCATGTCACCATAGGACGGTTGACAATCTTTGGCACTCCTAGCAAATCACCTCACGACTCATGTTGAAAACTTAAGTTTACGACCTTCTTTTCATCCTACTCCCCTTCTTTAACTGAATTTTCCCTCAAATTCTCATCATCTATGTATGGTGCTATGTCTTCAACATTAAACGTTGAACTAATGATACCTCCATATTTGTCTAGAAGTTCTACCTTGTTAGGCGCTTTCCCCAAACCTGGCCAATATCTTGAAAGGACCATCCGCCCTAAGCATTATCTTATTCTTTCTTATATTGGGAAATCTTTCCTTCTTAGGTGTAGCCAAACCAAATCTTCGGGCTGGAATTATGATTGAGTCCTTGACTTGTTTGCATCCATTTTGTACTTGGTATTGGCCTTCTGAATTTGTGCTCGAATTTGATCATGTAACTTCTTGAAGGCCACAATTCGATCTTTAGCCGTGAAGCTTAGGATTTCTTTCTTTGGGATTGGAACCAGATCAATTGGTAAAAATGAGTTAGTGCCATAAACAATTTCAAATGGAGCTTTACTCGTTGTACGAGATTGACTCTGATTATAAGAAAATTCCGTTTGTGCCAACTTGATGTCCCAATCCTTGGTTGTCTTGCTCGCCAATCCTCTTAATAGTGTGCCAAGATTTCTATTAGTCACTTCCATTTGGCCATCCCTTTAAGGATGATGGGAGGTACTAAATAGCAACTTGGTACTAAGAAGTCTCCATAGTGTTTTCCAGAAATAACTTAGGAACTTCACATCCATATCAGACACTATAATCTTAGGAACACCATACAATCTTACCACTTCCTTCAAATACAAGTCCGCAATATGTGTTGCATCATCGGTCTTATGACAAGCAATGAAGTGAGCCATATTTGAGAATCTATCCACAACTACCATGATAGAGTCATTTCCCCGTTGTGTTCTTGGTAAGCCGAGGATGAAATCCAAGCTCACACATTTCCATGGTCGTTCCAGAACCGGTAAAGGAGTATACAATCCTTTGTGGAAGAAACTTTTAGCCTTTTGAAAAGTGGAATACCTACTTACCATTCAATTTACATATTTATCTATCTCTGGCCAGAAAAAGTGTTCTTGTAGAATCTCCAAAGTCTTCACTACCCCAAAATGTCCAACTAGTCCACTCGAATGCACTTCATGTACAAGTAATTCCCTCATGGAACATTTGGGCACACACAATTTGTTCCCTTTGAAAAGGAAACCATCTACTGTAGAATAAGAACTATGAACTCCACTATTATATTCTATCATTACATCTTAAACTCGGGATCTCGCTCATAGAATTCCTTTAGCACTTCAAATCCCACAAGTTTTTGTTCAAGTACGGTCAACATTACGTGCCTCCGGGAAAGTGTATCCGCCACTATGTTGGACTTGCCATCTTTATGCCTTGTAGAGAAAGTGAAAGTTTGCAAGTATGCCACCCACTTAGCATGCCTTGGATTCAACTTTCTTTGCCCATGTAAATACTTCAAGAATTCATGATCCGAATATAAGACAAAAGGTTTTGGCCACAAATAATGTTCCCATTGGACCAAGGATCTCACAATAGCATAAAACTCCTTTTCATAAGTAGAATAATTGAGTCGTGCACCACCCAAATTTTCACTAAATAAAGCAATAGGTCATTTGTCTTGAATCAAGATGGCACTAACACCAACCACACTAGCATCACATTCAACTTCAAATAGTTTCTCAAAGTTCAGAATAGCTAGAACCGGTGCTTCACATAACCTTCCCTTCAAGGTTTCAAAAGCCTTTTGTGCTCCTTGAGACCATTTAAACTCACCCTTTTTCATTAGTTTAGTGATAGGGGCATCAAGGGTACTAAAATCTCAAATGAAACGACGATAAAAAGAAGCCAACCCATGGAAACTTCTTACCTCATTTGCATTCGTAGGCTCGGGCCAACTCCGGATAGTTTCCACCTTAGATGGATCTACATGAATGCCCTCGGATGATACTATGTATCCTAAGAATGGGATACTAGTAATCATAAAAGCACACTTCTCTAACTTGCCATACAACTTTACATCTCATAACTTCTCAAATAAAGCTTCTAAATGCGACAAGTGAGATTCCATATCTTGACTATAAATTAAGATATCATCTAAGTAAACCACAATAAATTTACCCATGAGTGGTCGTAGTACCTCGTGCATGAGCCTCATGAAAGATCTTGTAGCATTACATAATCCAAATGGCATCACAAGCCATTCTTACAAACCATACTTGGTCTTGAAAGCTGGCTTCCATTCATCTCCCTCTCGTATCCTTATTTGATGCTAGCCACTCCTCAAATCTATCTTGGAGAACAACTTGGCCCTACTCAATTCATCTAAAAGATCATCCAATCTCGGCATAGGAAACCTGTACTTCACGGTGATGTTATTGACCGCTCGGCTATCAATACACATGTGCCAAGTCCCATCTTTCTTTGGCACCAACAAGGCGGGTACCGCACAGGGACTAAGACTCTCTTGGACAAAGTCTTTGTCTAGTAATTATTGCACTTATCTTTGCAACTCCTTACCCTCTTCCGGATTGTATCTATAATATCAATAGCATGTTCAATACCTCTTATTGGTGGTAATTTGGGTGCAAGATCATCCAGAAATACATCTTCAAATTTCTTCAAGTTGGAATCTTCAACTGCATCTCCCACAATACTCTTGTTATCCTTGCACACCAATGCATATATAGGACTCCCCTTCTTCAACTCCTCTTCTATCTCCGATGCATTAAGCAAGTGGGCCTCAGAATTTTCCTTGCGGTTCTTGGCATTTTGGATCTTCATTTTATTCACCTCACTTGGTGACAAAGGTATCAACCGGACCTTCTTGTCATCCTTTTGCAAGGAATAGACACTTTTCCCCATAATGTTACGCTTTTCTATAAAGTTTCCATGGCCGACCCAATAAAATATGACAAGCATCCATAGGTAGGATGTCATACCATATTTCATCTTCATACTTACCAACCCGAAAACTAACAAGAGCTTGTTTCATTACCTTTAGTCATTTGTCTTTGTTCAACCATTGAAGAGCATATGGTTTAGGATGGATGCGAGTAGGTAATTTCAATTTGTCCATTATTTCCATATAGGCCATATTAGCACAGCTTCCTACATCAATGATCATATTACATACCTTGTCATTTACCATGCATCGAATGTAAAATAGTTGCTCTCTTTGTGTCTTCTCCTGTTCTTCAAGTTGAACATTCAACACACGTCAGAGTACTAAGCTTTCACCCTCTTTCGCAAGATCAACATCTTCCTCTAGGACCTAATTGACTTCGGGTTCCTCAATAACAAAGGAATCCCCACAATCTTGATACTCTTTCGTCTCATGCCTTGGGTTGTTTTGTGCAAAATCCTCCCCGGACTCGGCATTATTAATCAAGGCACGCTCCATAAATTCTCTTCTCAAGATTTGCGCCTGTTCTGCAAAAAGGTCACTTATGATCCTCCGAAGTTCTTCATTTATGTTAGCCATAGCATCAAGGCGTGGGATGGAAAAGTCTTGCTCTGATACCAAATTGATGTATATAAGGAGGATATTGTATGGTTATGTTGGTAGGAGTTGGGTTGAGGCTGGACGAACACAAATATGGGAGTCAAATGGAGGTTGGTAGAATAGGACAGTTTTTCGAAGAGTTTAGGTTTGTGGGAGATGTACGGGTACCCTTAGGTGGTTTGGGGATAAGGCGTTAGGAGAGGATGAACTAGAAATATTGTAGATTATGTTGGTGGTTGGAAGGTGGTAAGGTGGTGGAAATTGATCGGGACAGTAAGGTACGAAGGTTGAACCCGGTAAGGATGGGGGAGTAGTTGGTTGGGTTCTCGGGTGTTTTTGGGAAGAGTTGGTTAAAGGCCCTTTTGGTGTAGGTTGGGGAAGTGTTTTAGTGTATTGGGGTAAAAGGGATTACGCAGTTTGGACAATGATTTGTCAAGAAATTGATAGACAAGTTCGGATGCGAGTAAGGTAATGAAGGCCGAGATGACCTTCTAATGTGTATATGACAAAGTAACCGGATAGAACCTTGGCTTGAGTATAGTTAGATCACAAAAGTTCTAAATAGACATACACCTAGGGTTTAGACCACAAAAGGACCAAGGGTTGGACCATAAAAGGACCGAGGGTTGGATCACAAAAGGACCAAGGTTTGGACAACAAAAGGACTAACTAAGATAACAACACAAAAGTTGAATAACTTAGCAAAGTTTGAGAAAACTCAAATATATTTCATAAAAAATCAATGTCTCCTTTCATCAACTACATCCCATATTTATACTAGTTCTAAACCTTCTAGAAGAGGTAACAAGATAGACATAAAAATGCATCAAGGCCAAATGAGAAAGGGGGAGAGGTTCGACCGATTTGGGAGAAGGGAAAGACCCAACTCTTCATGTTTTGTAGGCCACCCTTTTGTGTCATCCATGTAGATAAGTGCAAGAACTAGCTAGTTCATGAATTACCTCATTGAGGAACGTTGACAGCTTGTCTTTCTATATAGTTCTAGGCTTGGTCATCTTATCTTATTACATGGCATAGTAATTAAGTTATATGGAGATCTCGTAATTAAGCTAGGAATTAAAACAAGATAAAAGGTGGTCTCGTCCAAGACCTACATAAAAGCCGAAAAAAATGTTTCCATCATGGATCTTCAAGTTTTGTCTTCAACTCCACTCCACATTAAGTATGTCACCATAGGACGGATGACAATCTTTGGAACTCCTAGCAAATCACCTCGTGGCTCATGTTGGAAACTTAAGTTTACAACCTTCTTTTCATCAATAGTATTTCGGGAAAAGTTTGAGGTTCCTCCTGAGGGATATATAGGTTTTCTTATAGGGTTGTAGCTTTAGATATACCCGATCTTCCATATTTAAGTGTCTCTCAGTCCTGCCTTGATCTTTATAGATCTTCATTCTAGCTTGAGCTTGAGCTAAATGATCCCTTAGTACCTGTTAAAACTAAACTCTATGCTAGATTAACTCTTCAACACTTGCTACTGGATTTGGGGCATATGGGCTCATGGTAATTTATGGTGGATAAAAACCATATAGTGCATGGAATGGGGTGCACTTCGGTGATGAATGATAATTGATGTTGTACCACCATTTAGCCAGATGCAACCAATTTGCCTATTATTTAGGCTTGCTTATTTTCATAGCTCTAAGGTATCCTTCCAAACGCCTATTTAACTTTTCAGTTTGGCCATCAGTTTCAGGGTGGTATATTGTACTCATACATAGGGTTGTGACATCTGCCTTGAATAGTTGTTGCCAAAAAACACTAGTAAAGATCTTATATCTGTCTGACACCATAGTACTGGGAAATCCATATAGCTTATAGACTTCTTTTATGAATACAAAGCCACATTCACAATATTATAAGGATGTTGTAATGGGATAAAATGAGCATACTTGGTGAATTTGTCCACTAATACTAGTATCACATCATTCCCTTGTGATTTGGGAAGTCCTTCAATGAAATCAAGGCTAATATACTTCCAAACTTGTGTTGGTATCTCCAGTAGTTACAGTAGGCCAAGGTGTGCCATATTTTTATCCTTACTCCTTTGACAAATGTCACATGTAGATACAAAGTCCTGCACATCTCTTTCATGCCTGGCCAAAAGAAATATAGTTGTAATCTCTTCAAGGTACCTTGTTGTCTTGAATGCCCTCCAATTGCTGAAGAATGCATAATTTGTAGGATTTGTTGTCTTAATGCAATAACTATGCCCACATACAACTTTCCCTTGAATCTAAAAACTCCAGCTGCAAAGATGTAATCAGGGTAAGTGTTTGGATCCACTTTTAGTATAGTGATGAGCTTTTGAGCAGACTCATCCCCTTCATAACTCTTGTCCACTTATTCCATCCATTAAGGTTACACCCCAGATATAGCATGAGATTCACCCTGATCTTCTTGTACCATTGAGAATTCATCTACCACCCTGTTTTCTGCCCCTTCTTGTATTGCACCTCATAGTCCAGGCCTAGCAGTTTGGTCAACCCCTTTTGTTGGATTACAATGGTCACATTTTGCTCCATCAAATAATTTAAAATAAAGTGATCAGTCTTAATAATGAAGTTCCCTCTTTGAACACAGTGTCTCCACCTATATACAACTGCAATCATTGCCATATACTTATTTTCATACACAGACTTACCCAAATGCTTTGGTGCTAGGGCGTTGCTATAGAATGTTATTGGTTTGTTCTCTTGGGTTAACATTGCTCCTAGTCCGCAATGAGTTGCATCAGTCTTAGTGATGAACTTCTTAGTGTAATATGGAATGGCAAGCACTGGTGTTTGACTCATGGATTGCTCACGTTATTGAAAAGCTTCTTCAGCATCTGAACTCCATTGGAATGCATTTTTCTTGAGCAACTGTGTCAATAGTTTGCTTATGCTGCCATAATTCTTGACAAATCTCCTGTAATATCCTGTCAACCCAAAAACCCTCTTAATCCCTTGAAATTCTTTGGTTTTAGCTAATTCCTCTTTGCTTATACCTTGGTAGGGTTAGTAGCAACACCATGGATAGTGATTATGTGTCCTAAGTATTCCACTTGGTTTATGGAAAAAGTGCATTTGGACTTCTTTGCAAACAGACAGTGTTGTTACAGTATTTCAAAGGGCTGCTTAAGATGTTTTACATAATCCATTAGTGACTTGTTGTACACTAATATGTCATCAAAGAAAAAAATATGAACTTCCCTAAATAGGGGCCAAACAAAGAGTTCATGAGAGCTTGAAAAGTAGCTGGTGCATTTGTCAAGCCAAAAGGTATGACTTTGAACTCAAAATGACCATGATGAGTCCTGAACCCTGTCTTCTGCACATTCTCTGGTTTTATTCTTATTTGGTGATAACCAGCTCTTAGTTCTAACTTAGAAAAATATCTAGACCCTCCCAGTTCATCCAAGAGATCATTAAAAATGGAGATAGGGAACTTATCCTTGACAGTAATCTTGTTAAGCTCTCTATAATCTATGCAGAACCTCCAGTTACCATCCTTCTTATTAACTAGTAGTACTGGTGAAGAAAATGGAGAGTGACTTCGTTGAATGATGCCTTACTCTAGCATTTCTATCACTTACTTCTCCAACTTAGTCTTCTAGTAGTGATTGTACCTATAAGGTCTTAGTGAAACTGGACCAGCACCTAGTACAATGGGTATAGGTTGGTCATAATCTCTGGTTAGGGGCAATTCCTTTGGCTCCTCAAACTAATTAGCATAAGTCTCCAGAACTTCCTGTACTTGCTTGAGAACCTCATTCCCATCTATCACCTTTTGACTCACTATAGTGAAGAAGTATGCAATCAATGCTTGCCCTTTCTTCAGCAATTTCCATACACCCTTGGTTGTAATCTGATGCATTTCTCCATGTCCTATATCTAATTTTAGTATCACCATCTTCCCAACTTGTTTGAGTTTCAGCATATAGAGTTCGTAGTCAAAAGTGACCGGAGTGTGAGCTCTAATCCAATCCCCACGTAACACCATATCACAACGACCAATGTTAAGTTGTCTGAATGTATATGTGAATTCGACCCCACTGTCCTTCCATTTGATTGTAACACTCTGAAGACTACATTTATTCCCCATCTACTACTGTCACTTATCTAACTTTGTCCATTTGTGTTGTTATGCTAAGTTCCTTGGTTATTTGACTGTCAAGGAAGTTATGTGCACTTCATGAATCCACTAAAATAATGACTGACTTCTTCTTAATGTACACCCTAAGCTTGAAATTATTAGGCTTAGGAGTGCAAGAGATGGCATTCAAACACCTTTTTTCTTCTTCACATTCTATCATTTCTTATGTGATCTTCATGTCCTCAGTTAGGGGCACTTGTTCTTCCTCCTATGGACCCTCATAAATTTGCACTTCTTCTACTGCAGACATGGCATTGAGTTGCTTATCTTTGCACACATGACAAGGGTGATACCTTTCCCCACACCTCCAATAAGTACTAGGAATCCTCCTCATTGGACTGTATAAGATTGTTCAAAAGATTGGCCAATTGGATTATAGGCTTAAGTTACCCCAGAGTTAGAGGCAGTACACCCAGTATACCATCTATCCATGCTTCAAAAATGCATAGGTGATCCCTCTCGTATTACCCCTAAAGAGGATATTAAGATAATAGAGGACTTACCATATGAGGAGATTCCAATTGCTATCTTAAATTTTCAGGTCAGTAAGCTATGGACTAAAGAATTAACCTCTATTAAGGTGTTGTGGAGGAACAATAATATAGAAGAAATGATGTGGGAGGTTGAGGAGGACATGAAGTCCATATATCCGCATTTGTTTCAGACTACATTCACTTCAGCAGTTGATAGTTGAGGTTAGTTATGGCTAACCTTGGACCTCGACCTTGTAATATATAGTTGAGGTGAGTTATTACGTTTCTACTTGACCTTGGACCTAATTTTTCATATCTCCCAACACTAGACAGCTCTCAAATCATATATAAATACTCTCTTATGGTCCTAAGAAAAACTCAAAGGAAAATTACGCGAGTCTAACATAAAGAATCCCGTAATCATCATCTTATCATCTTTCTCCTCGTTGTGGTGATTTTGGAGACTTCTTAAAGTTGAAGTAACCTCTGATTTGACGTAGTACTTGCAGTTTGAGGTAAGTTCCATCTATACCTTCTTTGATGTAATTATTGGAGGATTCTTATGGAACAGGTTTTAAGAATCATGAAACTAGAATTGTATTATTGTTGGGCTGTTTTACATGAAGTTATGGGATGATTTTTATGATCAAAACTCATTGTATGTTTTGTGAAATTGAGGGAGAATCAGAAAGGCTTATAGTGTTGAGATTCATGTAAGTTATGATGTAGAAGATCACATAAATTCTATGAATGTAAGTGTTCGATGAAATGTCCAAATGAGTCTTCTTATATATTATGGATCCGTTGTTGATACCAATCAATTCTATAATGTGGATAATCGTCTGTAGAATGTTCGAGGACTCATGGAATCTATATCGATAAAGCGACAAGGTATGTAAGGCTTACATTCCCAATCTTTCGACATGATCTTGGAGAACACGTCATGGAGTAAAATGTCCCTTAAGTAAACCCCATTGCTGATCACAAAAGCATATTTATTCTTGTTTTGAAATGTTATATGAATCTTATATGTCCCTTGTCGGGAGTACTTTCCACATCTTATGATATTCCTTGTTATTTGATAAATTCTAAGACTCTTGTTGGATTGTAATGATCGTTGTACATAATTTCATAACAATAAGCGGGGGTTAACAAGCTTAGGTCACTTTGCCTTACTTATATTGATATCTTGAGGTATTTCATGCATTGTATATATATATTTATATATATATATTTTGCCTTACTTATATTGATATCTTGAGGTATTTCATGCATTGTATATATATATATATATATATAATACCAAACTTAGGCCGAGGATCTAAAGGGGATAACAGACAGAGAAGGAATCAAGATATAAGGGATTAATAAATTAAAGGACAATTGAAGAATGCAGAAAGTAAATAAAGCTTGACTTACAATTCAAGGTTCCAGTTATGGAAACCATGGATCACAGGGTTCTGCAGGTATTTAAATCAAATAGGCGGTTGAACCGGCCAAGTATTTAATGCAGGAATTTAAAGAATTTAAATGCATAAAGTATTTTAAAAGATTAGGAGATAGTACCGTCCATAATCATATTCATTTAAAAATTGGAATTTACAAAGATAATTATCAAGGAGAGAAACCTTGGGAATTTCAGGGGTATTTGGATCATATGATATGAGTCATATGATATGGATCATATGAACTGAATCATATGGGTATTTAGAGGGGTATTTAATCCTAACCTAAAGGGGGATTTCTGTAAGAGCTCTCAACTTCTCTCTAATTGTAGAAAGAGAAAGACTTACTAAAAGACTTAGTAAAAAATGACTTATGTTTCTAAGGGAGAGGGAGTCTCTTTTTATAGGATTTTTACAGGGTATTTTCGTAATAAAAGGAAATTTAAACTATTCATCCACGTCACTATTTATCCACGTCACTATTCATCCGAGTGGAGAATCACTGTTCTTCCTTTTGGCATTTTCTTGAATTATTGCGGAAATCTTTGCTTTTGCTTTTGCTGAAAGTAGCTTTTTTGAGCACTTTCTTTTGTCGGAATTTTGTCTGAACTCTACTCCGGGTATTTTGAATTCTTTTGGCAATTTTGTTCAGAATCCACTATTGTCAAAAACCGGACTGTCTTCAATATCAATCTCTGGTTCTTCTTCTTCTGACGAAGAGCCTTGTTTTGATGAAGACGGTGCAAATTTCAGAATTATGGCTTGCATTTCTTCTGGATTTTTGGCCGCTGCAAGCATTGAGGCCATCTAGGATTTCTGTGAAAGGAACTGGGTGTGCTCCTTTGTTTGTAGTGGTGCCGTGGTGTTTATGGAGGCGCCTGTAAAGGAATGAGTTTCTGGGTATCTAACCATTCCTGGACTTTTTGTGGTGCGAGGCTTTTTGGTATTTTAAAGCTATCCCACCATCGGATTTTGAATCTTCTTCGGATAATTGGGATTTTGTCTTCCGAATAATCTACGAACCATGTAAAGACCCATGGTAAGTGGAATTTTGTGTGAAAAAGGTGTAGAGGCATAAATCTCTTTTCTTCCTCTGAAGGTTTAAACTGGGATTTAAAGAGGCTAAAGGATTTAGTGACTTCTGGTTTTGTATTTCTAAGGTGGATCCGAATTGCTCCCACCATGAGTTCCACCATGTTGAAAATTGTGATGGATCACATGAGGTATCAAAATGGAAAAGCCAAGTGTGGCTTTGGTTGGTATTTTGAACGAAAAAGGAATTGAACCAAGCTTGTTGGTAATCCCAGTAATTTAAAGGAATATCAAAAAATGGTTCATTTTTGTGGGTGTCTGGAAAATTTAGTAGTTGAGACAGGTCATTCCCCCAATCAATAAGAGCAATTACGCTGAGAATTTTATAAATTGAATAGGAGGGATCAGGGTTTTTCTTGAAAAAAATATTTTTAATTGTTGCTGATCCTGATATTTCAAGGATAGCCTGGTAAAATTATGGGGTTTTTAAAACATCCCATGATTTATAAAAATATTTTTGTCCAAAATAATTTTGTAGTGCTAAAAAGGGGTTTTATTAAAGAATCCTTTTTCAAGAGTTACAATATTTTGAAAAAATGGTTTTACAAAAAATTTAGGAGCAGGTTTTTTGGGAACTTGTGGTACCACAAGTTGATTTTTTGAAAATTGTTTTTGAGAAAGGTTTTTTGAAGACTCTTCTTTCTCAAGTTGCAGTTTTGAAATTCTTTTTGAGAAAGGGTTTTTGAAGATTCTCCTTTCTCGATTTTTATAAAATTTTGAGAGGTTTTTTCCTCTCCTGAGCTTTGGACAACTTCCTGTATTTCTGGTGATTTTTCCAGAAGTTGCAAGAGATTTTCAGCAGTCATCTCCTGTGTCGTTATTTTTTGTACGGGTGCCGGAATATTTTCATTTTCTTCTTTCATGACTATCTCATACCATGACGTTTTTTCAGGGAATTTTTCTTTTTCTTCTTTTGTGGGTTTTTTTGGGGCCATGGAATTTGGTTGTTGTTGTGGTGCAGCAACATGTGTATTTATTGGCAGAGGAGGTATCTCTTCTTTTCTTTTTTGGAGTAACGCTCCACACATTGCGTGGTAACAGTACTGTCCAGATTCTTTCATGTCCTTTCTAGATATTTTTTCTTTGAAACCCGGACATTGCGGCAAAGGACAGTGATAGGACATTTTTTTGTTGTATCTGATATTGGAAATCTGGGGACTTTTATAGGCATATTGATAGGGTATTTCTTTGCTGCAGCTAGTTTTGTAAACCTGTAGGTTTCTTTTCCTGTTTTCGGATAAACCACCGATTAAAATATTTTTAAAGCAAAAATTGTCAGAAATAAGTTTGCATAAATCATTTTTGGATGCAATTTTTGAAAATTGTTTCAAAAGTTTTTCGTATGCAAAGGAATTAATTAATTTAAAGGAACAAGTATCATAGTTTGCAAGGGACTTGGAATTTTGATAAAAACTATTTCTTAATTCTCCTAGGTGACAAGAATATGTTTTAATCAAATCAAGGTCGCTAGCTTTCGGTTTTTTCAAAAAAGGGAATTTTAAATTCTTTTTATTGGAATCAAAAGAGATAAAATCATTATCGACTTTATAAGGAGTGATAAGATTAATAAATGGTGTTCCTAAGATAACGGAATTGTGAATGTCTTTTACTAAGACAAACGATGTTGTAATAGAAACTTTATTAATAATAACCGACGCATTGGTTTGGGAATTGATTTCTAGCTTCGTGTTATTGGCCGCTGCTAGAGTTTCCTGGGTATTTTCACGGAATTGATTAGGTACAAGACCTGTTTTTATGCAATTCAGATCTGCACCGGTGTCAAAAAGAGCAATAGTAGTAATCCTAAAATTGCTAGGGAATTTAAGGGTTATTTGGACAAGGTATTTTTTGGATGTGATCTGTCGTAAGACAGTAAGGAATTTCTGTGGGACCTCTTCAAGAAAAGGGTTGTCAGGAGGTTCTCCTGGATCTTCAGAGTCGGATTTGTCTGACTTAGAACTGGTTTCAGAATTATCATGAGGTTTTGAAAAAATGTTTTCAGTAGAAGAGAGTCTTGATCTTGTTTTTCTCGTAGACCCTTGATCTCTACCTTGATTTGTTTCACCTCCCGCTGGAGTTCTAGAATCGGGGTTTCCTTGTATTCTTTCATCCCTTTACCCTTTTTCAGGATTTTGGTCAAATTGTAGGTATTTTTGGAGGTGTTTGGCAAAATCGAATTTTTGAAATCTTTTTTCTCGTCAGTAAAAGATTTGAGGAGTTTATTCAAATAATCCTTTTGGTGTTCGACATCTATGTGTTGAACCATTTCTAACATGAACTCTTGATCCTTGGTTAAAACACAAACGAGTTTTCCCTTACCCTTATCGGAATATTCAGAAGAACTGGTTGTAAGCAATTCATCTATTTGGAGGGCTTTGTTGTCTTCAGAAGACAGAGAAAAGTAGTCAGGTTCTGACTCGGCATTTGAATCGGAGGAATCAACGAGAAGATTGGAAATTTTCTAGGTGACGTCCTCATCGAGCTTCAATTCTTGTAATTTTGTATTCATTTTGCAGTATCTCGATGTATGACCTTTTTTGTGACATTTGTAACACGTAATGTCTTTGTATTTGGAATCAGCTTTTTTGGTATTTGGTCTTTTGAGATGATGAGTATTTTTGTATGGGTTTTTGTAATACTCTCCATTGGATTTGCTGAAATCTCTCTTTTTATAACCTCTAGAAGTACTCTTAAGGGATTTATGAGCCTTGCTACAGTTTTCTGTACAACTGGAAGAGGGTCTTGAGAAATTCGTATCAAACTGTTTGCAAAAGGTTCCAAGTTCGCACTTAGTTCTCTTTAGCTCCAGCTTGAGATGTTTTTGTAATTTCAGGTCTTGACTGATTTTCAAACCTTCCTGTTGAGTTATACTGACCAGTTGTCCATATGTAAACTCACTGTAGGGTATAATCTGTTTACCGCAATTCTCTTTGATTTTGTTCATAACCTTTTCTCCTAAAAGGGTAGGTAGTCCGGCCAGGAATTTCTCTTTCCAAAATGGCTGGTTTGAATCTTCCCTGAGCATAACTCTGGTTAGGAAGGTATTTTTGTACCATTGGAAATCGCTGAGTTGTTTGCATTTGAGGTTTGAAAGTAATTCGGCATTTTTATCTTTCAAATGCGAAGAATCTCCTATGAAATTTTAAGAGATTGTGAGAATCAAGGTTGCTACGGCATCTTGTAGGGGTTCACCTTGTTCGTCAAGGATTGGTAATCCTTCTTCGTCAGTTTTGATGGAATTGAGGATATCTTCCTTTTGTTGATCAGCGAGATAATTATCCCACCAACCTTTCAATTGACCAGAGAATCCTGCGATGAGCAGTTCTGCAATGGTCTTGTCTTGCGTACCATTTTGGGTTTTGTAGGCGTTTGCAGCCATGGTCATTTGTTGGAGAAAACTGAGAATATTGTACTCGGTCATCCCATCTATGTTCCGATCATAAATGGAAGAGGCATTGAAACGGGATTGAGCTAGGGGTTTGACTATTCCTAGGCCAGGAGCAGAAATAATTTGTAATTGCTGTTGTTGGACCTGTTGTATTGGTTGTTGCCAATCCATATGGTTAACAAAAGGTTTTTTGTTTCGAAATTGATTTGAAGTACTACCGTCGTCGGAATCGTTGACAAGAGTAGTGATTTTGTTGGAAGATTGTGGAGTATCAGGAACAATGTGTTCAGTATTTGAACTGTTGGACGCCCCAATCCTACTTAATTGATCTTGGATAGCCTGAATAAATTCAGACTTATTTTGCTGGATATTCTTGACGCCATCTTTGGACACCTGAAAGGGTTTGAAGATAGGCTTTTGGCTTTTTGGTTTCAACGCTTTAGTCGTATCCGTGGAATCTATGGTGACTAATGAGTTGGCTTTTATGTGTTTTTCCACCCGATCGAGTTGTTTTCCTAGGGAATTCAAACTGATATTGGTGAAATTGTTTTGAGCGAGGATATTCTTGGTATTTGTTTTCTCATCCTCTACTAGATTCTTAAGAGGAATCGCGTCTACAGGGCAGCCATGGAAAGTAAGCTTGATGCCTTGTAAAGGAGGGTGATTGGACTGGACTTTCCTAGAATCAACTAGGGTTTCCCACTTCGGTGTTTTGTTCCTAGTCGTAACGAGTTTTACCATTTTAGAAAAGGGGTAATCAATGGAATTTTCAGAGGAGTAAATTTCAAACCAGTCAAAGAAAAGGATGTTTATCCTATGTTCATTAACGAACTCGTAGAAATTTTCCTGTATTTGTGTCCTAGTTTTTGAAAAGGTTTTTAAGAACCAAATTCTTTTTTCTAGGTTGTATTTTTCGTAAAAATCATTTTGTAGGAATTTTTTATCAATTTTAAAATCTTTTTGTAAAACGCCAAGTTCGTTTACTAGGTTTTCTGTAATAGAGGAAAAAGTCGGACTAGTAGGTTCTAGGTCTTCTAACTTTTCTCTAACAGTAGGATTTTCATAAACGGGTCTTGGTATTTCATTGGAATAATCTACGTTTCGTAGATTGGGTATGTCAGACGTAGAACGTCTAGGTTTCGCTTTGTAAGGAGTATTGATGACTGAAGGAATTTGTGAAACTCTTCCTAAGTCGAGAGTTTCCACGGAACTGGAATCGTCGTAACTATTGCTCGTAGATTTTCTATGGAACGATAAATTGACTCTACCATCCTGGTATTGGGTTATTTCTCTGAGACGAGTATTTGGTTGGGATGTCTCAAGAGGCTCTGGCTTGACAACACCTTCTAATATCCATTCGTCTGGTAAGAAAATATCCTTCCATCTCATGGGTCTCGGTATAACGGTGTTGGATCTGGAAAGATCGGTTTGTAGAAGAAGGGTTTCACCTTTCTTACTATGGTATCTGACTTTTGTCGCAAAAGCTGAAGTAATAGCTTTGTAATGAATTCGGTAAATTATAGCTACGGGAATCGATCCTTCAAGCATTTGGTAATTATGAGTCTTGATTTGTAAGACTAGGGATTTTTGGATATTTTTGTCATTTAAAGAGACTGAGAAATTTGGGTAACAATCGAAAGATATTGGTCCTGTGCAGAGACTAGACTCAACAGAACTCAATAAGGAATCTTCAAAATTTGTGAATCGGGCATCACGTAAAATAGCAAGGATTGAGGTGTTTAATCCTTCTTTTGTGAGGGGTTTTATCCCTATTTGGACTAATCCAATATGGATATATTTGAAATTTCTTTCTCGGTGTCTTCTCAAGGAATTTTGAGAAAGTAATTGAATGGTTTCAAAAGGTTGAGATAATTGGATATCTCTTTCCTCAGTTTTGATTGTGAAATCGGTTTTGAATAACTGGTATTTCAATTTTTTGTAAATCTGGTCTCGATTTATTTTCGGTATTTCCCAATTATCGATAGATTTGTCAAAATCTTGTATCAAGATTTCTTCGGAGTTTATTATCTTCTTTGAATCCATGGAAGAAGATGAACCAAAATCACGCGAAGTTGATCTGTTGAGAAACGGATCCATGTTATGGAACTCCTACAACAGAGCACCCGGATTCTTCCTACAATCAAAGGCCTTCCCTAGGGTATAACTGCCTACGTTCGTTGAGGACTTACCGACCCTGGACTATCCTAAGAACAAAACCTCAGAAGAACCCAAATATATATATATATATATTTTTTATTTATATATATATATATATATGTATTCTACCGAGTCGTGTTTTAGTCGGTTGGGTACGACACTTAAATGTGCACACCACTGCAGTTGGGTATGATATTATCGAGTCCTATTATGGTCGGGTATGATATGATGAGATTCTCCCCACAGAGAGGCTTGATATTATATTATATGTCCCCTTATAGTAGCTCAATTTTACTATTACGCATACTCTCATGATTATGTCAGTTGTACGCCTTTAGTGGCAGTTTTGAGTTTCAGGTTGACTTATGTACCCTTCCTCTGTATTACATTCTTTATATATATTCTTTACATGTCTTACATATTCAGTACATCCTTTCGTAGTGACATCCCTTTGCTGGGGCACTGTGTTTCATACCCGCGGTGCAGGTAGACAAATAGATGTACCTCCATAATAGGCTATCTAATTCAGTTGTTGGTTGTCACACTCCACTTTCCCGGAGTTGCTGTACAAAGTTGTTAGGGTATGCTACTAGTGTTTACAACTATTTTAGGTATGACGGGGTCCCTATCCCAACCTGATGACATGTTAAAGTACTCTTCGAGGCTTGCAGACTAGTGGTTGTTGTATATATGTTTTGTACGGCCTTGTCGTCCTTCTTGTCATCTTTTGGTACTCTGTTATGGCCTTGCCGCCCTTGTTATACGTATGCTTTGGGCTGTCTATCACTTGTTACAGGTTATTGCATCCAGATTTCCCTTATGATAATCTTTTTGAGGCCTTGTCGGCTCATATAATTATATGTTCATGTCATGGTATCCAGGTGGTACGCTCGGGATGTTCAGGCGTCGGTTCCAGTCACACCCCCCAAGGCTGGGGTGTGACAATATGTAAGATGCTATAGCCCCGTAGGGAAAACATAACTCTATATATTGTGTTATCATACTTTCTATCGTCATAATTGTTTAACTAACTACAAGGGAGAGTAACTGCAATAGAGTCATGGTAACCCAAGTACAATCTTTACGAATAGCACGTCTTTGTGCGACTAATCTAAAGTAGTTTTACCGGGAAAATATTCCAAAATGAGGAGAAAGGGATAACCTCACAGACC
The DNA here is from genome assembly GCA_029783415.1 of Anisodus acutangulus. NCBI lineage: Eukaryota > Viridiplantae > Streptophyta > Magnoliopsida > Solanales > Solanaceae > Anisodus > Anisodus acutangulus. Next base: position 29,971,424 of record CM056494.1, read on the forward strand.
TTTGTCGCTTAGCTATCAATAGCTCACAAGTTCTCATGCGCTCCCCGAATGATAATCTTTATCATACGAATGATTTTAAGCAATGTTAGATTAACAAACTATAAGTCGGTTCATTATGACATGTCAACGATGAAAGTGCATCACTTACACAACACAACAAGCATTTCAATACTATCCTTCCCTACTTACAATACAAACAACACGCCTAGCAACTCAACATCATGAATATAAACCCTAACGTGAAGCCCAATATCAATACAACCCAAATCTACAAGTTTCAGATTATCGCTTAATAAGATCTTAACAACAATACTTCCATAACTTGTATGAGCTTAAATATATGAAGAAGGAGATGAAACTTCAATAACCAAAAATCAATGCTCTAACACTCTTTGCTTCCAACTGCCAAGTCTCCAAATAAACAATAACAAGGAGGAGAGAGGTATAAGATCACACCATGAACTTCCCGGCGAAGGATAGACATTTATAACTTCCAAACTTAGCCTTGATAGCTATGAAACCATTAGAGAACCTTTGAAGAGCTTATGCAGCTGCTTAGGGTCGAAGATGGTGAGAAAATGAGGATTGGATTGACTTTGGTACTTATAAATAATCCTACCGCCTCACTTGGGCACACTGGCTAGCTGAGAAAATCCCAAAGCTAGAAACAACCTCCCTTTGGAGCTTGCTCAGCGAGCTCCCTTGGCTGCCTGCTCCACAGTATGTGCTATCTCACAAAACTGCATATATCTCTCTACTCCGATGTCTTATTGACAAACCGTTTAATGCAATAGAAACTAATCTCAATGACCTTGAATTTTTTGGGTGGATCACCCCGTAATGCCATGAATATTTGGAGAATATAACTGTGACATCTTACCTAAATTTCAAAAAACATTTTAGTGTAAGTTGCGACGACCTTTGTTGACTTTTGTTTTACAACTTACTTGACTTCAAAAATGTAATGCAAGACTATTATATGATTCAAAATATCCCATTACATGACCTTCTTATCATATCAAGTACTCCTAATCTCACCCTAAAAGTACGAGTTATTACAATCCACTTTCCTTCGGCGAACTTCATCAAAAAGTGTTTTCGTCTATTCGATTAATCCCAAATACTTACAAAACTTACTTAACAATTCAATAAACATCTCTTAACCTTTTAGAGGGATCTTAACCTCTCTGGGATTATTTTAGTTAACTCGTGACGCAATTGACGTCAAAAGTATGGGGTGTAACAGTGTCCGTGGTGCCGAGTTTATGGTTAATTTTTGTAGATCCTTTCAAAAGAGTTTGGGAACTCAGGTGAATCTGAGTACATCCTTTTACCATCAAACAAACAGCCAAGCCGAGCAAATAATTCAGATGTATGAAGATATGTTATGAGCATGTGTGTTGGACTTTAGAGGTAACTAGGAGACAGTTTCTTGGGACTGATCTATACCACCAATGTAGTGGAGAAAGTGATGTTGGTAAAAGAACGCTTATGGATAGCCCGAGTCGACAAAAGTCTTATACTGATGTGAGATGAAAAGAATTAAAGTTTGATGTGAACAATTCAGTATTCTTGAAGATCTCGCCGATGAAGTGTGTCATGCAAAATACAAAGAAAGGAAAGTTCATCCATAATACATTGGACCATCATAGATGTCTACAACAGTAAACCAAAAACTTATATATACAAGGGATGACAAGGCCACCATGCTAATATACTATACACAGAACACGTCTACAAGCCTCTAAGGAGAATACAACTTTACTGTGGTCGGGACAGGGCCCTGGCCTACCCATTATCTCTTTACACATATCAATACACTAGACCTGGCATCTCCGAATGACATAGAGCTTACCAATCAAGCTTAGCTTGACAACGCCTACTAAGGAGGTGTGTCTATCTATCTTTTAAGACATGCACGCATGAAATACATCGGCCCCGGCAAAGGGACATCAGAACAAATAGATGTATTAAATATGTAAGACAACTGAATAACTGAAAGCTGAACTGAAACTGTAAGCATAACCATTAAATACAACATAGACATAAAAGGGAAATCTGATGATGTACCTACATTTTTCCTGCTCGCATTATATAGTAGTATCAATAATGTATCAGGACATATCGAAGCTTTGTGGATAAGTATAACGTATCAAGCCTTGACGATTCTCTATGGGAAAATATAATGTGTCAGGCCTTAAGGAGGTTCTGTAGGAAAGTATAACATACCAGGCCTTAACAAGGCTCTGTGGGAAGTATCATAAATCATACTAAGCCACTGGGGCATTTGTGGTGTATGCAACGTACCAAGCCATACCGAGGCTCTATGAGATAAATATGACATACCAGGCCATAACAATGATCTGTGGGATAAGCATACGATGTACCAGGCCTTCTATAGGCTCTGTGGAATAAGCAACAATGTGCCAAACAATCAAAGATCGATCAAAGTGGTAAACAGTTGTCGTCAACCAAGGACTGTGTCCGTAAGATCTATATATACTCACTAATGAGGGGAATAAGCTCTAAGGCAAAAATTACTCTCGATAAGGGACAAACTATAACATTTCAAGGATTTCTGAATAAGAGGCACAAGCTAATTGTTGAATACTTCTATTACACTTTTCTATCGAGTACCATTTTAGGTGTGAAATCATGCTATAGAAAGAAGCGATAGCCATTACATACCTTGGATGTTGAATCATCAATAATCACCATGAAATCAGTCCATATGACACACATTAATCTACAAGATATGACAACACTACTATCAACTCAAGGAAGCCAACAAAAATAACTGATGAGCGGCATGCTCTCTATACAACTAACTATACGGAGATTCTTTTTGCCCTTCTACCTTCCAAAACCCATAACATCAACTCCAACACAAATAAACAACGAAACTAATATCTCTAGATATTTAACATTTCATGAACATCCCCAAAACACAACACAACAATGCCCAACAATCGATTTACGACTTTCGATCACCGTCCCGCAAGTTCTTATCAAAACAACACATCCAAAGCCTACAAAATCTCATATACATGGACAGAGGAGAAACCCTTAAGTTAAATTTCAAGAACCATCCCTTTTTCACCGTACTTTACTTTGAAGAAATCTATGATTTGCTATAATCCAAAGGAAATCGATGTTAGAATGACGTAACCGGCGTGGACATAACCTCTATGTCATTTTTTTTGTGTCAATGGTAGAACTTAGTATCTTTTTGTTGTTGAGAATAAATGTCACTCATCTCCATAAAAAAGGCAAACATTGCTGCACCATGAGAAATTATGTTGGTCCCTCCATTCTCTTATGTGAAATACTAATGAAAGTGACATAAAAACTTAAGGGATCTTTTGCCTTTACAAACTTCTTTAATGCTAATCACTAAATTTTCCACAATAGCATTATGTGCATGTATCATATGTTCTTGCTGCCCACTTATTAAGTAATACACGTGGACTATATCCACCTAATAGTCATCCAATGTTCTCAATTAATTTATTGTCTTCCACTACAAATTGCTATTCAACCAATCACACACATAATTAATTAATCTCACTTCACTTAAATATTAAATCACTTTTAACACATTTCATATCCTCGTTATCATGATCATGTGATATAAACTCTAGTTCATAGCCTCTTTCGGCACATAATAAAATATTATTCCCAACCATCATCATCATATTTTTAAGTGTTAAATTATTTCGGGACTTCCTCTTCTTATACATCAAGCTCTTTATTTGTATACTAGAATATCACCAAAATTCTCCGGCGCTCAGGTCTACGTACCTAATAGCTTAAAATTCTAAGGTATTACATTGATGAAACTTATTCTCAGTCTCCGAGCTTACATTAACAAACTTTTGCCGCAACTCAATGTATAAAAATACAGGATATAACACCTTCTCGAGTTACTTCGATTGATGATGTACGGGTTATGGAAGACCTACCGTATGAAAAAGTTTTGGTTGCTATTTTAGATTGTCAAGTCCGAAAGTTGCAAATCAAGGAGATAGCCTCAGTTAAGGTATTGTGGAGAAACAACAATGTAAAGGAAATGACATGAGAGGCCAAAGAAGATATGAAATCTAAATATTCATACATATTCAAAATTAAAGGTTTATAATGATAATCGTGTGATACGTTCCTTTTTATCCAAACCCTATGACAATAATCTTATCTTATGAACTTGTTTAATGGACGATCATAGCAAAAATGCAGCAAACGCAGTGCAGACCATGACTTCAAGTATATGAGGTGAGTCATAGTTTATAATATGGATTTCTTTGATTGTAAAATGTTGTATAGGGCCGATGTAATATTATATAATGTGTTGTATGGACCTATGAGGCATGTTGTGTTTTTTGGCTGTGTGGCAGGTTTTTATAGTCCTATTTATAGGGAAAACTCTGATGAAATTACCGTAGAATCGCAAGAGTTAGTTTCTCCAATACGTTATTCCAATATTCGTAGATGAATGTTCCTAATGGAGGAAGGATGTTACACCCTGTATTTTCACATTATCCGTCGTGAGTAAGTTAAAGTGAACTTAATAGATTTATGACATTAGAAAGGATAATTATGCTTTTAAACAAGTGTTAAGTAAATATCGTAAGAGTTCGAGGCTAAGCGAATCAAAGAAAATAAGTTCATCAAAATTGTAATAGCCCGTATTTTTGGGATAAGACAATATGCTAAGAAGTTCTTATTATGAGGTACTAGATCATACAATAGTCCAATATTAAGTGTTGAAGTCTAGCAAGTTGTAAAATAAAAGTCAGAAAAAGTTATCGCAAGTTATGTTCGTAAGTGTACTGAAATTTGCGTCAGAACTCACTGAGCATTTCTCTCAATATACTTGGAGTTACGGGGTGATCCACATACCATATTGAAGGTCTACGAGTCTAGTTTCTAATGCATTAAACAATTTATCGATACAACATCAGAGTAGAGAGATATTGTATTTTTGCAAGACTACACATGCAGCCCCTTTGGGACCCACTTGAGGCGGTGGAAGTTTCTAAAAGTGTATCAAATGGTGGGACTTGATCCTTTCATAATTTCTCACTTACTTCGTGGTGGTAGTGGTCGATGTTCTTCTTGTGGTTGCTGATTTTGGACTTGTTCTAGCTCATGTGGAGAATTTTTCTAAGTGTTATAAGGTAATATTACACTCCTCATTCATGTATTTAAGATTATAGATGTCATAGCTAACATGTATGGTTGAAAATGGAACAACCTGACTTAGGGATTTCAGTACAGAAACTACCGGAGTCACATCTAGCTATCAAAGAAGAAGCTTACAGGCCTTATCCCAATAAAAGTTAGTGAAGGAAGGATATCGTGAAATAAAGGTCAAAAATTGTAGTTGTGATATTTGTTGTTGAACCATTTTGAGGTTGTCCTTGTCGTATTTAATGGCTGGAAACTGATGGAATAAGCTCAGTATGTTTTTGTTGTTGTTGTTTACATATATTTGAAAGAAGAAAGGGTTTAAAGGTATAACTTTATTAGTCATAAATCGAGCTTGCCGCTCATTGTATCATTATTTTTATTGAAAATCTTACCGTATAGTTGCTAGCTCTTATTTGGGTTGTTTTTATCTTTGGAGACTTAAGGAAAGTAATAAAAATAGGGGTGATGTTGCCCGATTTGTTATAGAATAAGTTTACCATTCAAAAAATGATAGTTGTATCACTTGTAGCGTGATGATAACGTCATTTTCATTATTGTATATTAAGGTGCGGCAAGTTGATCTTCTCGTGGTTGTTGGGAAGATTATTTTGTAAGGTATGTTACGCATTTTCATTCCTTCTTTTGACATGATTCCAACAGACAAAACATAAATAAACGGCTTTACTCTTACTAGTTTAGAAGATTATGCTCATTACTTCCATGATATAATTCTAATCCATATTGTATTGTTCTTTGACTCTTAGGATTTGTATGTTGATAAGAGTAGTTTTATAACGTTAATCATAGGTGTAACGACCTAACGTCATTCCAATAAGTTCATGAGGTCTTTTATGGCTCTTACACATGTATATATGTATATTATGATATAATGAGTCTATATGTGGCTCCAATGGCTTTATATACGCATATATATGGTACAATAACATTATATACACACCATTGATTAGTTGGTTGTGATGATGATGCTTCCTACAGAAGCTTGATGGCTTTATATATGCATATATATGGTATGATGGCGCTATATATGCATATATATTGTATTCATGCATCTCATGGCCCTCAGTGGCAATCCAGAGCCAAGGTTGATTTTCTTATCTCTCTATATTACATTAATGTCTTTACTTATGTTCCTATCTGCCTTATATACTCAATACTTTATTTATACTGACGTCCCATTTGCTTGGGGACACTGCATTTCATTCCTGCAGGTCCCAATAGACATGTTGACGGTTCCCATCAGTAGTCTATCTTGCTCAGTGAAGGTGTTAGAGCACTCCCCTTATTCTGGATTTGATGTTTCATTTTGGTGTGATTTTTGTATACATTATGGGTATGGCGGGGCCCTTTCCCAATCTTATGACATTCATGTACTCTTGTACAGGCTTGTAGACAAATGTCTTATATTTAGATGGGTTGTACGGCCTTGTCGGCCTATATTTTTATTGTATAGTGGCGGCCTAGACGACCCGTACTCTCATGTATATATACTCATATATCATTTTGGGATGCTTACCATCGAGGTGTCTTTCATATTCCACTGGAGTGTTATTGATACCCCTTTTTCGCCCACTTATTTATACTAGTATGGTTATTGATGTTTGTCATGTTGGTGCTCGGTAAAGTAAGCACGGGTGTCAGTTGTGCCCCTCTGGTTTAGGGTGTGATATTTCTGTTGGTTGAGACTCATTTCATGTCTTAGTTATTGATTCTATTTTGAGAAGTGTTTGACAACAATAACATCCATACTTTTATTCATAATATTAACGAACTTACATCACTCTGAAAAGTTCTGAATGTCATCAAATGGTAAATCCAAGTATCCTGTATATGTATACAGTATCACTATTTACCACCGAGCCATAATCAGTTAGGTACGACACCTATTGTGTGTTATATGTATAGTATCACTATTTACCACCGAGCTATAATCGGTTGGGTACGGAACCTATATATATATATGTATTTATACCTCTGATCAAATGGATACATTATCATGATTACGAAACCCCACAGTGGCTCGGTATGTTATTATATATACGAGACTTTATATGGCTCGGTACGTTATCTATTATGTGCCCTATGTGTCATACTAGATTTATAATAAGTAAAGGCATGCACTTAATGTAAAGTATTTCAAAGTATGTAATCCCAAGTGTTATTGTGAACAATCCCAGAATGTCGCTTCATATAGAAACCTAAAGCTATTATCAGAAAGACTTAGAAGAATGTTCAATACGACTTAAATACTGTAAGTCTTAACATGTATTCCTATAGGACGTTTCAGAGCCTTCTAATGTGTTTTGTTGATTACATTGCATTGCCTCTCATATGAGGTTCTATATTTGTATTTGTGTTTCTGTATGTCTTATATACACGGTATAACTTTCACATCTCTTTTTTTGGGGACACTGCATTTGTTATATTTCATATTGTCGATCTAGTTATACAGGTCGGCAGACTTTCTCACTAGATAGCATAGATGATCAGCGGAAGGGTTGTAAGATCTAATTCTACCAGGAGCTGAGTCAGGTCTAGTGATTTCATTGATTTTAGAGATTATGGATATCTTGAGGCCCTGTCTCGACACTTATATCAGTTTTTCTATAGTAAGCATTCATAGAGGTTTCATAGATAGTATTGGTGGGTTTATTTGTATTACGTTATACATCAGTTGCATGTCTCAGGCCAGTGACCACATTTATATACAGAGATTATTTACATTTCTTATTTATCTTTCAAGCTATGTCAGATAATCTGTTATAGGTTGATAGTAATTGCACATAGAGCATGGTCTGCCCCATTTGGATTTGGGGTGTGACAATATGCCTGCAAAAAGGAAATTAACCATGAGTCAAAGGGCCATTGTCACCCCAGAAGTGGACTCCAGTGGTTTCCTCAAACTCAAAGAGATCAAACTATGGCCTAGGGTCTCTTATCTGGTCAGACACTCTAGACTTCATCCCCATTTATGATAGAGAGGCCTATGGGAGCTCCTATGTCAGTTACGCCACCGCAAAGCTCTTCTGATGCTGATATTAGGGGCGTCATTCAGCTACTCACCCAGATCGTTGTTGCACAGCCTTAGCATCAAGGATAGGCACCTCCGAGTGCTAGTTCTCATGAAGGGTTGACAAGCTCTTGAATCATGGAATTCATTCATATGAGCCATCTGGTTTTCACAGGGTCTAGCCTCGAGGAGATTTCTTGGAACTTTATTGATGAGATTTAGAGGACTCTCTGAGTTATGAATTATAACACCCCATAGTTGTACGTTAGAATATGTAGTAGTTAATCGAGATGCACCCCGAGGAATAAGGTATTTTCATGAGGTTATAGATGTCTTAAATCAGTGCTAAGGATGTGTCGGGAGGATTAGAGGTTACACTAATCGAAAAAAGTACTTTTCACCGAACATCAGAATCTTTGATGTCACACCCCAACCTTGCGGGGTCTGACAAACTTGGTTTCTAAACAAGCGTGTCTAGTAGAATCATGTTTATGGGTGTGTAGCGTGCCACACTTCTAAATATGAGGCTATCAAACATTTAGGATGGTTACTTTCCTGTCATAATCTAGATTGTGTGGTAGAGCTGAGTTGTACGAATTCGAGTCTGACTCATGCTTTATGCAGTTCTAGTAATGTCGATTGCCAGAAAGACTTCGGTTAGTTCATATTCATATCCAGGTAATAAAAGACCTCTTCTTGATTATTGATATGCCAGAAATGTGAGTATTATACTAAATTTTCAAAGCATGAGTATTTTTCTTCTACCTATATATAGAAGGTAAAGTGAGTATACAACGGTGAAGTGTTGGTCTTAGGATGCTAAAAAAGTAAAGTGTAATGGGTATAGAGTGCTAAGATGCAGAATATTGTAGAGGGGTTAATATTCAAATAGAATGATGTAAGTATCATTATCCCATTTTCAGTGATGATAGAACAATAATGAGAAGTATCTATAACGATATCTGAATTATTAATGTTAATAGATGTTGGTTTAAGTATCGGGTTCTAGTAAAGGTTAGAAGAACCCTTAACATGGGCAGTATGGAAGAATAGACAATTGTGTCAGAGGCACCCCCTTAGAAGATATATACAAAACATGGTACCAGGAATTTATTAATTGGATAAGACCTTCGAAGATTTTGAAGATTTAGGGGTCAAGCGTTAAACTTTTGGTGTGTAAGGTAAAGAAGGTTTAGTAAATGCCTAGAAGATAAGACCAATTAAGAAAGGAGAAGTTAAGAAGCGAGAGGATGTTTTGTTACAAGTATCCAGAATACGGAGAGAAATGAGATGGATAATAAAGGAATGATACCGGTATAGGTTAGACATATGAGAAACATGAGAAATGACGGAGAGTCAGACGAAAGAAGATATATATGGTAATACGACAAGTTGGTAGTCAAGTAAACCCGAAAGACAAGAAGAATTAAGAGTAGAGTTGTGAAGATGAATGTATTATGAGAATATCTACTGTAAGGTTTGAGCAGCAAAATGCCAACAGCATATACCAATCGAGTGGTTTAGCTCTTTGAATCAGGAAACATCGATATTGGGGAATTCCCTCAGTTAAACGGAATAAGAGTTGGGACATTAAGAGATTATTTTAGGAATAGGTATTGAGATGTTTTGAAGTAAGAAATCATATGGTAAGAGAATAAACTACAAAAGGAAGGGGTAATCTTTAAATATTATTCAGAGAAAAGCCCTTGGGATTAAATGTCTTAGCTAGAAGATGAAAGGCCTATTGAAAATAATCATGCCAGTTACGAATGCATGATGTTTTATTAATGTAGATGGTTTATTAATCCTAAGCAAGAGGAGGGAATTTGGTTAAACAAAATTGTAGGTTGTTAAAGATCGTAGAGGTGTGTAAGGAGTTGAGAAAACAATATGACCTTTTAGGACCAAAATCTTGGAATACAGAAAGTGGTTCTCCTCCATAGGAAAGATATTATGATGAAGAATGATAAAAGATTCACCTTATGGTTAAATAAAAAGACGAGAAGGTTATGACAAGGAATTATAAGACGAACCAGATTGTATCATTCAGAATTGGCGAACGCGATATCACTACGAAATGATATACAAGTATCAATGCTAAGAAAGGATGGGTAGCAACCACCTTATTAAATGGATTAAGCAACGGTATGAGCGACAAAATACATGAGGCTCAAAAGGAAAGAGCATGACCCGTAAGTGAAGACAAAGGCATGAAAAAGGTATTCAGAATTAATAAATTAAAGGGGTAAATTGGGTCAAGGAAAAAGATGATTTAAGTGACCGGAAAAGTCATCGGTTGATACAAAATTTCACAGTATGGGATGGTTTTAGAATCTAACATTTTAACTTCACCAGTGAGTGATCACAATTTTCAGTAAATAATTCATGTGGGAAATAATGACAAAAAAAGAGCTAGCATAAAATGAATCAAGTTAAAAGACTATGAACACTTGAGAAAAATGGATGTAAGTAATAAAGACATACACTCGAAGTTAGAACTACCAAGACGAGAAGGGGTATGAAGGGAAAAAGGATAATGATGAACAATTGCCTAAGATCTTATAGGATTATGTAACGACGAGGTTTATTAAAAGTATATTACTAGAAGATGTTAGCCAACTGGTTTAAGTGTAGACATGTACTTAGTATGGAAGTACGTCAATAATTACCATTTGGGGCGTTAGTTGAATAAAGTACCAAGGTTATGACTCAGAGTGCAACTTAAGGCCAAATAAATAAGGCACTCCTAGATGATAAATGTTGAGATGATTCAATGCATTGTAATGCGCATGTTCAGGATGGATAAGGAAATGAGTACGTCTACGCTTAAAAGATGATTAAGGTTTGCTTGACCAAGAAGTCTTATGTCCTCCGAGTCGCACGACGTTTTAACTGAAAGAACTTCTTGCGCAATTCATGCCTTTCTGTTTAAGACCCTTGCAGAGTTCCCCAACAAGATAAAGCAAGAAGAATTGCATACCAAAGATGTAAGGTCGCCAGTGGTAAGTATGCATTAGAAGTTTGACGTGATATCTTTTATGACCATAAGAGCCTCCAGTACCCCCTTTTCAAGTGACAATAGTCAAATTTAAGATGAGTTTCTCCTATTAAGGTAAGGGTGACCTCCGGGATCAGTCAAAATAATACAGAGACCCGTGAGTCTTCTTAAGGAGAGTAACAATTCTTGGGAGTAATAAATAAAGTAAAGGTTAGCCAGATGGTATAGTATAATATGGTCCTCCTCGAGAAGGAGATGGTTTAGAAACTAGATTACAACAGATGGAGTCTCTAACTAAAGCTCAGTAGTAGTACCCTTAATGGTCAAGGAAAAAGAACAAGAATAAAAAAATTTCCATTCTAGTATAGTTTAAACAAAGAACTTGACATGGCAAAAATTTCCAAATTTATTACATTTACAGAACAAGATTCAAGCGGAAGTGTATTATTCCCGCTATTTTATTTACCTAAGTTTGATGAAAGTGTACCGTGATATGGAAAATAGATATTGACGTGATGATGTGGCAAAGAGCATTGCCAAAATTTAACATAGCGACCCAACAGTCAACAGACAAGGACAAAGTATTTGGGGCCAAGGAACCAATATGGGGAGTAGAGTTCCCAATATGAAAATAGAAGGGTGATTCAAGGATAAAGTCATGTATGCTCACCCCGCTCTTACTAGGATGTTATCCCTCACCATATGAACCCCTGTATGCATAAAAGTGTAGGTCTCTAATCGGCTAGTTTGAAGTGGGTAAGGCAAAGTTATTGGGATCTGACTTATTACAGACAACGATAGAAAATGTGAAGTTGATGCAAGAGGATTGTTGATAGCCCAGAGTCAGCAGAAGTCCTATTCAGATAATTAACACCGAGATCTCGAGTTTGCTGCTGGCGATTGGGTGTTCCTGAAAGTATCTACTATGAAGGGCATGATGATTGGCCATGTTTCTTATAGGTTTGAATTACCCCCAGAGTTAGAAGCGGTCCATCAATTTTTTTGTGTGTCCATGCTTCAAAAGTGCTTAGATGACCCCTCCCGTATTACCCCTATAGAGGATGTTTTGATTACAGAGGACTTGCCATATGAAGAAATTCCAGTAGCATGATTGTTGCTCTCCATGGGCTTAACTCAGCGAGCTAGTGTGACCAAAATACGGCGGTGGACTTTAATTTAAGTCCTTAGCTCGACCTAAATGGTTATTTTTATCACTTTCGTCTACCTTAATTAGCTCTCAAGTTCTCTAAGAAGGTCTCTTATGATTTCTTAATGATCCAAATGGAAATCGGAAGTAATCAATGTAAATCTTACGTCGGAGGGTTCTTGTTGCTGGCCTTCTTCTTCTTATGGCTCTTGTGGTGAAGTTGGGGATTTGGCCAATTCAAATTTAAGTGTGGTAAGGCTAGTTTAAGGAGTTTAAGGTAAGATTTAACTCATTCTTTATGTATTTAAGGTTGTATACACCATGGTTGGTTGAGTTGAGAACTAAGCTTGTAGAATCTAAGTTTGAAAACTCCTAATTGAGATGTTGTAGTTGCTAGACTGTTTTGGACAATTTCTAAGATGTTTTATGCCTAACAATAGTAAGATGTTGATGGTTGGCATGTTGGAAGTGTTGTGGGAAAAGGGGAAAAGTGATGATAGGATGTGAACACCATGGAAAAATACTTGTAGTTTACGCATGATTGGTGTTCGACAAAATGTCTAAATGAGATTTCTTATGAGTTATGAATTTGTCGTTGATACAAATTATTCGTATATTTTAAATAATTATTGATAGAGCATACGGGGACTTGTGGGATCCGTATATCGAAGGTGACAAGGGATGTATGTCTTACTCTTCATTCTTTTGGTATGATCGACATAGAAACAATAATGATGAAATTCCCCTAAATAACGACTCTATTCTTAACCGTTAAAAAGGATACTTATATTCTATCTGCTGATTGATTATTCTACCTAATATGTCCTTCATCGCGATTACTTTCTACATTATAGTATTACTTCCATATCGATGAAATAAGGCTCTTTGTTGGTTTCCTAAAAGTTAAAAATATAATATTTTATCCTTCTTATTTATTAACATGGAAAAGGAAATTGATATGTAATCCACATAAGAATAGTTGGAGGTGTAACGATCTTACGTCACTCCGACGGATTTAAATAGTATTCCATATTCTTCAGATGATCTTCATATGTATGTACTATGGATCTATACTGCCCTCAGAGGCCTACAAATTTACATAGGCGATATACTATATTGATCCTATTGCCCACAAAGGCCTACAGCGTTATATACGTGATATACTATATTGATGATATTGCCCACAGAGGCCTATGGTATTATACACGCGATATATTATATTGATAATATTTCCCACAGAGGCCTACGACATTATATAGGCGATTATATATCATTTATGTACAGTATGACCCACAGTGACATTCTTGAGTTACAGGTTGTCTCTTTCTTATTCTCATTTACATCAATGTTTTACATTTTCTTGCCTTACTTATTCAGTACATTATTCTTCCTGACGTCCCCTTGCTAGGGCTGTGTTTCATACCTACAGGTATATATAGAGGAAGCGACGCTCATTTCCAATAGGACCTCAACTCATCGGTGATGTCAGAGCTCTCCACTTATTTTTGAGGTGCTAGTCGAAATCGATACGATTTTATGCATAGAGATATGGGTATGGTGGGGCCCTGTACCGACCTAATGATATTCATGTACTCTTAGAAGCTTGTAGACAGTCGTTCAGTGTGCCAAAGTCATATATGGCTTGGCTGGTCTATCTGTTAGTTAGTTGATGTGTACGGTGGCCTTGTCGGCTTCTTTCGTATTATATATGTTGGAATTTTCTTTCGTATTGATATAAAAATCCCCGTGAGCTCAAGGCTCCAATTTGATCCTCGAGGTGTTAATCTTGGAGTTCCAAATAAGGTTGATCATTCGAACATAATATGCCTCAAATGGCATGGAAAATGGAGTGGAGTTGGAATTGTCACGTGAAGGTGTTAAGATGAAGAAATTTTGTTCGGCTTTTGTATGTAGGTCTTGGCCGAAGACCATGTTTGTTTTTCTTGTAGCTTGTCTTTATTTTCTAGCCTAGCTTTTAGCTTATTTAACTAGCTTAACAACTTAGAACACCATTAATGAGCCATGTAATAGGAGAGGAGAACAAGGTCATGTTCAAGCCAAGATGGCACGAACAAGAGGTAAGGTGGCAGAGAATACACCATGGCAAAGACAAGGGATGATTTGGACGACAAGGTGGCAAGAACAAGAAGCTTCAAAGAAGGCCATCCAATTACAAGTCAACTTCGGTCTAGGGAGATTAAAGGTTGGCCGAGAGTCAACACCTTGGTGCAAGGAATGAAAGCTTCTAAAATAATTCCAAGAAGATGAAGTCTAGAGAAGCCAAGTTCATCCCCTCTTCTACTCTGTTACCACAATGGAAGTGCGAAGAAGTTTGGGTTTACCTTTGTCTCCAAGAAAGTCAAAACTCTCTCACATTGTGCTCACAATGGCCGAGGAACAACTTGGTCCCCAAGCCAACCCAATCCCTTTCCCTTGTTCACATTTCGGTCAAATGGCCTTGTATTTGTGCCATTTTGTTTTCCTTCTAGAATGGTCCATGTATCACTATAAATAGGACCCTTAGGATATGTAAATGGGGAGAGAGTTGTTTGATATAAAACTTGAGTGTTAACTCAATTTTGCTAAACATTTCAATCTGGGATTGTTATACTTAGTTGATCCTCTGAGAGGGTCGCTTGGTTATCCGGGAGAACCACCCTTGTGTCGAATGTTTCGATCACCCTTGCTAAGTTAGTCTTGAGAATTGCGGGAAGAAAACCACCTAGTCCTTGTGAAATTGATCACAACATCTTGGAGCCCACACAAGAAATTGACTCCTCGTGTTACCATCCAAGAACCCCATATCGACCGAATTGTGACTTGGTGTGTAATCGGATTGCAATCCGCATATCCGTGGCTATTCCTCATTTTAATTACTTATTTGTTTACACCACGACCCTCCACAGCATCTGACAAACACCTCCACCAAAATCTCAAGACCCGAAACCAACCACAAACACCCGCAAGTACAAATAACCACCCCAACGTCCCACTGAATCCTCTTCTCGGACCCTCACTGCCTCAGGTTGTTTCCGCAACCTTAGCACCACCAAACTACCGAAACTAGATCACCACCCTGACCCTCAACCTATCTGTAACCACCACACAAAGCACCTTGACGCTATTCCAACTATACTTACCCGAAATACCCTCCTTACACCACATTGTCCGGCCTTGCCGGTTAACCGAAAACCCCATTTTCCTCGCCCAATTTCGGGTCAACCCGAATCTCACCAACACTCGAACCACTTACCAACTCAAATCCCTCCATACTTACATCAGATTGATATCAGATCCAAGAGCTCCCATCCCACGCAATACATCAGATTGATATCAGAGCCAATAACGTTGCGGAACATATGCAAGCCTTGAGAAAGGAACTTGCCGGGCATGCCATGAAGTAGCGCACCAAATCAGGACCTATAGCAAACAGCCCAAAGTGTGAAAATTTGGTACCCCAACATGTGTTGAATGTTCCACTTGAAGAACATAAGAGGCACAAAGGAAACAACTATTTCACATGCGTTGCAAAGTAAATGGTAAAGTGTGCCACATGATTGTGGATGGGAAAAGTAATGTCAACTTGACCTCCATGGAAATGGTGTACAAGTTAAAACTACCCACCCACAATCATTCTCACCCGTACACTCTTCAATACTAAACCAAGACAAAGGGCTAAAGATAACAAAACAAACTTTTGTTGACTTTCGGATTGGAATGTATGAACATAGAATATGGTGTTACATCCTACCTATGGATGTGTGCCATATTTAATTGGGGCAACCATGGCAACTTGACATGAAGGCACAACATGATGAAGATGATAAGAAAATCCGATTAGTGCCGATGTCACCTAGTGAGGCGAGGGACATGAGAATCCGAAGTGCAAATAAGCGTGAAGCCAAGCCCCTACTACTTGATGCACGAAGGGTAGAAGAAGAATCCAAAAAGGGAAGTCCTATGGATTTATTGGCATGCAAGAAAGAGAGCACATTGCGGAAGTTACATTGGAGGTTGCCGATGTGAAGGAACTTCCGAAGGAAGTTGCATCCAATACCCTACCAATGAAAGGTGTTGAACATATTCTTGATTTATTTTCAAGAAGTTCATTACCTAATCAACGAAGCTATGGATGCCACCTAGAAGAGGTTGAAAAGTTGCAAGGCCAAGAAAAATAATTGGTAGGCGAAGGATATATGCGAAAGAGCCGTAGCCTATGCACAATATCCATCGTATTGGTGCCAAAGAAAAATGAAGTTTGGAACATGCGTATTGAACACCGAGAAGTTGATCACCCCATCATGGAACACGCAATTCCAAAGCCAAGATTGAAAAATCTTTTGGGTGAAGTGAATAGAATGAAATTTTTTTCCGAAGAAGACTTGAGGGATGGACACCATCACACAAGGACCCGAGGAGGATGTAAAAGGAAGTTGGATTCCAATGCCAAGCATGATTTGTCTGAATGGCTTGTGATGCCATTTGGAGTATGTAACATTCCAAGCTCTCTCGTGAGTTTCATGTACAAATTGCTACAACCATTTATGGGTTACATGGCATTGCCCGAGGTCCTTCACACTACTCCATCCGAAGTAAGAACTAGCCGAGGTTGGTTCAGAAACACAAGTGTTTTCTGAAATCATAGGTTGGTTCGCTCATATAATCCAAGATTACGGACTCTTTACTATCCCTATTCCAGACCTTGGAGTTGAATGCGATAGTGGTGTCGTCGTACTTCAAGGCCAAGAATTCATGGTCCCCTCTAATGGAATATTGGGTGATCCACGGCGTCCTTATTCTACCTACAACTCGGAATACTATCTGGTACTAAGAAAGTTGATTTCGGAACATGCTAAGTGGGTAGCATACCTACAAACTCCCATATCCTCCACAAGACATGAAGATGACAAGTCCGTATTAGTGGCGGATACATTTCTTCGACAGCACCAGATGTTGATCATGCCTAAACAAAGGTCAATGGGATTTGAAGTGTTAAAGAAGTTCCATAAAACAAGAGTTGGTACCATCTTTTGTCCTAGCACAGGATTGAATGGTGCACAATACCATTATGCTATCTATGGCAAGACATTACACCTTATGGGATTTGTGTCACAATACGAACATCATCCTAAGTCAAAACCATTTGGCTTATATTTGGATCCCTATTTGGCAAATTTCGAGGAAGGCGCCCATAAGATAAAACTTCCGAACTTATCTAATGGTGGGAATGTTAGATCAACACCTATTGTTGAAAAATTATTACCACACTTAGGTGATGAGAATTTGAGGACGAATAGTTTTGAAGAAGGGGAGTATGATGTAAAAATCCCCGTGAGCTCAAGGCTCCAATTTGATCCTCGAGGTGTTAAGCTCGGAGTTCCAAAGAAGGCTTATCATCCGAAGATAATATGCCTCAAATGGCATGGAAAATGGAGTGGAGTTGGAATTGTCACGTGAAGGTCTTAAGATGAAGACATTTTGTTCGGCCTTTGTATATAGGTCTTGGCCAAAGACCATGATTGTTTTTCTTGTAGCTTGTCTTTATTTTCTAGCCTAGCTTTTAGCTTATTTAACTTCTATCCTAACTATGTAGCACACCATTAATGAGAAATGTAATAGGAGAGAAAAACTAGGCCATGTAATAAGCCGAAAGTCCTCCAAAAAGGGACAAGGCCGTGTTCAAGCCAAGATGGCACGAACAAGAGGTGAGGTGGCCTAGAATACACCATGGCAAAGACAAGGGGTGATTTGGACGACAAAGTGGAAAGAACATAAAGCATCCAAGAAGGCCATCCAATTACAAGTCAACTTCGGTCTAGGGAGATTAACGGTTGGACGAGAGTCAACACCTTGGTGCAAGGAATGGAAGCTTCTAAAATGATTCCAAGAAGATGAAGTCTAGAGAAGTCAAGTTCATACCCTATTCAACTCAGTTACCACAATGGAAGTGTGAAGAGGTTTGGGTTTACCCTTGTCTCCAAGAAAGGCCAAACTCTCTCACATTGTGCTCACAATGGCTTAGGAACAACTTGGTTCCCAAGCCAACCCAATCCCTTTCCCTTGTTCACATTTCTGCCGAATGGCCTTGTATTTGTGTCCTTTTGTTTTCCGTCTAGAATGGTCCATGTATCACTATAAATAGGACCCTTAGGATATGTAAATAGGGAGAGAGTTTTTTGAAATAAAACATGAGTGTTAACCCAATTTAGCTAAGCATTTCAATCCGGGATTGTTATACTTAGTTGATCCTCCGAGAGGGTCGCTTGGTTCTCTGGGAGAACCACCCTTGTGTCTAAGGTTTCGATCACCGTTGCTAAGTTAGTCTTGGGCATTGCGGGCAGCAAACCTCAAACTAATCCCTGTGAAATTGATCACAACATCTTGGAGCCCACACGAGTAATTGACTCTTCGTGTTACCATCCAAGAACCCCATATTCGACTGAATTGTAACTTGGTGTGTACTCGGATTGAAATCCGCATATCCGTGCCCATTCCTTGTTTCAATTACTTGTTTGTTTACACCACCACCCTCCACAGCATGTTACAAACACATCCACCATATCTCATAACCCGAAGCCAACCAAAACACCCGCAAGTACAAACAACCACCCCAACGTCCCACCGAATCCTCTTCTCGGACCCTCACTGCCTCAGGTTGTTTCCACAACCTTAGCACCACCAAACTACCGAAACCAGATCACCACCCTGACCCTCAACCTATCCGTAACCACCACACAAAGCACCTTGATGCAATTCTAATGACACTTACCCGAAACACCTACTTTACACCACACTGTCCGGCCTTGCCGATAAACCGAAAACCCCATTTTCCTTGCCCACTTTTAGGTCAACCCGAATCTCACCAACACCCGAACAACTTACCAGCTCAAATCCATCTGTACTTACATCAGATACAACTTTCATGCCTTAAGTTGTCTCAAATTCTTAATGGATCATCACGTAAACATGCTGGAAGTCAGGACTACCAAAAACGTAGTTGATTCTGTTGAATCTTACGTACCCCACTATTCGTGTTGATCTTAAAATAACTATTTTCACCTAAACTCATTCGATAGGAATTCATATGTCTAAATTGTGACATTAAAACTCATTTCACATTCACACCTAATCTGGATTTTTAGAGTGTTACATTATCCCCCTCTCAGGATCATTTGTCCTCGAATGAGAGTCATGTCCTAAGATTTTCACTAAACCTCAAGTCTTCAATTTTTTTGCTAGACTTGATTTATATTCCAAGTTATCTCAAAATGAAACTCAGTTAGTACTCTAACAATAACCACATGGTCCTCACATAGAGTCCCGCAACTACACCAAACAAGCCTATCAATAAAATAATGGATTTTACACCTTTAGTATAAACTATCACAAACATTCGACATCCAGAATATTCAACACATACTTGGAATTGGGAATAAGTGAGGGTATCTCTTCTTCATGTCCTACTCCACTTCTCAAGCTTCTTCTTTGGTATTATAGTATTGCCGCAGGACTTTAACTAAAGCTACATCTTTTGTTCTCAACCTCCTAACTTGTCGATCTAAGATCTACATAGGTTCTTCTTCATAAGACAACCCTTCGTTGATTTCAATATCTTCATGAGTCAAGACATTATAAGGATAAGGTTTATACAACCTCAATATCGAAATGTGAAACACAAGATGTACCATAGCAATCTCAGATGGTAATTTCAACTCATAATCCACCATCCAATTCTTCTCACAATCTCATAAGGGTCGATAAAATGAGGGATAAGTTTACCCTTTCTACCAAACCGCATTACTCCATTCATTGGCGATACATTCAAGAATACCTTGTTACCAACAGAAAAATCTAGCCCATAATGCCTCATGTCCGTATAAGACTTCTGTCGACTTTGAGCTATCTTGAGTCATTGCACAATGAGATTCACCTTCTCCATTGCTTCGTGAGCTAAGTCAGGACCCAATAGTTCTACTTTAGTAGGTTCCAACCACCAAATTGGAGATATACAATGACTCCCATACAGTGCTTTATATGTCAACCATCTAGATATTTGCTTGATAATTATTATTGTACACAAACTCTACAAGAGGTAGTTGTTCATCCCAATTTCCTCTAAAATCAATTTCACACGCTCGTAACATATCTTCCAGAGTTTGTATAGTTCTCTCTATATGCCCGTCTAGTTGAGGGTGTAAGGCAGTGCTCAAGTTCACTCCAGTTCCCAAACCTTCTAGGAACGATTTCCAGAAATAAACAGTGAATTGTGTACCTCTATCAGATATGATGGATGTCGAACCCTATGTAATCTAAAAATTTACTTAAAATATAACTTGGTGTAATGCGTCGCGGTATCTATTGTCTTCATAGGAAGAAAATAAGCTAACTTGGTGAGTCTGTCCACGATCACCCAAATAGAATCGAACTTTGCCTTTGTGCAAGGTAAACCCACAACAAAGTCTATGTTAATCACCACCCACTTCTATTGGGGAATCTCAATATTCTGAGCCAAACCACCAGGTCTTTGGTGTTCATCCTTCTCCTGCTGACAGTTCAAACACTTGGCCACAAAGTTAGATATATATACCTTCGTGCTCTTCCACCAATAGTGTTGTTTCAAATCTTTATACATCTTGGTGGATCCCGAATGCACAAAATACTTTGAACTTTGCGCTTCCACCATAAACTTTTGTCGGAGACCCTCCACATCAGGGACACATAAGCATCCTTGCAACCTTAGCATATCATAATCAGCACCAACGGTGAATGAAATGTACTTACCCTTTTCCACTCCATCTCGCAGCTTCACTAGAAGTCTATCTTTATATTGCTTGAACTTATTCTCTCCATAATATTGGATCGCGCTTGCATAATTCCCACTAACTCCCCATTTTTAGTTTCATCGAGACAGACTCCAAGACTAGCAAGTCTTTGAATTTCCCTGCCCACTGGAATTTCCTAAGCACACAAATATGCTCACTTGCCCATAGATTTTTGGCTCAAAGCATCAGCAACAAGATTTGCTTTACTAGGATGATACAAGATGTTCAAGTCGTAATCTTTCAACAACTCTAACCATCTTCTCTATCTGAGATTCAATTCTCACTGCTTGAAGATATATTGCAAGATCTTGTGATCAATGAAGACATCACAATGATCACCATACAAGTAGTGATGCCAAATCTTTAGAGAGAAAACCATAGGAGCCATTTCCAAATCATGAGTTGGATAATTCTTCTCATGCTTCTTCAATTGTCGCTAGGCATAGGCGATCACCTTACCATATGCATCAACACACAACCCAAACCAATTCTGAAAGTATCACAATAAAATACATAACCACCAGACTCTGAAGGTAGAGTCAAAACAGAAGTCGAAGTCAATCTCACCTTAAGCTCTTGAAAGCTCTTTTCACAGGCTTCAGACAATTAGAACTTAGCGATCTTCTGAGTCAATTTCATTAGTGGTACGACTATATATGAGAAACCTTCCACAAACTTTGAATAGTAACTTGCCAAACCCAAGAAGCTATGAATATACGTTGCACTTGTGGGCCTCGGCCAGTCTTTGACTGCCAAAATTTTCTGAGGATCAACTTTGATACCTTTGCTAAACACTACATGACCCAAGAATGCCACAAAGTTAAGCCAGAACCACTTAGAAAATTATGCATAAAGCTTATTCTCCTCAAGCATTTTCAAGGTTATTCTCGAGTGATCCGCATGTTCCTCACGATTCTATTTATACACCAGAATATCATCAATAAATACAATAATGAAATGATCAACAAAAGGTTTAAACACGTTATTCATCAGATTAAATGTAGCGGGCATTAGTTAGACCAAAGGACATCACCAGAAATTCAAAGTTACCATAATGAGTAAGAAAAGTTGTTTTTGAAATATCCTGCTCCTTTATTTTAAGTTGATGATACCCAGACCTCAAGTCAATCTCGGAAAAACATAGCACCCTGAAGTTGGTCGAACGGGTCATGTATCCTAAGAAAAGGATATTTATTCTAAATGGTCACCTTATTAATTTGATGATAATAACCACACATTCAAAGAGAACCATTCTTCTTTCTAACGAATATAACTGGAGCACCCCAAGGTGAGGTACATGGCTGAATGAATCCTTTATCTAGCAAGCCCTTCAATAGGTCTTTAAATTCTCATAACTCTATCGGAGCCATACGATACGATGGGATATAGATTGTTTGAGTATAAAGAAGGATATCAATCCCAAAATCAATAACTCTATCAGGTGGAATACCTAGAAAATCCTCTGAAAAAACACATCAGGAAATTCATTAATTATAGGAATAAACTAGAATTCGGGTACTACGGCTTGAGTATCATTGACAGAAACCAGATGATAAATACACCCCTTCGAGATCATTTTGTGTGCCTTAAGATGAGAAATAAACCTACCTCGAGGCTTAGCAATTTCACCTTTTAATACGATGACTTGTTTGTTAGGGAATTCAAATTGAACTAACTTATAGTGGAAATCCACATTGGCATAGCACGCGGATAGCCAATCCATTCCCATAATCACGTCAGAATCTACCATCTCTAGTTCAAACAAATCAGTTGTATTCTCACGGCATTTAACTACCATTACACAATATTTATAGACTCTAGAACTAATAACGGGAACATCAGCAGGAGTATCCACATAGAAGGGTTCTAACAATAGTTCGGGATCTACCCCAAAATCAAGAGTAAATTATGGTGTTACATAGGTCAGATTTGAGCCCAGATCAATCAACGAATACACATCAAAAGAGCAAATAGTGAGAATACATGTGACGATACCATCTGACACTTCGGCTTCCTCTCTACGAGCCAAACCATAAAGTCTAGCTTGTCTCATATTAGCGGTGTTAGCAACTGTTTTACAAGTCCCATTACCACGAGCATTAGGAGTGTTCTTAGAATTACCAGTAAGCAGATTCTTTGCAGCAATAGGAGTAGACATATTGTTTCTCTGGCTAGAAAAGTTATCCATTTCACGTAGCCATTTCCTACACTCCATCTTGATATGACCCCTTATACCACAATGATGACAAATACGATCCTCTCATCTAGATGATTGTCGGTTACTACCTTGCGAATACCTGTTCTAATAATTATTCCTCTGTCATTGTCTACCAAATGGAACACTGGCATTAAAATAAGTGCCAGATTGTGCAGGTGCAGAATACCCTTTTCTTTCCCATTCATTATGTGAACCGCTGAAACTACCCACAGACCAGGCCTTCTTATTTTGTTCCCTTTCTAACCTCTCTTCACCCTTCCAGTTTTCTTGTTGTTCAGCGAACCAAACCAAGGATGAAAACGTATAAGAAGGGAACATAGAAACAGCAGAACATGCAGACTTAATATGTGGTATCAGACCACGCACAAACCTAGTCAACTTATGCTTCTTAACTAGAATCATATACATAGCGTATTTTTCCAGATGGGTAAAATTCAAACTATACTCACGAACAGACATGGTGCCCAGCTCAATTTTCTCAAACTTAGTCGCTAGAGCAAACCGCTTCTCATTCAACAGGAACCTCTCTATAAATGCCCCCTCGAATTCAGGCCAGGTAGGAGTCGGGGCATTGATACCTCCCTTAGTCTCCCACATGTCAAACCAGGCATGAGCAGCATCTTTCAATTGATATATTGCAAACTCCACAGCTTCAGAACTATGGGAACTCATTTCCCTTAGAGCTTTGAAAGTCTTATCCATAAAGTATTGGGGTTCATCCTCTTCTCGTGAACAAAAGAACTTGGGCAGATTTAGCCCTAAAAATTGCTTATGTCTTCCTCCACCACCCCCAGTGCCGGATATGCAACCCCACATTGATATTGGACTACCACGAGGGTGGTAAGCATCTGAATTGCATTCTGCATCAAACAATATCAGTCAGGCCTGTAGCAGGGGCCACATGAGCAGGTGCTGCTAGTGGTAGTGCTTGGTCCCCATTGTCATTTTCAGTCTTAATATTTTCCTCAGTAGCGGCATGATTTGTGATATTGATGGGTCGTCTACCTAACGAGGAACTAGTAGCAACATTGTTCCTTGGGTTAGCAGCTCTTGCATAAGTTAAAGCCATTTTTGCGAGGCATGAATTAACAAACATGTAAAGAAAGTTCAAGATCTATAGTATAATCTAGAATAAAGAAGAATGAGAAATACTTATAAATGTCCTAGTAGTCTTTCAATCATGCAGGTGATCAAGCTGCACAAGGAAGACTCCACTAGACATAGCTCCACAGACACAGATATATCCTAGGACACATCTAAACCTAGGATCTGATACAAATCTTGTCATGCCCTAAATATGACCCTAGACGTAACGGGCATATGATGTTATGGATAACACTGGAAGAACCTTATGAATCAATATGCATCATATATACCTTTTAAAAATCTTTCATCAAATACTTGAACAAGTTATAAATAGCTTATTAACTCATAAACACCACTATAAAATAAAATTAGAGGAAGTCTAATATAAATGTACCATCAAGAAACGTAGCAACACCCAAAGAGTCAACAATGACTTCAATGACTACCCACAAACTCTAACATATATCTATGGAACCTCTAAGATGATAAATAAAGCATAGTCTAACTTTGGGACGTGGCATAGAAACTAAAACCAATAACTACAATAGGAGTGTCCTACGAACAAGAGTGTCAGCTAACCAAAATTCTGAAAAATAGCAAGCTCTTCTAGTCCGCACGCATATCACGAACTTTCTCCTCAACGTTACCTGACACACTATCAAAAACAACAATGGTATGCCTGAGTACTGGGTACTCAGTAAGTATCTCCGAGACAATAGTTAATATAACAAAATAATATAAGAAGGATCGATAAGACAATGTCAATTAAATCAGTTTGAAATTTAGAGATAGAATAAATCAACTTAATAAAACTATTAATGGAAATAATTTAGGAAGAAATAAATCAACTTCAACTCATTATGCCATTTATCACATTTAACTCTTTTCAAACATGAATTCAAGATCATCAACAATCCACTCACAAGCAACCAAAGTATAAAACATGTCAATACAAGCCCAAATCAATATAACGAAGAGATGAACATTTATGGTTTCATTAACCCTAATGGCTACTCTTTCTTCCGAATAGCTAGGCAAATACCACACCAGGGTTACAAACCCTCGATGGACACTCTTCCTCCCGAATGGCTAGGCTAACCCCATTAGGATCCATAGTGACTACCCTTCCTCCTGAAAAGCTACTCCTAACATAAATAATAGAAATTATGGCATAATAGTCGAATCACAATCATAGCATAGAAGTCGAATCACTCATTATAGATTATGTTCAACGTCTTGTTAATAAGGGTACGTCCAAGTCATTAATAGGTTGACAAACTATGTTCAAGTCATTAAGTAAGTTTCAACTTTAACAAAGCCTGTTCATTGTCAAAACACATGAAATGTCCAAGCTTTCAAAATAAAGTTTACAACGTCCCTTATAGGGGTAAATCATGTTCAAAGTCCAAAGCTTTACAGATCAGTTTCAACAATCATTTGATAGGAAGAATCACGACTATATATATATATAATATATATATATATATATATATATTATGATAAACATAAAGTTTCATTAGGGCTTGTTCCTCACACACATGAAACCTTGCTAAAGAAACAATTTTTAAAGGTTGAAAAAAAAGTATGTTCGAAAAGAGACATACCTCAATTCCCTCTATAATGCTACGAAAATGGTTTTTTGAGGTTCAACATTCACTGTACAATTGATTTAGATGCGAAAGATTAGAACTTTAAACATTTTTCCTAGAATACCCACCTTTTTTTAAAACTAGGGGTTTTAAGCTAACATTCATGTTATTTTTTCATATGATTCACCCATGGATTCTAGTCACTTGTAATAGCCCACACTAGTCTCAATCCATTCAATAAACACCATTAGAGGTCAAAGATCATACCTTTATTAAGATTCCCCCAAAAGTCCACCTCAATTGTTCTTCCTTTGATTCTCAAGAATCTATTGATTGGAATGATAATCTAGTGTTAATCCTTATTATTTTGAAGTAGTCTAATCATAGGATGGTTAGGAACTCACCTAGTAAGGTTTGGAGAAGTTCTATGGTTTTTTCTCCTCTAAAGTTAGCCAAGAATGAAGTTGGATTGAAAATTTCAAGAACATCCCATTCTTATTCAATTTATGTGCAATTGGTAATACTACATAGCATATGTGGTCACATTATGAGTTTGCAGCCATATTCTGGTCATATACGCAAGCAAAAAACATTGGAAAGTTGGCCTGAAATGCAAAGTGAGTTTGCGGGGTCGCATTCTGAGTTTATGGTGGCATTCTGAGTTTGTGGCACATTCCAGTCGGCATCCCAAATAGGATTTAGTAAAATGGGCATAACCTCTTTGCTCACAACTCTATTTGAGCTCCACCTTATATCATTGGAAAAGTATTTCAAAGGGCTACAACTTTTATGTATTAAGTGTCCTCAAATTATTAATTGATCTTCACGTAAATGGGCTGGAAGTTAGGACTACTGAAAACTTAGTTGATTATATCAAATCTTACGCACCCTACTATTCATGTTGAGCTTAAAACAACTATTTTCACCCCCAACTCATCTCGGTAGGTCTTCATATATCTAAAATATCACATTAACACGCATTTCACATTTACAATCTAATCCGAATTTATGGAATGTTACAAAGAAGGGTTGGTAATTAACATCCAAGGTAAGGTTCTTACTCTTCTTGATGTGTATAACCTTGTATTAGTTTTATATGTTAAGAACTTATGAGATCAGAGGTCGAAAAGTAATGGTTGGTTGTTGTTATGTTGTAGTTTTTGGACTTTTTGTGGTATTTAGGTGTTGGAGTTATATATATGATTATGAATATGTGTTTTTGTTGTTTTGAATCTTGGAAAAGATGTGGAGAGATATTGTTTAACTATTCGTATAACTAGCTTGTCATTCATTAAGTTGTTGTAGTTCTTTTCCCTTAGTTCAACACTAGTGTTATCATCGTTTATTGTTTATTAACGTGTAGTGAATATCGAATTCATCACCACCAGTAAAGTTGACACAAGAGGTATGTAATTTCTATCCTTATTGCTCTTTCAGCATGAATTAACTTCATATCATATCTTACAAAGAAAAGCATAAAAGAAACGTCCTATTGTAAATATTGTAGTCATGTTATCAAGAAGTCTCGCATGTCTAACATTCAATATGGTATGGTTGGTTGCATTTCATATCATGTTATAGCTCTTGACTTCATTTTGATAAGTGTATGTTGAAAGTAACATCCATAATATCATTCAGAGTGTTAACGACCTTACATCCATCTACATGGTTCATAACTGAATTGAGTAAAGAATCTATGTGTTGTTTCTATGTTATATTGTACGAACACCACTAAACTAGTATATCAGCGGACGATGTACGTATTATATTAACCACTGAATTATTATATCAGTAGGCGATGTATGAACTATATGAACACCACCGATCTATAATCATTTGGGTGATGTATTATATATGTATATGAGTCCCCTTGTGGCTCAACGGCTTATATGTTATGCACGCTATGTGGCATATGTTTCACCAGGTTATTTCTTATACTTCTCTATATGTGATGTCTCTTTCATATATTTGTTTTGTTGCCTTACATAGATAATACATTCTTTCTTTACTGACATCTTTTTGTCGAGAGTGTTGCATTTCATTCTGCATGTTTAGCTAGAGATTCTGACATACCTCTTATGTAGGTGGTTGCTCAAATATAGCGGTTGATTTGGTAAATCTCCATGTCTTTCAGAGTTAGCTGAGTCTAGAGGTTTTGGTATGACTATGTATAGACTTATGCAGATGTTGTACTCTTAGAGGCTTGTAAACGTGTGTTGTATGTATAGTATGTTTTTTATGACCTTGCCAACCTTGATTTGGATGTATTAATAGATATAATAGACTTGTCAGCCTAGGTATATATATATATATATATATATATATATATATATATATATATAAAGGGGATAACAGACAGGGAAGGAATCGAGATATAAGGTATTGGAGAATAAAGAGATAATTGAAATATGCAGGAAGTAAATGAAGATTAACTTACAATTTAAGGTTCCAGTTAAGGAAACCATAAATCAAAGGTTCTGCATGAATTTAAATCAGATAGGCGGTATAACCAGCCAAGTATTTAATGCATGAATTTAAAAGCATGAAGTATTTAAAAGATTAGGAGGTAATACCGTCCATAATCATATTCATTTAAAATATTAAAATTTACAAAGTATTTTGTCAAGGAGTATACCTTGGGAATTTCTAAGGTATTTTGGATCATATGATATGAGTCATATGAACTGAATCATATGAGAGGTATTTTGAGGGGAATTTTATCCTAACTAAAGGGGATTTTATTTAGAGCTCTCACTTCTCTCTAGAAAAGAGTTGAAAGGAAAATCTTACAAGAAAGAGAACTTAGAAAAAAAAACTTATGTAACTAAGGGAGAGGGAGTCTCCTTTTATAGGAGTTTTACATGGTATTTTGGTAAATAAAATAGAATCTAACTATTCATATAAGTGGAGAATAACTATGCATCCGAGTGGAGAATGACTATTCATCTGAGTGCATATTGACATCATCCATGAAATCATCTTTTTTTGTATTTTCTTGAATTATTGCTTTTACTATTTGCTTTTTGAAAGCCTCTTTTTCAGGCATTTTCTTTTGTCGGAATTTTGTCTAACTTTTACTCCGGGTATTTTGTCTTTTCTTGGCAATCTTTTTCAGAATCCATCTGTAATTTTTGTGAAAGAAACTGGGTGTGCTCTGGTGTTTGTAGTGGTGCTTGTGGT
The DNA here is from genome assembly GCA_029783415.1 of Anisodus acutangulus. Taxonomy (NCBI): domain Eukaryota; kingdom Viridiplantae; phylum Streptophyta; class Magnoliopsida; order Solanales; family Solanaceae; genus Anisodus; species Anisodus acutangulus. The sequence continues at coordinate 30,000,679 of CM056494.1, forward strand.
ATTTGTAGAGGCACCTGTATTTGAATGGATTTTCGGGCATTTAGCCATTCTTGGACTTTTTGTTGTGTGAGGCTTGCTAGTATTTTAGAGCTGTCCCACCATCGGATCTTAAATCTTCTTCGAATTGTTAGAATTTTATTTTCTGAATAATCGACAGGCCATATGAAAACCCATGGTAAATGGAATTTTGTGTGAAAAAAGTGCAGTGGCACAAATATTTTTTCTTCTTATGTGGGTTTATATTGGGATTTAAAAAGGTTGAAAGATTTAGTGACTTGGGGTTTTTGTATTTCAAGGGAGGATCTGAATTGTTCCCACCATGAATTCCACCATGTTGGAAATTGTGATGGATTACATGAGGTATCAAAATGGAAAAGCCAAGTGTGGAGTTGGTTGGTATTTTGAATAAAAAGGAATAGAACCAAGCTTGTTGGTAATCCCAGTAATTAAATGGAATATCAAAAAATGGTTCATTTTTATGGGTATCTGGGAAATTTAGGAGTTGAGACAGATCATTCCCCCAATCGCTTGGAGCAATTACGTTAAGCATTTTGCAAATAGAATAAGAGGGATCTGAGTTATTTTTATAATAATTATTTTTAATTGTCGTTGATCCTGATATTTCAAAGATAGCCTGGTAAAAATATGGGGGTTTTAAAATATCCCATGATTTATAAAACCATCATTGGCCAAAATAAATTTGTAATGCTAAAAAAGGGTCTTGGTCAAAAAATCTTTTTTCAATGGTTACAATATTTTTAAAAAATAGTTTTATGAAGAATTCAGGGGTAGGTTTTTTGGGGACTTATGATACCACACGTTGGGTTTTTGAAAATTGTTTTTGAGAAAGGGTTTTTGAAGATTCTCCTTTCTCGAATTTTGTAAGATTTTGAGAGGTTTTTTCCTCTCCTGAGCTTTGAGCAACTTCTTGTTTGGGATTTTGAAGTTGTATCAATGTCTGTTGTAGTTTCGGGGATTTCGCAAGGAGTTGTAGAAGATTCTCAGCAGTTATTTACTGTGCTGGTGTTTTTTGCACAGATGATGCGGCATTTTCATTTTCTTCTTTCATCATTGCGTCATACCATGTCAGGGGTTTTTCAGTAGGAGGTTTGGCAGGGAATATTTCTTTTTCTTCTTTTATTGGTTTGGAGTTTGCAGATTTTTTGGGGGCCATGGAATTTGTTTGTTATTGTGGTGCAACAACTGGTGTATTTATTGGTGGAGGGATATCATCTCTTCTCTTTTGGAGCAAGGCTCCACATATCTGATGGTTACAGTATTGTCTGGATTCCCGCATGTCCTTCCTGGATATTTTTTCTTTATAGCCCAGACAGTAGGGCAAGGGACAGTGATAGGATATCTCTGTGTTGCAACCAGTATTAGAAATCTGTGAGTTTTCTCTCCTGTTTTTTAGAAAATCACTGGTTAAAAGATTTTTAAAGCAAAAAATATTAGGAATCATATTGCAGAAATATTTTTTAATGCATAATTTTGAAAATATCTTTGATGTTGTAAATCATGCTTCAAAAGTTTTGTGTATGTAAAGGCATCAATTATTTTGGTGGAACTGGTATCACGGTATCTAGGGGACTCAGAATTCTGATCTAAAAAACTATTTCTTAATTCTCCTAGATGACAAGAATAAGTTTTTATCAGATTGAGGTCTCTAGCTTTTTGTTTTGTCAAAAAAAGGGAATTTTAAATTCTTATTATTGAAATCAAAAGAGATGAAATCATTATCAACCTTATAAGGGTGATAATATTTATAAATGGTGTCCATAAGATAACGGAGTTGTGAATGTCTTTTACTAAAACAAACGATGTTGCTATAGAAACTCCATCGTTAATAATAGATATGATGGTTTGGGAATTGATTTCTAACTTTGTGTTATTAGCCGCTGCTAATGTTTCCTGGGTATTTTCATGGAATTTATCAGATATTAGACCTATTTTTATGCAATTCAGATCTTTTCCTGTGTCAAAAAAGAGCAATAGTAGTGATTCTAAAATTGTCTGGGATTTAAGGGTTATTTTGACAAGGTATTTTTTTGACATGATCTGTCTTAAGACAGTAAGAAATTCTTTTGAGATCTCTTCAAGATGTGGGTTATCAGAAGGTCCTTCTGGATTTTTAGAGTCAGAATTGTCGGACTCAGAACTGGACTCAGAACTCTCCTGGGTTTCTTTTGAAAGGATTCTTTTTATTAATAGAGAATATTGTTCTTGTTTTTCTTTTAGAATCTTGATCTCTAGTTTTATTTGTTTTATATCCTTTTGAAGTTCTAGAACTGGCGTTTCTTTGGAATTTTTCATCTTTTTACCCTTCTTCGGGATTTTGGTCAAGTCGTAGGTATTTTTGGAAGTATTTGGTAAAATCGTATTTTTGGTATCTTTTTTCTCGTTTGTAAAGGATTTGAGGAGTTTATTCAAATAATCCTTTTGGTGTTCGACATCTATGTGTTTAACCATATCTAACATAAATTCTTAGTCTTTGGTTAAAGCACAAACATGTTTTCCCTTACCCTTATCTGATTTTTCAGATGAACTGGTCGTGAGCAATTCATCTATTTGAAGGGCTTTGTTGTCTTCAGAAGACAGAGAAAAATAGTCAGGTTCTGACTCGGCATTTGAATCAGAGGAATTAATGAGAAGATTGGAGATTTTTTGGGTTACCTCATCGTCTAGTTTCAATTATTGTAATTTTTTATTCATTTTACAGAATCTCGAAGTATGACCTTTTTGTGACATTTGTAACACGTAATGTCTTTGTATTTGGAATTAACTTTTTTGGGATTCGGTCTATCTCTGGAATAACGAGTATTTTTGTAAGGATTTTTGTAATACTCTTCGTTAGTCTTGCTGAAATCCCTCTTTTTGTAACCTCTTGATGTACTCTTAAGGTATTTATGAGTCTTGCTACAGTTTTTTGTACAACTCGGAGAAGGTTTTGTGAAATTAGTATCAAATTGTTTGCAAAAGTACCAAGTTCGCACCTAGTTCTCTTTAGCTCCAATTTGAGGTGTTTTTATAATTTCAGGTCTTGACAGATCTTTAAACCTTCATGTTGAGTTATATTGACTAGTTGTTCGTATGTAAACTCACTATAGGGTATAATATATTTTCTACAATTCTCTTTGATTTTATTCCTAACCTTTTCTCCTAAAAAGGTAGGTAGTCCGGCCAGGAATTTCTCTTTCCAAAATGGTTGGTTGGAATCTTCCCTGAGCTTACTCTGGTTAAGAAATTATTTTTGTACCATTTGAAATCACTAAGTTTTTTGCACTAGTAACTTGGCATTTTTATCTTTCAGATGCGAAAAATCTCTTATGAAATTTAAAGAGATTGTGAGTATCAAGGTTGATACTGCATCTTGTAGGGGTTCACCTTGTTTAGAAAGGATTGGTATTCCTTCTTCATCAGTTTTAATGGAATTGATGATATCTTTCTTTTGTTGATCAGTGAGATAATTATCCCACCAACCTTTCAATTGACCAGAGAATCCTGCGATGAGCAGTTCTGCAATGGTCTTGTCTTGTGTACCATTTTGAGTTTTGTAGGCATTTGCGGCCATGGTCATTTGTTGGAGAAAACTGAGGATATTATATTCGGTCATCCCATCTATGTTCCAATCATAAATGGAAGAGGCATTGAAATGGGATTGAGCTAGGGGTTTTACTATTCCTAGGTCTGGAGCAGGAATAATCTGTAATTGTTGTTGTACTTGTTGTACGGATTGTTTCCAATCCATTTTATTAGCAAGTGGTGTATTAGTTTGGAATTGTTCTAAAGTATCATCGTTATCAGAATCATATGATAAAGTAGTGATTTTGTTGGTAGATTGAGGGGTATCTGGAACAATGGTTTCAGTATTAGAACTATTAGAAGTTCCCATTCCACTCAATTGATCATGTATAGCCTGAATAAATTCAGACTTATTTTGCTGGATGTTTTTTACAGCATCTTTGGACACCTGAAAGGGTTTAAAGATAGGGCTTTTCAATTTCGTATCCTTAGTCGTTCCTGGGGAATCTATGGTGACTAAGGGGCGGTCTTTCATGTGTTTTTCCACTCTATCGAGTTGTTTCCTAGGGTATTTAAACTAATATTGGTAAAATTATTTTGTGCGAGGATATTCTTTGTATTTGTTTTTTCATCCTCTGCTAGGTTTTTAAGAGGAATCGCGTCTATAGGGAAGCCATGAATATTTAGCTTAATACCTTGTATAGGAGGGTGGTTGGACTGGACTTTCCTAGAATCAGCTAGGGTTTCCCACTCTGGTGTTTTGTTCCTAGTCGTAACGGGATTTAACGTTTTAGAAAAGGGATATTCTACGGAATTTTCGGAGGAATAATAATCGAACCAGTCAAAGAATAAGAGGTTTATCCTATGTCATTAACAAAATCATAGAATTTTTTCTGTATTTGCGTCCTAGTACTTGAAAAGGTTTTGAGGAACCAAATTCTTTTTTCTAGGTTGTATTTTTCATAAAAATCATTTTGTAGGAATTTCTTATCGATTTGGAATTCTTTTTGTAAAACACCAATTTCGTTTACTATGTTCTCTGTAATCGAGGAAAAAGTTAGACTAGTAGGTTCTTGGTCCTCTATCTTTTCTCTAATAGTGGAATTTTCATAAATGGGTCTCGGTATTTCGTTGGAGTAGTCTACGTTTCTTAGATTGGGTAAATCTGATGTAGAATGTGTAGGTTTTGTTTTGTAAGGAGTATTTATGACTGAAGGAATCTGTGAGACTCTTCCTAAGTCTAGGGTTTCAACGGGACTAGAATCATCGTATCTACTACTCATAGATTTTCTATGGAATGATAGACTAACTCTACCGTCTTAGTATTGGGTTACTTCTCTAAGACAGGTATTTGGTTGGGAAGTCTCTATAGGTTCAGGTTTAACTATACCTTTCAGGATCCATTCGTCTGGTAGGGTAATGTCCTTCCACCTAATAGGTCTTGGTATTACGGTGTTAGATCTGGAAAGACATGTTTGTAAAAGAAGGGTTTCGCTTTTCTTACTATGGTATCTGACTTTTGTAGCAAAAGCTGAAGTCATAGCTTTGTAATGGATTCTAAAAATTATTGCTACAGGAATTGATCCTTCAAGCATTTCATAATTGTTTTTTTATCTGTAAGACAAGGGATTTTTGGATATCATTGAGGGATACTGAGAAATTTGGGTAACAATCAAAAGATATTGGTTATGTACAGAGACTAGACTCAACAGAACTCAATAAGGAATCTTCAAAATTTGTAAATCTGGCATCTCATAAGATAGCAAGGATTGAGGTGTTTAATCCTTCCTTAGTAAGAGGTTTTATCCCTACTTGGACTAATCCAATATGGATGTATTTGTAATTTCTTTCTCTATGTTTCTTCAAGGAATTTTGAGAAAGTAATTGGATATCTCTTTCCTCTGTTTTGATAGTGAAATCGGTTTTGAAAAACTGGTATTTTGAATTTTTGTAAATCTGATCTCGATTTACTCTCGGTATTCTCAATTATCAATAGATTTTTCAAAATCTTGTATCAAGATTTCTTCGGTGTTTATTATCTTCTCTGAACCCATGGAAGAAGATGAACCAAAATCACAAGAAATAGATCTGTTCAGAAACGGATTCATGTTATAAAACTCGTATAACAGAGCACTCAGACTCTTCCTACAATCAAAGGCATTTCACTGAGTATAACTGCCTACGTTTATTGAGGACTTACTACCCCGAATCATACTAAACAAAAAAACCACAGAAGAACCCAAACCTCTAATAAGGAATCTCATCTGATCTGGACACTATTCTCTCTATCTCTACAATATTCTCTCTATATATATATTTGGGTTGTCCTTGTATGGATGTTGTAATGTACTTCTTATCTCCAGATTGTCAAGTTTTATGGCCTTATTGTCCCCAGATATTCTGTTATGTTCAGGTTATATGAATACAAGTTGGTACGCTCAGTCAAGTAAGGCACCAGGTGTCGGTCTCGCCTCCTCATATTTGGGGCATGACTTGCATGCTACTGAGAAAGTGGCAATTGAATTTATTGCTTATCAATTAAAAAGTTGTTTCTATTGTGTGGTATATATGGGTCATGGGAAGATACCCGGGGAGGGATGCATCTCCCGCAGTCTCGGAGGAGTTCATTGAAGCCTTTATTGACCACTTCTTGCCATTGGAAGTTAGCGAGGCCAATGCTTTGGAGTTTGAGAGGCTTAGATAGAATGACATGAGTGTGAGGGAATAAAACCTCAAGTTTGCTCAGTTAGCTAAGTTTGCTCCAGAGATGGTGTCTACTATGCAGGTCATGGTCCGACGATTTTTTATTGGTCTTGAACCCCATTTGATTGGTGACGCCTCCACGACTCCCTAAATGCAAATACGATTATCTCCAAAATGGTAGCTTTTGTGCAGGCGGCTGAGGACCGAATGAAAAATAGGTGGCTAGGGAAAGAGAAAGAGTAGAACAAGAAGGCAAGTCAGCGGGTAGCTATGAGGGATATGAGGGAGGTGGCACTAGGACATTCTTTAATAGGAGGTCATCAGGACCTTCACCTTCTTCTTCCAGTGCACCATCTTGTCATCGATACCCAGTTCTGATCAGACAGGTCATGCCAGTCAGGGATAGAGCTTCCAATCAAAGGCTTACAGTCTTAGAGTAATGTGGTCAGAGGACTTCACAGCATAAAGAGGATAAAACTTTGAATGTGTTACTCTTTCAATTAGAAAAGTAAAATAATGATCAAAATAAAGTGACCGAAAATTGATATAAATATGAAAAGAATTAAGAGTTTGAGGTAGATTGTTCTTAGCTCAAAAGATAGGATATAGCAACGGTAAAAACATCAATAGGAAAAATCACTATCATGCTAGAGTGATGAAGATCAATATAAATAGGAACAAGTAGAAGAAGAAGCCAACATCTATTTTATGACTCAAGGAGGATCTAGCAAGGTAAGACCTTTTAACTGTGATAATTATTTTTCTCTTCAAAAAACTCTTGATGATTTACAAAACTTTCTTGATGAATATAACAAGTTAAAGAAGGAAAAGAAAGACTAGGCAATCCTTTTAGAAGCATATGAGATTGAGAATGACGTTCTTAAATACGAAATTGAAGAACTCAAAATAACTATCAATAACTTCAAATAGAAATCCAGTCAAAGCAGGGTCAAGTCAAATTAGTCACTTCACCTTCTGTGCCATCTCAAAAATCTTTTAGTAACTCTTCAGAATTGTTAGCAAAAAATCCAGTCGAAAATCTAAGTCGACTTATTATTCATAAAAGCCAATTGATGGATCAACCATTAGAGACCTATGCATTTCTGACATAACTTGTTATTGTTGGGTCAAGTTGGACATAAAAACATATTTGTCATCTTCGCAGAGGCAACAAGGATAAATAGATATGGAAGCCTAAGGAATCTCCTAAAATGAGTCCTTGTCCAAATGTCCATAACTTTGAATTCTCAATTTTCACTAACTTAGAAGGACCCAAGAAAACTTAGGTACCTAAAAGAACCTAGCTTGTTTACAAGTTTTGCAGGAGATCCACAAGAAAAGAAAATGGTATGAGGGCAGTGGAGGCTCAAAACATATATACAGTGATGTTAGCAATTTTGAGGAAGTTAAGAAGGTGGGTGGAGGAAATGTCAAATTTGGCGATAACAATAAAAATGGAAAAGTATATCTCAAGTCATCGTGTAATATCAATGATGTGTTTCTCATGAATGGACTAAAATATTGTTTGATTAGAGTTAGTCAACTATGTGACAAAGGACACGAAGCTCCTTTCCTGTCTTCACACTATAGATTTGTAAATCAACAAGACGAAATTGTTATTATGAAAAAATAAAGTAAATAATATTTATGTATGGATGACATTAGTTGATTCATAAGCTTGTGAAACAGTACTTAATCACAGGATTACAAAGATCAACTTTGAGAAAGATCAACTCAGTGATGCTTGTTAGATAGGAAAGCAAATTAGATCTTCCATCAAACCAAGGGGTGTTTTAAACACCTTATGGACATTGAAACTACTTCACATGGACTAATTTGGGCCTACCAAAATATCAAGACTTAGAGTAAAAGGTATATTTTTATATAGTTGATGATTACTCAAGATTTAACTGGGTAATATTTTAAAACCACAAGGATGAAGCTCTCTCGGTACTTGAAATATTTTTCAAGAAAGTTCAAATAGAATTAGGCCACTCTATTTGCTCATTTAGAAGTGATCATGGAGGAGAATTTAAAATTAAAGTCTTTAAGAAACTATGCGATGAAAATGGTATCTCTCATAATTATTCCTCTCCTCAACAAATAGAGTTGATGAAAGATACGACTGTGCTTTTACACGATATGATAAGGACTATTCTAGTTAGAAACTTCTTACCATTATATATCTAGGATAAAGATGTGGCATACCCTAACCTAGCTGAAGTGTGGCTGGCACTCGGTGTCTGGCTAGGCCTAAGCGTACCAAGTTGAACTCTTAGTCTGAGCCTCGAAGGAAAACTAGGCCCTTGAGGCCATACTATAAAAGAAACTTTAACTTAGGCCGACAAGGCTGAACCAGTTCTTACTAAAGGCTACCGTGGGCCAAGGAGGTCTCTGTAAACACTTATATTGGAAAACTTAATAAAGCATAAGACAGGGGTTGGCAAGGCCACTGACATACTGTACGTACTGAACCTGTGTCTACAAAGACTCTAAAGATAACTAACATTAAATGTGGTTGGGATAGGGCCTCGGCCTACCCCTAGTCTATACAAAACATCTGCTACCTGACCTCTAACCTCGGTTGCACTCCTAAAGAGATGGAGTCTTACAGATCCTTCACTGATTCCCAATCTGCTTTACTGGGGGAACTCATCGAACTGATTACCTGCATCTGCAGGCATGAAATGCATCTCCCCAGTAATGGGACATCAGTACAAAGAAATATACTAAGTATGCAAGGCAGAAAATAATATGTATATATATATAGATGCGGAAGTTGAAGAACATGAATAAATATGCTGGAAGTCTCTACTAAAAGGAAGGGGTGGGAGTGGACTGACCACAACCTCTCAGTCAACTTACCTGGTCGATGTTGCTTGGACCGCTTGGCCCCTCTATTTATCTATACAGTCTATTATGTCTCGGCTCTATGTACTATCCTTACTATCTCTGATTTCTGATCTTTATTACGTTACTATCTAGCATATAATCTTAACACACTATTACGACCTCAAAGGATCCAGTGTGTAAGTGCATATCCCCGAAGGCAGGCGTGCGTTTTTATAGCCCCGAAGGCAAGTTGTATATGTATAGCCCCGAAGGCGATGCGCATCTATGTATAGCCCGAAAGGCAATCTGCATCATAGCCCCGAAGGCAGTGTCAATAACTCGAAGGTGACATCATAGCCCCAAAGGCAAGTGTATACAACAACAAGCCAATAATCTGTAAAACTAAGTAATTGCGTACATAACTCATAGCTCATCTAGCACTTTATGTAACCCATGGTTCATAATTATTATCTTGTGAACTAATCTGTTAGATTTTACGGTGTCTTGTACTATCTTAGCTCTCATCCGACTATTTCGTTATGCTACTCAATTCATTTCTTTTATAACTCGCATATATCTTCCTTTCTTAGGTCTGAAGAGCATTTTATATACTCGTGTGCTATACCCTTTTACGGGACTTATTTTGTCGTACCTCGTACTCTATTGCTCATGACCTTAGGGAAATTCTTAATACTTTTCAGATGTTCGTAGACGTTCATCTTTCTAGGCTATTACAACCTGATCTTCTAGCTAGTGTAATCCCAAATTCTCTTTATTTATGTTCTGCTACTAGTTTATTAGCTTATTCTTTCGGATCTCTTTCTATTCGAAATTCGTAACTTATATATAGATAGCTTATGAATGTCTTAGAGGCACTACTAACTCTGCTTCTTAGGACTTACATGAGAGCTCTACTCAAGGTCAATTTTTTAACTCTTAGACGGTCTTAATCCATCACTAAAAAATATAGAGGCGATCTGGTCCCCTTCGGCTTCTACAAGAGGGGACATATCTACGGATTCATGCCAGAAACAAAAAAATAAAGATATCTGTTACATACCTTTAAAATGAACCTTCGACGATGATATTGCAATCTGTCTCCTCATCATCCATCTACAACAACAAACAACACTCATGTCAATAAAAAGGGCATACTAGCTAACTATCAAGCGACAAGTTCACTCTACAGCAAGTCGGACAACATCTTCCCTATCTCCTTACCTTATCCATATCAAGAACAATATTTACAACAATAACAACAAAGACAACTTATGCTTTATTATTGGCAGCCATCCAACATCATAGAATTACTCCCAAATAACTTATTCTTCCAATAACATAGACATAGCTCCGTCATGCCTTCTAGCTACTTCTTCTTTTATCTTGTGGTGCAATTCTTTGTCTTCAACACCAATACTTAGACAAGTACCACAACACCATAAACATCATCTCTAAGCTACTTTCCAAGTATTTCAACTACAAGTTATGGTTATTGCTACAAAATAGCCCAACAACAACTACATCTATTCTTATTTCAAGCTCTAATTCATGATTCTTCATCTAGACAACTCATCTAACATGAGATTAACCTTAAGCACAACAAATAGGGTGGTTTCCTTACCTCAACCAGTAGAAACAACTCGAAATCCAAGATTCTCTTTTCTAACAACCATCCCTATTCACTCTACAACACCATAGAAGTGTCATCTTTCATCCATGCTAGCTCTTGAGGTTGTTACATGGTGTATTTACCTGGAATAACTCTTGGAGATTTAGATAACATCTATGGTGGTTTTAGATGATATGAAATGGGGCTTCCACCGCTTAAATAAGCAAAGAAGGTCGGCCACCGCCTAGGATCCGTGATGCCATATGCGATCGCATTCCTTTCTAGAACAATTCCTAAACTTTTCTCCTCTTTTGCAGCCCTATCTGTGAGACAAATCCCACGCAAAATGCTTAGCATATCATCCGATCTTGGTCAAATTTTGTCAAGGGGTGGTTTCTTTAATCCCAATGACCTTCAACCTTCTGTATATATTTTAACATCCATCTAAGTCGTAAGTGACCTTTGAGAAGAATCTCGAGTTTCCAGAGCTCAAGTCGGCTAACTACGCTCCCATACGTGCACGAAACTTCAGGGTATAACACCCTTCCCCATTGAGAACATTCGCCCTCAAATGTTGGGGTCTACCCTCCTAGCTACCTCATAATTGTTCTTTTGTCTATGGGCATTATCGACATACGGCTATTACTATAACACATCGTACCTTCAAATGAAGCCTTGTTCATAATCCACGAATGTAGGAAACCAAAACAGGGAGTTTAAGTTGAAAAAAAACAAGTTCTGTTCTGCAGATGGAAATTGACGGTAGATTATACTGATCATAAAATATTTTACGGCCCATCAAATGAACATCAATTTCACTTTTGAAATTAACGGCCAGATTGTAAATTATACGGACCGTAAAATGTTTTACGACCCATCAAATGAAACGTGAAATTCACTTTTGAAATTGAGGGCCAGAATGTAAATTATACATCATAAAATGTTTTACGACCCATTAAAGTGAACTGTCAAGTTCATTGTTGAAATTGACGGTTTGTTGGTCAATTGTATGGACCGTCAAATTATTGACGGCCTGTTAATTTTCACTGTCTCCAAACTCTAGATTTCATAACTCTTTGGAAATTTTTAGAAAATAACAATACGGTCCGATTATACAGACCGTCAAACTATCAACGGACCATCAATATAAACCGTTGAATTATTGACGGCCCAGACTCTGACCGTCGAACAATCGACGAACCATCAAACATCCCATCAAACTCCCCCGATAGCGAATAATATAAATTCGAGACTTCATTCTCAAAATACGTTTTCACAATTCCCAAGCCCTAGAATGAAGGTTCTCTCTTACCAACCCATCTCCTACACCAAATTAAGTCCTTTCCATGTAATTCTAATCGATTACTATCAATTCTTAAGCGAAAATCACTATTTCTCACCTAGGGTTTTCAAGAAAACCCAACTCAAGGAATTACAGTTCAAGCTTTGGCTTCCTTCTTCCAAGTTTAGATTCTTAAGACAAGTTTTTGAGCGATTAAGATATGTAGAGCTTCTATCTACATGTGGGAATGTTATTGTTCTTCCCCATGCCACAATTATCCATGAAACCGTGAATTTCCATAACCTAGGGTTTTATTCAAGTTCATGATAATCCTTCTATACATGTATAATTATATTTCATGTTATGTCTTGACTTCGTTACTTACATTCATGATATGAAATTGTGATTGCCATGAACTCATCCGTAATCCATGAACCCATGTCTTGATTTCCATGAATTCTTAAATATGAGTTATTATTATCATCACTCAGTTTCATGAAGTTATATTTGTTTCTCATAATTTATACAAGATATTTTATGTATTTATTCACATGCTAAATTATAAATTTACAAGTTATGATGCCAAGTTATTTCAAAAAATTCATGGGTTTTCAAGCCAGCTATTTTTAAGTACATGTGTTTCGGAGTTGCGCATATTACCGAGAAGGCTCAGATAGCCTAAAACAACATATGTCAACATAGGATAAGGGTCGCTCCGTCAGAGGATGATACCTTCTTATTACCCCTCATGGTATTATTGGATCCATCATATTCACGTTTATGTCCCGTACTCCGGCAAAGTATGAGATGGCTTAGATGATCGGGCAGAAATCATACTCCACATTCACGCATGGTAGTTATTATCGGTTTTGCTAATGCTCTCACACAGATATATAGATATATACAGATATACAGTTTTCATATTTTTACTCATGATATTATACTCATGTTCATATTTTTAGTTTCAGTTTTATGTTTCTCTATATCATGTGATGGCTTATTTCCTTCAGTTGCTTTACATATGGTATAATTAAAATGTACTAACATCCCTTTGCATGGGGCCTACACTTCACGTGCAGGTGCTGAGCTTTAAAGAGATGGATCTTCTCAGTAGGACTACTTCAGTATCAGCTATTTTGGTAAGCCCCATCTCATTCGGGATGCCAGTGTAGTTATTTTATGATTATATTTCATTAGCAGAGGTATTTCAGGTCCTTGTCCTGGTAAACAGTTCTACAGACTCATGTTTTAGAGGTTTCATAGACTAGTTCAATATCATGTCATGTCAATAGTATTTTTAAACTTATCATATTTTACTCAGAGAATTCCGCATTTATATTTTCAGACTGTTATTTCAATACCATGTTTTAAATTATTTCTTTAGTATGTTTTGATGCCATGTGGACAAGCAAGCTATGTGGTTCACTTTGTCACGTACAGCAAGGCACCGAGTGTCGTGTTCCGTCCAGGCCATGGTTTGGGGCATGAAAAAGCTTGGTATCAGAACAATAGGTTCAAATATCTTAGGGAGTCTATGAAATCGTCTAGTAGGGTCACTTTTATGTGTGTGAGGGCCCCACACATATAAACAGTTGACCTCCAAGACATCCAGGATTGTGTCACTTCTTTCATACTCTAGATCGTGTAGTTAGAGCTATACCTTTAGGATATCCTTCTAACTCGTCTGTATTACATATTTTAGAAAAATGTCTACAAATAGAAAATCAACTACCAGCAAGAGGGTTGCTACTAATGCTGCTCGTGAATAGGATGCTCAGGCTTAGAGAGCCAATTTGGGTACAACACCCGCACCTAATACCAAATGGCTTGCAGAGATCCTAGTTTTACGGCCCAGTTCTTCTGATTCAGATGTTAGGGAAACCATTCAGCAGCTCATCTAACGACAAGGAATGTCTTTAAGCATAGGAACTAATGAGGAGTCATGCAGTTTTAGGACTCGTGAGTTTCTTTGTATGGACCCTCTAGTGCTCACAGGGTCAAGTAAGACCAAGGATCCTCAGAATTTCATTGATGGGCTTCAGAAACTCTTTCATGTTATGCATGTTAATGAGGTAGAGGTAGAAGAGTTTGATTCTTATCAATTGCAGAATGTTGCTAACCTCTGGTATGAGTCATGGGAGCAGTCCCGTGGGGAAGATACACCTCCAGTGACTTGGGATGTGTTTGCAAATGCCTTCATTAAGCACTTTATACCAATAGAGGTCAGAAAGGCAAAGGTTGTGGAATTTGAAAAGCTTAAGAAGAACGGTAGGAGTGTGCAGGAGTACTACTTTCAGTTTGTCTCTTTTGGAAAAGTATGCTCCGCATATGGTTCAAAACATAAGGGCCCGGAGTTAGACATTTTATGTATGGTCTTAATCCCTATTTGTATGATGCAACTAATATCACAACTCAAAATAGGGAGATACCTATTACAAAGATGATTGCTTTCATACAGGGTAATAAGAGCAGGTTGAGGGAAGAGAAAGCCTTATAAAAAGAGAAGGAGAAAGAGTTTAATAAGAGAGCCAAGTATTTAGGCCACTTGAGTCATGGGGGAGGTGGAGGCAGACAGTACTTCAAGAACAAGTCATCCGGACCAACTCTATCTTCAGCCAGTGCCCCAGCCTTAAAGATCAGGAGGCAGAACTTTAGAATATCAGGATCTCAATCACAGGCCAGTGTGGGTCAAAGTCCTTTCAGTAACCCAGTGTGTGCTAAGTGTGATAAGATTCACTCAGGGGAGTGTCTCCTAGGTCTAGATATCTGCTTTTGATGTGGCCAGCGAGGTCACTTTCAGCAAGACTACCCATCAGCGAGGTAGGGTACAGAAGGTCATATGGCTCAGTCCATAAATTCAGAAGCTCCTCGTAATTCTCAAGCACAATCAGGGCATGGTCCAGCTAAGTCTGGTAATATATATGAAGGTCCAAACCATTTGTAGGCATTATTAGGTCATCAGGATACAGAGGCCCATGCAAATGTGGTCACGGGTATATTAACCGTTTTCACTTTTGATGTTTATGCACTTATGGATCCTGGGTCCACTTTGTCATGTAACCCTTTTTATTGCTAAGAAATTTGGGATAGAACTAGAAGAGTGTCATGAACCCTTTGAAGTATCCACTATAGTAGGAGAGTCAGTTATAGCCAAGCGAATATACAAGGGTTGTCCAGTAAAAGTGTATCACCGTATTACAATAGCTGACTTGGCCGAGTTAGAAATGGTAGACTTCGATGTAATCATGGGAATAGATTGGTTGTCTTCATGTTATGACACAGTAGGTTGTAGAACCAAAATTTTATAGTTCGAATTTCCCGGTGAACCAGTCATAGAATAGAAGGGTGATTCAGTAGCACCCATAGGTAACTTTATTTCCTATCTTAAAGCCAAAAAGATAATATCCAAAAGGGTACATTTATCATCTAGTTCAGGTTAGGGATGCAAATACCCGGACTCTAACTCTTCAATCAATGTCAGTTGTCAATAAGTTTCCCGAAGATCTTGCCGGAGTTCCTCCCGATAGGGAGATTGAATTCATAATGGATCTACTTACCGGCACTAAGTTGATATCTATTCGCCGTAAAATATTTCTCTAACAGAGTGAAGAGAATTAAAAGATCAGTTGAAAGATCTCCTTGATAAGGGATGCATTAGACCAAGTGTCTCACCATGGGTGCACCAGTCTTGTTTGTTCGAAAGAATGATGGATCTTTGTGCATGTGCATTGACTACCGGCAGTTGAACAAGTCACCATTAAGAACAAATATCCTCTTTCCAGAATCGATGATTTATTTGACTAACTTTAGGTTGCTCAGTGTTATTCCAATATTGACCTCAGATCAAGGTACCATTAGCTTAAGGTTAAGGAAGTTGATATTCCGAAAACCGCCTTCAGAACTCATTATGGTCATTTAAAATTTTGTGTCATGTCGTTCGGATTGACGAATTCCCCAGCTGCTTTCATGGATCTTATGAACAGGGTCTTCAAGCCTTATTTTGATCTTTTAGTCATTGTCTTTACTGATAATCTTAGTCTATTCCCATAGTGAGGTTGATCATGCAGAACATCTCAGAATTGTATTGCGGATACTTCAGGATCACGAGCTTTATGCAAAATTTTCCAAATGTAAATTTTGGCTAAAGTCAGTGGAATTCTTAGGCAGTGTGATCTTAGGCGAGGGCATTCAAGTTGACTTTCAGAAAATTAATATTGTTATGAATTAGCCCAGACTCACTTCTGCTTCAGATATTCGAAGTTTCTTGGGTCTGGCAGTCTATTACAAACATTTCGTTGAGGGTTTTTCCTCCATTGCAGCTCCATTGACTAGATTAACTCAGAATAAAGTCAAATTTCAGTGGTCAACTTTCTGTGAGCGTAGTTTCAAAGAATTGAAGACGAGACTGACTTCCGCTCCAGTGTTAACTTTTACATAGGGGACCGGGGGGTTTATTGTATATTATGATTCTTCAGGAGTTGTTCTTGTGTGGGTTTTAATGCAGCATGGTAAGGTTATAGCTTATGCGTTCAAACAACTTAATCCTCATGAAGAGAACTATCTGACTCATGATCTAGAACTGGCAGCTGTCAGTTTTGCATTCAAGATATGGCATCACTATTTGTATTGAGTTCATTTTGATATTTTCACAGATCACAAGAACCTTCAGTACATTTTTAAGAAGCATGAGTTGAATCTCATGCAGCGAAGATGGCTCAAGTTTATAAAGGATTACGATGTAGACGTTCTCTATCATCCAGGGAAAGTGAATGTGGTAGCCGATGCTCTTAGTCAGCGATCCATGGAAAGTTTAGCTTATGTTGAGGAAGGAAAGAAAATCATGATGAAGGAGATTCATCGACTAGCCAGTATAGGAGTTCGAGTCATGGACAACGAAGATGGTGGTGTTGTTGTTCAGGACAAATTTGAATCCTCCTTAGTAGCTGAGGTGAAGGAGAAGCAGTTTAATGATCCCTACTTGTTGCAGCTGAAAGAGGGGATTCACAAGCATAAGACTATGACTTTTGAATAAGGGGGAGATGATGGTACATTGAGGTACCGAGGCAGATTATGTGTTCCAAATGTGGACACACTCAGAGAGCGAATTATGACAAAAGTACATAATTCCAGGTATTCTATCCACCCAGGTTATATATAGATGTATCATGATCTTAAGGAGATTTATTGGTGGAACAATATGAAGAGGAATGTGGCAGATTTGGTAGTCAAGTGTCCTAATTATCAGCAGGTGAAAGTCGAGAACCAGATGCCTGGTGGGTCGGCTCAGACCATTGATATTCTTGTTTGGAAATGGGACATAATAAATATGGACTTCATAACAGGTCTACCTAGCTCAGCCCGAAGGCATGATTCAATTTATATGATTTTGGACTGACTGACTAAATCAACCCACTTTTTTCCAGTGTTTCCAGAGAGGATTGGGTACCAAGGTAAATCTCAGCACATCTTTTCACCCTCAGATAGATGGCCAGGCAGAACGTACTCTTCAGACCCTTGAGGATATGTTGAGGGCATGTGTTCTCGATTTTAAAGGTAATTGGGATGATCATTTACCTTTAATTGAGTTTGCTTATAATAACAGTTATCATGCTAGCATCCAGATGGCACCATTCGAAGATCTATATGAGCGACGGTGTAGGTCACTAATTGGTTGGTTTGAAGTTGGTGAAGCAGAGTTGTTAGGGCCGGACTTGGTCTATCAGGCTTTGGAAAAAGTCAAGTTAATTCAGGAGCGTTTGAAAAAAACTCAGAGTCGCCAGAAGTCCTATTCGGATGTGAGGCATAGAGATTTGGAGTTCCAAGTTTATGATTGGCTATTTCTGAAAGTTTTACCCATGAAAGGTGTCCTGAGGTTTGGGAAGAAAGGGAAGCTTAGTCCTAGATATATCGGACCTTAAAGGATTTTGAGGAGAGTTCGCCAAGTGGCTTAAGAACTTGAACTACCACAAGACTTAGTTGTTGTTCATCTAGTGTTTCATGTGTCCATATTGAGGAAGTGTGTGAGAGACTCTTCGTTTGTTTTTCCTACCGATTCTATTTCAGTTAAGGATGGTTTGACCTATAAGGAAATTTCTGTGGCTATTTTGGATCGCTAAATTTGAAAGTTGAGAACTAAGGAGGTTGCCTCAGTGAAAGTGTTGTGGAGAAGTCAGAATGTTGACGAGGCTACATGGGAAGCCGAAGAAGACATGAAGTTCAGGTATCCGCATTTATTCGAGGAGTAAGCAGAAAATGAATAAGGTAAATACCCTCAGTATTCATATCATGTCCATTTCATATCCATGTCTCATGTTTCACGTTCATGTATTCAGTACTCATGTCGCATGTTCATGTTTTCATTGCACAGATTACCGAGAAGGCTCAGATAGCCTGAAACAACGTATGCTAATATAGGATAAGGGTCGCTCCACCAGAGGAAGATACCTTCTTATTACCCCTCGTGGGATTATTGGATCCTTCATGTTCATGTCTCACACTTTGGCAAAGTATAAGATGGCTTAAATGATCGGACAGAGATCAGACTCCACGTTCACACGTCGTGGTTCATGTCGGTTTTGCTAATGCTCTTCCACAGATATACAGATATATAGTTTTTAAATTTTTACTCATGTTATTATACTTATGTTCATGTTTTCAGTTTCATGTTTCTCTTATATCATATGCCTGCTTATTTCCTTCAGTTGCTTTACATACAATACTATTCAAATGTACTAACGCCCTTTGCATGGGGCCTATACTTCAGGGTGCAAGTGTTGAGTTTTAGGAGACAGATCTGCTCAGTTAGACTACTTCAGTATCAATTATTTCAGTGTGCCCCATCTCATTCGTGGTGCCAGTCTAGTTATTTTGTTATTATATTTTTATTAGCAGAGGTATGTCAGGGCCTTGTCCTGGTAAATAGTTCTGCATACTCGTGTTTTAGAGGTTTCATAGACTAGTCCAGTAACATGTCATGTCAAGCATGTCAGCAGTATTTTTAGACTTATCATGTTTTACTCAGATGATTCCGCTATTATATTTTTAGACTGTTATTTTAATACCATGTTTCAAATGTTTTAAATCATTTATTTAGCATGTGTTTGATGCCTATGTTGACAAGAAAGCCATGTGGTTCGCTCAGTCACGTGCAGCAAGGCACCGAGTGTCGTGTTTCGCCCAGGCCATGGTTTGAGGCGTGAAAATTACTCCCACTTTAATGCTTGATCCTCTTTGATTCAAGCCTAGGCAATTTATTCTAATATCACGTAACATTTATAAGTCGGGTCCCCTCATGGCCCTCAATCCGAAGTCTCTTACTGAAAGTCATCATTTGTCCATCGCTCTCCTTATCCTGCACTTCATGTGCCTTTGATCCCTAACTTACTTTAACCCGACTACTCTGGTCGTACCCTCAATACTTCTGATATATGCTACTACCTGATGGATCTTCAATAATTGGATACATCGCACCCCTTTCACCCTGTTCCTTTCATCTGGTAGAACTTCTGCTTCTACCTTCTCATCCACAGGACCTTTCATCTAGAATTCTTTCTACTAATGTTCTTACCTGCTGCTGCATTGGCTCTCTGGCTGGCGGTAATCTTTCGTGTTGCAACATCTCTTCACAATACTTATCGAATAGGAGTTCTACATTGACTCCTTACAACTCAACTCTAGATAGCACGATCTGGATCAAAAAGAATGGTAACCAATCCTAAATATCTTGTAGCCTCCTGTTTATAATTGTGGTGCACAACACATCCATTAATAAGACTCTACTAGAACTAGCTTTTTAAATGCACTAGGACAGACCTGCTCTGATACCACTTTATCACACCCTAACCTAGGTGAGGCGTGGATGTCACTAGATGTCTGGCTAGGCCCGAGCGTACCAAGTTGAACTCTCATTCTGAGCCTCGAAGGTGAACTAGTCCCTTGAGTCCATACTATAAAAGTAACTTCAACTTAGGCCGACAAGGCCGAACCTGTTCTTACTAAAGGCTACCGTGGGCCAAGGAGGTCTCTGTAAACACTTATACTGGCAAACTTAATAAAGCATAAGATAAGGGCCAGCAAGGCCACTAACATATTGTACATACTAAAGTTGTGTCTACAAAGCCTCTAAAGATAACTGACATTAAACGTGGTTGGGACAGGGCCTCGGCCTACCCCTAGTTTGTACAAAACATCTGCTACCTAACCTCTAGCCTCGGTTGCACTCCGGAAGAGATGTACTATTACCGATCCTTTGCTGAATCCCAATCTGCTCTATTGGACGAACTCGTCGAACGGATTACCTGAATCTGCAGGCATGAAATGCAGTACCCCAACAGTGGGACGTCAGTACAAAGAAATGTACCAAGTATGAAATGCAGAAAATAATGTATATATATATAGAGAGAGATTAAGAAGTTGAAGAACATGAATAAATATGTTGGATGTAAGTGCATGGCCCCGAAGGTAAGTGTGTCTAAATGGCACCGAAGGTAATCTATATTTGTATAGCCTCGAAGGCAAGTTGTATATGTATAGCCCCGAAGGCGATGCGCATATATGTATAGCCCAAAAGGCAATCTACATCATAGCCCCGAAGGCAGTGTCAATAACTCGAATGTGACATCATAGTCCCAAAGGAAAGTGTATACAACAACAAGCCAACAATCTGTAAAACTAAGTAATTGCGTACATAACTCATAGCTCATCTATCACTTTCGATAACCCACAGTTCATACTTATTATATTGTGAACTACTCTATTAGTTTTTAGGAAGTCTTGTACTATCTTAGTTCTCGTCCGACTATCTCGTTATGCTACGCAATTCATTTCTTTTATAACTCGCATATGTTTTCCTTTCTTAGGTCTGATGAGGATTTTATATACTCGTGTGTTATACCCTTTTACGGGACTTGTTCTGTCGTACCTCATACTCTATTGCTCATGACCTTAGGGCATTTCTTAATCCTTTTCGGATATGCGTAGACGCTCATCTTGCTAGGCTGTTACAACCTGATCTTCAAGCTAGTGTAATCCCAGCTTTTCTTTATTAATGTTCTGCTACTAGTTTATTAGCTCATTCTTTCAGATCTCTTTCTATTTGAAATTCGTAACTTATATATAGATAGCTTATGAATGTCTTAGAGGCGCTACTAACTATGCTTCTTAGGACTTACACGGGAGCTCTACTCCAGGTTAACTGTTTAACTCTTAGATAGTCTTAATTCGTCACTGAGAAACATAGAGGCGATCTGGCCCCCTCAGCTTCTACAAAAGGGGACATATCTACGGACTTATGCTAGAGAGAAAGAAAGAAAGATAGCCCTTATGTACCTTGAAAAATAACCAAGCTGAACTCTTAGTCTGAGCCTCAAAGGAAAACTAGGCCCTTGAGGCCATACTATAAAAGCAACTTTAACTTAGGCCGACAAGGCTGAACCTATTCTTACTAAAGGCTATCGTGGCCCAAGGAGGTCTCTGAACACTTATACTAGAAAACTTAATAAAGCATAAGACAAGGGTTGGCAAGGCTACTGACATACTGTACATACTCAACTTGTGTCTATAAAGCCTCTAAAGATAACTAACATTAAATGTGGGCGGGATAGGGCACTGGCCTACCCCTAGTCTATACAAAACATCTGCTACCTGACTTCTAACCTCGGTTGCACTCCGAAAGAGATGGAGACTTACCGATCCTTCACTAAATCCCAATCTGCTCTACTGGGGAACTCGTCGAACTGATTACCAGCATCTGCAAGCATGAAATGCAGTGCCCCAGCAATAGGACGTCAGTACAAAGAAATGTACCAATTATGCGAGGCAGAAATAATATGTATATAGATAGAGATGCGGAATCTGAAGAACATGAATAAATATGCTTGAAGTCTCTACTGAAAATAAGGAGTGGGAGTGGACTGACCACAACCTCTCAGTCAACTTACCTGGTCGATGTTTCTTGGACCGCTTGGCCCCTCTATTTATCTATACAGTCTATTATGTCTCGGCTCTATATACTATCCTTACTATCTCTGATTTCTGATCTTTATTACATTACTATCTAGCATACGATCTAAACACACTATTCCGACCTCACAAGGGATCCAGTGTTTAAGTGCATTTCCCCAAAGTCAAGTGTGTCTGAATGGCCCCGAAGGCAATCTATATCTATATAGCCCCGAAGGAAAGCGCGCGTTTGTATAGCCCCGAAGGAAAGCGCGCGTTTGTATAGCCCCGAAGGCAAGCTGTAGTTATATAGCCCCGAAGGCAATGCACATATATGTATAGCCCTGATACATTCTGCGTCATAGACCCAAAGGCAGTGTCAATAGCCTCGAAAGCGACATCATAACGCCGAAGGCAAGTGTATACAACAACAAGACAACAATCTGTAAACTAAGTATCTGCGTACATAACTTATAGCTTATCTAGCACTTTCTGTAACCCACGGTTCATACTTATTATCTTGTGAACTACTCTGTTAGATTTTACGGAGTCTTGTACTATCTTAGCTCTCATCCGACTATTTCGTTATGCTACTCAATTCATTTCTTTTATAACTCGCATATATCTTCCTTTCTTAGGTCTGATGAGCATTTTATATACTCGTGTGCTATACCCTTTTACGGGACTTATTTTGTCGTACCTCATACTTTATTGCTCATGACCTTAGGGAATTTCTTAGTCCTTTTCGGATATGCGTAGACGTTCATCTTGATAGGTTGTTACAACCGGATCTTCTAGCTAGTGTAATCCCAACTTCTCTTTATTTATGTTCTGCTACTAGTTTATTAGCTCATTCTTTCGGATCTCTTTCTATTCGAAATTCGTAACTTATATATAGATAGCTTATGAATTTCTTACAGGCTCTACTAACTCTGCTTCTTAGAACTTACATGGGAGCTCTAATCAAGATCGATTTTTTAACTCTTAAACGGTCTTAATCCGTCACTAAAAAACAAAGAGGCGATCTGGTCCCCTTCGGCTTCTACAAGAGGGAATATATCTATGGATTATTGCCAGAAAGAAAAAAAGAAAGATAGCCCTTACATACTTGAATATGAACCTTCGACGATGATGTTGCAAGCTGTCTCCTCATCATCCATCTACAATAACAAACAACACTCATGTCAACAAGAAAGGCATACTAGCTAACTATCGAGCGACAAGTTCGCTCTATGGAAACTCGGACAGCATCTCCCCTATCTCCTTACCTTCTTCATATCAAGAACAATATCTACAATGACAACAAAGACAACTTATGCTTTATTATGTCAGCTATCCAACATCATAGAATTACTCCCAAACAACTTACTCTTCCAACAACATAGACATAGCTCCTTCATGCCTTCTAGCTACTTCTTTTAGCTTGTAGTGAAATTCTTAGTATTCAACACCAATACTTAGACAAGCACCACAACACCATAAACATCATATCTAAGCTACTTTCCAATTATTTCAACTACCACAAGTTATGGTTATTGCTACAAAATAGTCCAACAACAAGACAACTACATCTCTTCTTATTTCAAGCTCTAATTCATGATTCTTCATCTAGACAACTCATCTAACATGAGATTAACCTTAACCACAAAAAATAGGGTGGTTTACTTACCTTAACCCGTAGAAACAACTCAAAATCCAAGCTTCTCTTTGCTAACAACCATCTTTGTTCACTCTACAACACTATAAAAGTGTCATCTTCCATCTAGGCTAGCTCTTGAAGTTGTAACATGGTGTATTTACCTTGGAATAACTCTTGGATATTTAGATAACATCTAGGGAGGTTTTAGAGGTGTTGGGGATCTGTTTTGGTCAAAAATGAGATGAAATGGAGCTTCTACCGCTTATATAAGCAAAGAAGGTCAGCCATCGCCTAGGATCCATGATGCAATATGAGTCACGTATGGAAATATGCAGGCCCATATATGACCACATTCCTTTCCAGAAAATTTCCTCAACTTTTTCTCCTCTTTTACAGCCCCATCTGCGAGGAAAATCCTATCTACGACGAGAAATGCATAGCGTATCGTCCGATCTTTGTCAAACTTCGTCAAGGGGTGATTTGTTTAATCCAAATAACCTCTAACTTCTGTATATCTTCTTAACATCCTCTAAGTCGTAAGTGACCTTCAGGAAGAATCTCAAGTTGTCGGAGCTCAAGTTGGCTAACTACGCTCTTATACACACACGAAACTTCGGGGTGTAACAAGATGTAAGTACAATATGTCATATACTGATTATGTGCTATGTAAGACTCATTCTCAAAAAAACTACCTACAAACTTCTTAAATAAAAAAGAACCAAACATTGGCTACTTTCATTCGTTTAGGAGCAAGTGTTTTGTTAATAGTAATGGCAAGGATAATTTTGGTAAATTTGATCCAAGAAGTGACGAAGGAATTTTCCTTGGGTACTCTATTTCTAGTATATAAAATAGAGTCTTTAACAAAAGACTTTGTGTGTGGAAGAACCTAATCATGATTTGGTAGATAATTTCCCTTCTAAGATATTATTTGTCACACCCTGAACCATGGCGTGGGCAAAACACAGCACTCGGTGCCTGGTTGTATGTGATCGAACGAACCACATGGTTGTTGAGTCAATATGGGCTTCAAAACATACTATAGTAATGATAAGGAAATATGTAAAACTGCATACTGAAAGTAGTCTGAAATAATCATAGCGGAATAATCTAAATTAATAATAAGTCTGACAACCAATGAGGACATGACATACTAAACTAGTCTATTAAACCTCTAAACAAGAGTTTGACTGAGATGTTCTGCATGATCAGTCTCACTATGAGAATAGACTAAGATATATCATCAATGAAGATAATGACGAAAAGATCAAGATAAGGCCTGAAGACCCTATTCATAAGATTCATGAGAGCAACTGGGGAATTCGTCAATCCGAACAACATGACACAAAATTCAAAATGACCATAACGAGTTCTGAAGGTGGTTTTTGGAATATTAACTTCCTTAACCTTAAGATGATGGTACCCTGATCTGAGGTCAATCCTGGAATAACACTTAGCACCCTAGAGTTGATCGAATAAATCATAGATTCTAGGAAGAGGATACTTATGCTTAATGGTGACCTTGTTCAACTGTCGATAGTCAATGTACATATGCAAAGACCCATCTTTTATCCGAACAAACAAAATCGGTACGCGCCATGATGAGACACTTGGTCTAATGAATCCCTTATCAAGGAGATCTTTCAACTGGGCTTGTAGCTCTCTTAACTCTGCTAGAGCCATTAGGTATGGTGGAATAGATATCGGCTTGGTGCTGGGAAGTTGATCAATTCTGAAGTCAATCTTCCTATCGGGAGGAACGCTAGAAAGATCTTCAGAAAATACTTATGGAAGCTCATTGACAACTGACACCGACTGAAGAGTTGGGGTCTGGGTATCTACATCGCTAACCCGAACTAGATGGTAAATATACCCATTGGATATCATATTTCTGGCCTTAAGATAGGAAATAAACTTGTTCATGGGTGCTACTGAATCACCGTTCCATTCTATGACTAGCTCAGCGAGAAATTTGATCTTTACAATTTTGGTTCTACAACATACTGTGGCATAACATGAAGATAACCAATCCATACCCACGATTATATCGAAGTCTACCATTTCTAACTTTACCAAGTCAGCTATTGTAATACGGTGATAGACTTTAACTTGACAACCCCTACATATTCGCCTGGTTATAACTGACTCTCCTACTTTAGTGGATACTTCAAAGGGTTCATGCAACTTTTTTAGTCCAATCCCAAATTTCTTAGCAATAAATGGGGTTACATATGATAGAGTGGATCCAGGATCCATAAGAGCATAAACATCAAAAGTGAAAACAGTTAATATACATGTGACCACATCTGCACAGGCCTTTGTATTCTAACAACCTGCTAGCGCGTACAAGCAGTTTGGACCTCCGCCTGTATTACCGGACTTAGTTGGACCACGTCCTGATTGGGCTTGAGAATTATGAGGAGCTGCTGAATTTGTGGATTGAGCCACATTACCTCCTATACCCTACCTCGCTGATGAACCATCCCTCAGAAAATGAACCTGCTGACTACAACCATAGTAGATATCCATACCCATGCGACACTCCTCTAGGTTTATCCTACCACGTTTGTTGCATTGGATTATTGAAAGTACCTTGACCCACGCTAGTTTGTGAGTGAGAACTCCACGCTCTAAAATTCCGTCTTTTGTGATTCTTCCTAAACTTAGGGATTGGGCACTGGCTGAAGATGGAGCAGGTCCTGATGACCTGTTCTTCAAGTATTCTGTGCATCCACCTCCCCCATGACTGAAGTGACCTGAATACTTAGCTCTCTTATTAAACTATATGTTCTTCTCTTTCAGTAAGTCTTCATCTTCCTTCAACCTGCTCTCATTACCCTATACAAAAGCAACCATCTTTGTAATAGTTTTCTGAGCTGTAATATTAGTTGCATTGTATAAATGGAGATCCAGACTATACACAAAATGCCTAATTCTAGCCCCCAACTCTGGAACCATATGCGGAGCATACTTTGTCAAATAGAAAAAATGAAGATAGTACTCTTACACACTCCTACCATTCTTCTGGAGCTTTTCAAATTCCATAACCTTTGCTTCCCTGACCTCTACTAGCAGAAAGTGGTCAATGAAAGCGTCAGTGAACTCATCCCAAAGTTGTTTGATGTGTTTCTTCCCCGTGGGACTACTCCCATGACTTATACCAAATGTTGGCAACATCCTACAACTGATAAGATCCCAACTTTGCTGCCTCTATCTCAGTAATATGCATAACAAAAAAGATTTTTTATAGTCCATCAATAAAATTCTATGGATCCTCTGTCTTACTTAACCCTGTGAACACCGGAGGGTCCATACAAATAAACTCACGAGTCTTGGAACTGGATGACTCTCCATTAGTTCCCATGCTTTGGGTCATTCCCTGACGTTGGGCTTGAGCAGCCATCAGCTGGGTGAGTAGTTAAATAGCTCCCCTAACATCCGAGTTAGTAGAATGGGCGGTAGAACGGGAATCTCCATATGTCCTGTGGTATTAGGTGGGGGTGATATACCCGAATTGGCTCCCTGAGCTTGAGTATCCTCTTCACGAGCAGCATTAGCAGCAGCTCTCTTGCTTATAGCTTATTTTCATTTTGCAGACATTTTCTGAAATACGTAATACGCACGAGTTAGAAGGATATTCTGAAGGTATAGCTGTAATTGCACGATCTAGATTATGAAAGAAGTGAGACAATTCTAGATGTTTTTGTGGTCAACTATTTATATGCATGGGGCCCTCACACATATAAAAGTGACCCCACTGGACATGGTTTTATATACTCCCTAAGACACTTGAACCTAAGCTCTGATACCAAGCTTTGTCACACCCCCGAACCATAGGTTGGGCGAAACATGACACTCGGTGTCTGGTTGTATGTGACCGAATGAACCACATAGTTATTGAGTCAACATGGGCATCCAAATGTACTATAGTAATGATAAGGAAACATGTAAAACTGCATACTGAAAGTAGTCTGAAATAATTATAGCATAAATAATTTGAAAAAATATAATAAGTCTAAACACTAATACTGACATGACATACTAAACAAGTCTATGAAACCATTGAACATGAGTTTGAATGGAAAACTGTTTACATGGACAAGGCCTTGGAATACTTTTATCATAAAACGTAATACTAAAAGTAACTACACTGGCACCCCGAATGAGATGGGGATCACCAAATGGCTGATACCGAAGCAATTCTACTGAGCAGATTCGTCCCCCTAAAACCCAGCACCTGTACCATGAACTGAAGACCCCATGCAAAACGGGATGTTAGTACATTTGAATTGTATCATATGTAAAGCAACTGAAAGAATAAGAAGGCACATGATATGATAGAAACATGAAATTGGAATTGTAACATGAGCATGAGTATGATCTAACATGAGTATAAAACATGTGCAAACATCTGTAAAGATGTATGTCTGTAAGTCTGAATATATGTATATCTATGTAATTGTATATCTGTATTTCTGTGGGGAGAGCAGTAGCACAATCGACATAATAAATCACCACGTGGGTACGTGGAGTCTGGTACCTGGCCCGACCAGCAGGGCAATCTCATATCTTTCCAGGGTATAAGACATAACATGGCATGAAATGATCCAATCTGCAATCTGAAGGTATCATCCTCTGGTGGAGCGAGCCTTATCCTGCGGTGGCATACGTAATTTTAGACTATCTGAGCCTTTTCAGTGAGCTATGCAACTCCCAAAATATGTATTTAAAAATAGTGGCTTGTAAGCCCATGATTTCATAAAAGCAACTTATAAAGCATGGTTTGAAATTATAATTTATCATGTGAACTAATATAACATATAACTTGTGTAAATTCATGAAAACGTACATATATAAGTTTATGAAATTTAATAGTAATGGTTCATGACTTGTAATTCTAGAACCCATGGAATTCGATGTTATGGGTATTTATGGATTACTCATGAATTCCTAATAATCATAATGGAATATTTGGAACACAATAACGAATTAATAATACAACATGGTATTCATGATACATGTAATTTAGGGCTATCATGAAATTGGAATAAAACCCTAAGTTATAGGATTTCATGGAAAACGTGGTGTGGATAAGAACATGGATATTCCCACATGTGGATAGAAGCTCTGCATACCTTAATCACTCCAAAACTTGTCTTAAAAATCTAAACTTGGAAGGATAATTCCAAAGCTTGAACCTTAATTCTTAGGTTGGGTTTTCTTGAAACCCCTAGGTTAAGAACAATGTATTTCACTTAGAATCCATAAGATTGATGTTAGAAATGCGTTAAATTACTTGAAATAGGCTTACCTTGATGTAGGAGAATGATATGAGGACAAGAACTTCGTGCTAGGACTTAGGAGAATAAAGAATGAAATAAAAATATTAAAAATCGGGATTATATATTGTTCAATCGTCGGGGACCTTTACGGTGATTGGTTCATTATTATATCTCACCACCGATCAATCATATATTATGTCTAGTGTGTGCAAATTTGTGAGATTTCAATAACATCCAAAGGAATCTCATTCAATAGTTATCAAAATAATCATCAAATATCTCATTGGAACTACTGATTTGGGCTTTGATATCCCAAAAATGGTAAGTTTACTCTATCGGGTTATTTAGATGCAGACTTTACAAGTGACAACTCTGATAGAAAAATTAAAAGTGGAGGATGAGAATTCTTGGGAAGTCCATCATCTCTTGGCACAATAAAAAGCAAACTTCAGTGGCATTATCTGTTGGAAATTTACCTTTGGTGGGGGTTGCATCCACCCATATTTAATGACTTAAACACTAGGGTTTCGCATGTTGGAGGATTTGTCTCTTCACATGTGCATAATCTACTAAGTGAGTAGATGACCGTAGGGCCAAGGATTGTCAAATTTCGTTAAGAAATGAAAGAGATATTGGTCCACGAAGTAAGGTGTTTGAGGCATGGAAATATGGTGTGGGACAAATCTACCACATCGGTGGGAAAAGGAAGAATTGTTCTTTTTATAAGCCTCAAAAATGGATAAGG
The DNA here is from genome assembly GCA_029783415.1 of Anisodus acutangulus. NCBI lineage: Eukaryota > Viridiplantae > Streptophyta > Magnoliopsida > Solanales > Solanaceae > Anisodus > Anisodus acutangulus. The sequence continues at coordinate 30,030,232 of CM056494.1, forward strand.
GTTTGGGACCCTAAGGGATAACCCATATGTTTGAAGGAGGGAGGACCTAGGTGTGCTTGGGTTCGAGGCTAGCCCCACACGCGCGCCGCCGCCCGTCCGGGCACAGGTCTTGGGTCACGGGTCACGGGCTTCTGGGCCTCTTAACACCTCTCCTCCTCCTAAAAACTATATATTAAGACCTGAAACATATTTGAAGGAGAGGATACTAAAAAGAACAGAAACTTTTCATTTTCCATTCTTCAGCAAGTCATTTCATGTTTGTTTTCTTCGTCAGAATCAACCTATTTGTTTCGTAGTATTGATTAGTTATTGTTTTATCTTGGGAGACTATACTCGTACTGCTTTATTTTCAACATTATCAACCACTACGTAGAGTATATTTTATGAGAAATTTTTCCATTAAATTCCTATGGATGGCGCATAAGTTTAGATGATTTTGATGTTGAATTTACTTTCATTTATTGTGATAGTACTAGTGTAATTAATCTCACTAAAAAGTTAGTTCATTATTCAAGAGCAAAGAATATTGAAGTGGGGTATTATTTTATCAAAGATCACGTCCAATATGGTAATATCTCTCTTGAATTCATTGGCACTGATTTTCAATTAGTAGATATTTTTACCAAAACACTTTTGGTAGAAAGGTTCTACACTCTTAGAAGTTTAAATGGTATTGTTTCCATGTCTGAGTAAGTATATATAGAAAGTATTTGCTAATATTTTTTATATGTATAGAATAATTATTACTTGTATTGAATTGATATGACTAGCGGTCAAGTTTGTAGCATCCCCTTATTCATTTGTCACCCTAATTATTTCTAAAAATGTGCCTCGTGTAATGACTCGCGTGGGTTCAATATGTGATTATTGACTTGGGGAATGTGTGACACAAGTCCCGAGAGACTTGGGTGTGTTTCATATAAGAAAAATCTGTAGGTTGCTATTGTAGTAAAGCAGTAGGGGAAGTAAATAAATATTACAAGTGTTCAAAAGGATAAAAAAAATAGTCAATCTTCAAAACTGCCGCAAAGTTATTGAGTTTTGAATCTTGATGACCTGAAATCAAGAAACACTAAATTTGGATGGTTACAACTGTGTGCTGAGTCGAGTGATTGCACGTTGTCCTTAAGACAAGATTGCCCCGTATATATGATTTTACGTTAACGGGCAATAGTCTCCCAAGATAAAATAATACTTTAATCTCAACACTACAAAGAAAATAGGTTGAGTTTGACGAAGAAAACAAATATGAATCGACTTGCTGAAGAAATGGAATAGGAAGGAAAAGTTTATGTTTTCGTCCAACATTTTTAGACTGACTTTCTCTTCTGTTTTGTCTCTGTGTATATAGTGTGTCTCTGTTGTGTATATGTATGTCTTTCTACTGTTTCCTGTCACTGTTTTTTGTTAATTTTCTATCACGTTATTGAGCCAAAGAGGCATCAATATATAGCATGGAGGAGGGACTCCTCAACTGCCACAAACAAGGCTGTTAATAGCCATTAGTGAAGGTTGTTAATAGTCATTAGAAAGGGTTGTTAATGGCCATTAGAGAGGCTAATTATGGTCATTGAATGAGGGTTATTTATGGAGGAGTTAACAGCCAAGTAATGGCTGGTTAATGATCCAAAAAATAGCCCAAACGGTAGGCAGAGAGTTTATGCCTTCCGTCATTCCCAAAATCAACTTTCCAGAAACTGTAGAGACCAAACTGTAAATATTAAGCAATTTGGGGTCCAAAAAGATAATATCAGAAAGTCCCCACAGCCCACGGCCCGTGACCGGACAGGACCGGACGGGACGGGCGGGCTGCGGCGCGCGTGTGGGCTTAGCCTTGAACCCAAGCACATCTAGGTCATCCCTCCTTTAAACACATGGGATACCCCTTGGGGTCCCAAACCCTTAACCACTTTAGAGACTTATAAAGAGAGCAATTCTTCTTTTTCCCACCAATGTGGTAGATTTGTCCCACACCATATTTTCATGCCTCAAACACATTACTTCGTGGACCAATATCTCTTTCATTTCTCAACAAAATTTGACGATTCTTGGCCTTACGGTCATCTACTCACTTAGTAGATTATGCATGTGTGAAGAGACAAAGCCTCCAATATGCGGAACACTAGTATTTAATTCATTAAAGATGGGTGGACGCATCTCCCCGCCAAAGGTAAATTTCCAACAATCCCCTCTATGAAAGAGAGATTTTGGCGCACACACAAGGTGCCTACTTTCAGCAATCTTTCAGTGAAAAGATATTGCATCAGGAGAGGTAGCTTCCGCTTTGAACTTTCCCTAGTTGAATACCACCGGACTTACTTACTGCGCGGTGAACGTGATGTCTTGAACCGTCAGTGTTTAGTGTAAGCCAAGACAATGATACCAACACAATAACTCTCCTTCTTCGTTTTCATTCTTATGGTTTTGTCCATTATGGCTGTGGACACACTTGAATTCTTAAGTGCGTTCATTTGAAGAGGCTATCCTCGCACTTAAATAGGTGATCTCAGACAAGGTATCCTGATATACCCCACTTCACAAGTGTTAGGAATCATTAAAAGTTTCCTCAACCTTAACCTCAACCATTTGAGGATCGTTAAAGGTTTGGAAGCTTAACCTTTACCCACCATGCAGGTAGCACTTTAACGTCTATCGCGGGAACAGCTTTGGATTCATGTTTCCGTACATAAATCATCATCCGAAGTGCTTTTTGCTTCCACCGAAGCGCTCAACTGAACCTTTTGCAGCTTAGTTTTCCCATTGAACCAAATTCTTGGGATCTCCAATCAGTATGGTTGGGTTACCACCGCAATGGTTCGTATTGTTTGGGTTTTAAGCCCATTCCCCTAGACAGGCAGAACACTTAATCTCCGGGTAATCCCTTAGTTAGTAAACAAGGAAGTGACATCTGTGATGATCAACTACCATACGATCTTATGTCTCCGACAAATCCTGACAGATATGTCCAAACGCCGTCATCCGTGTCCTTCCTGAAGCCGATCGTCTAGCCACAGTGTATAACTGCTGAAGGCACGAATTTCTCCCAATAAGGGACGTCCTCTAAGGAGTCGTGAAGTTACTCAATTTCTTTCATGCTTTGTATAAAGCGATAAACTCTGATTCCATCATGAATCGGCCGATTCAAGTTTGCTTAGAGGTTTTTCCAAGACCCACCATACGCATTTACTTGTGGCTTTGGTGTTCTTCATATCTGATGTCCAATTTGCATCATTGTGTTCTCCCAGAACTCTTGGACATCTAGAATACTATAATCCGTAGATAAGCGAATAATTCAGATATCGTCATATCTGACTTAACGCCTTCTATTGATCATTTATTAAGATCATCAGTGAACCTTAGTTTAACTTATCTATTTGTAGGCCGTTACCAGGTCGGTTGTAGTGTGTACAATACATTGAACTACACGTGACCTGTGCATATCGCTCCTTGTCTATGTGTGCACCATGATTCCAATCAGTTTTATGATCCATATACATTGGTGGCTTCAACGAGACTGTCAATTATCTCACAACTGAGTTTGGAATTAGACCAGTCCGTTAGATGTCTTAGAAATCCAATTCCTAAGATGTCATCTGAGATACCCATATCTTTTGTTTTGATATAATTTCCACTATCACACTGTTAGTTTTCCAAGTGTTGACTTTCTAACTTCAGAGTCAATAATTCTGTGGTCAGATTCATTGTTACTGTTTTATCTGAAACTTCCAGGACCAAAATGTAAACATTTCAGGGACCAAAATGAAAGTTCAGAAAGAAGCCCAACAGTCCAGCAAACCAACTCTGATTCTCCTCTTCCAACTCTCCGGTTAGGAAGGCTGTTTCAACATCCATGCCACGCAAGACTGCAATGGCCCTGGATGTTAAGCTACTCACAGGGGAGCACATCTTACAACCCAAAGGTTCTTTTTCCGGAGGAAGATCAACCATTACATAAGTATGGTTCTATATGATGGAATCTATTTCTCTCTTTAGCTTCTTTCCAAAGCAGAGCTTTTGGAGATGACAATTCTTTGTTAATTATCCATGGTTCGTTCTCAACCATACAAGCTAGAAGGCCTGGAATATGTCTTTGTCCCCTTTTTGCTCCGTCTCGGTTCAACATCTAGAATCCCTGAGTTCTGTAGATCTGGAACATTAAGTTCCGGATAGATAGCAATTTCCGAGTCCTGTAGATACGAAACTTCTAGTTCCGGACAGTCATGCCCTCGCGGGTTCTTGTTAACCTTGAGCGATTACTACTTTTTCCTTTCAAGGAAAGTTATCTACAAAGAATTTAGCATCTTTTGACGCCAAGATGCGATAAGCACAACTGTTATTTGCATTTCCAGAGGATATGTAATTTACAGTCTTAGGTACAAAACTACCCCACATCACAACATTTGTATGTGAGATCCTTTCCATGTCTCACACGGAGGGTTACCCTTATCCTTATGCAGAGTTCTATTGAGAATCGTATTAGCGGTAAAGTTCGCCTTGCCCCACATAATTTGGGCGTACGGCTTTGCACTTGGCTAACACCGTTAGACTAAGGTGAGTAATGAGCAGTCGTTTGATGAACGATGTTTCACATTCTCCCCCTCTATCACTACGAATTCCTCAATCCGTAGGCTTAGTTGATTTTCAACTTCTGCTTTGTAGCACTTATCCGCTTCAACAACTTCATCTTTGCTTTTTTACAAACAAAGGATACAATACGTTGTACCATCATCAATGAAGGTCATAATGTACTTGTCTCCCCCCTCTATTTTGTATAAACTTCAAATCACCCAAGTAGGTGTGACTAAGTTCTAGAGGAGTGGTGCTTCTTTCACTATTCCTTTGACGGAATGGAAAGGTGATTTTGCCTCTTCGCCTACCTCACATTTATTTTGAGGGTTTATGTCGACAAAAGGCAACAATCTCAACTTTGTTAGCTTTTGAATGACTTTCTATTTAACGTGTCTTAATCTATGATGGCATAGATGTACGGATTACAAATATATCATTCATTTGGCTACAGACATACTGTACCATTCTTAGTTATTATAGACCTGTTGTACTAGTCTCAAACTAGCTTGACCAACAGCGTCCCTTAAACCAACTTTGGGACATGTATCACCTCATTTTAGAGTGATCTCATTCCCTGAAGTCCTATTGAGGACAACATCTCCAACCCCTTCTACTTTAGAAGTGGCGTTGCTTCACATGAACAACCTCTTGCCCGTGGTTAGGGCGCAACCGGATCATATGTGATCTGGATACTCTGGCCCACTCCAGTTGCTTTGGCAGACTGAGTGTCCAATTTCTTTTCTGCCTTTCTTTAGGCCTTCAGATCATTTAAGACTTAGAAACTCTGGCCCACCTTACTAAGTGTCCATTACTTTTTCTATGAAATGAATTCTGGCCCCACTCCAGTCGCCCGTAGGCTTTGTATGGCTGAGTGTCCAATATCATCATATCAAAGGAATTTTGGCCCACTCCAGTCGCCCGGAGGCTTTATATGACTGAGTGTTCAATATCATCCTATGAAGGATCTTCTGCCAAATAGTGTGACAGGCTCAACGTCTTTAACTTTTAGACTTCTTCCGTTATGATTGGTGCCCAGACAATTCTTGGCGCTTACTTAAGAATGGTAACAGTTTTCGCACAGTTAGTGAATCTTTCTCCCTCGTATGTGCGAACATACTTTACACACTTTTAATAATTACACTTAAAAGAACGGATCATTTTAAGTCGTTTACAAAATCCAATCTTTAAACGGGAAAGAAGAAGAGATTAAACTTCTAATTTTAAAGCGTAAGGAATATAAATTATTTCGTAAAATATTTTCATATTCCTCCTTACTTTTAAGCCATTTTTAATCAGACATCATTTAATCTTTATTCTTGATAAGGAAGAAAATAACTTATCCCAATTTCGGATTCTGGCACACTTCAGTCACTTCATCGGACTGAGTGTCCATTTACTCCTTACTATAATTCGGATCCTTTGTCTGGGACAGATATAGGCCTCCTGCTGCAAGATAGAACCACATCTTCAGCCTTCTCCTCTTGTCCCAGTTGACATCCTCAGCCTCTCGTGAGCGCTTGTTCCCACCACTCTTGGGAGCGGTGACACCACGAACACGTTCACCTTCAACAGCATCATCATCACTCTCTTCAAACAGAAAACCACAGCCATATCCAGATTTGGTCACACAACTTTTGACCGACATCTTTCGAACACTAATACAATCTTGTCTTAAATTGTAGGTTGCTATTGTAGTAAAGCAGTACGGAAAGTAAATAAATATTACAAGTGTTCGAAATGATAAACAAATAGTCAATCTTCAAAACTGCCGCAATGTTGTTGAGTCTTGAATCTTGATGACCTGAAATCAAGAAACACTAAATCTGGATGGTTACAACTGTGTGCTGAGTAGAGTGATTGCACTCTGTCCTTAAGACAAGATTGCCCCGTATATATACTTTTATGTTAACAGGCAATAGTCTCCCAAGATAAAACAATACTTTAATCTCAACACTATAAAGCAAATAGGTTGAGTCTGACGAAGAAAACAAATATGAATCGACTTGTTGAAGAAATGGAATAGGAAGGAAGAGTTTCTGTTTTCGTCCAATTTTTTTGGACAGACTTTCTCTTATGTTTTGTCTATGTGTATATAGTGTGTCTCTGTTGTGTATATCTTGTGTATATGTGTGTCTTTCCACTGTTTCCTGTCACTATTTTTTGTTAATTTTCTGTCACGTTATTGAGCCAAAGAAGCATCAATATATAGTATGGATGAGGGACTCCTCAACTGCCACAAACAAGGCTGTTAATAGCCATTAGTGAGGGTTGTTAATAGTCATTAGAGAGGGTTGTTAATGGCCATTAGAGAGGCTAATTATGGTCATTGAAGGAGGGCTATTTATGGAGGAGTTAACAGCCAAGTAATGGCTGGTTAATGTTCCGAAAAACAGCCCAAACGGTAGGCAGAAAGTTTCTGCCTTCCGTCATTCTCAAAATCAACTTTCCAGAAACTCTAGGAACCAAACTGTAAATATTAAGCAATTTGGGGTCCAAAAAGATAATATCAGAAAGTCCCCACAGTCCACAGCCCGTGACCCGAGACCCAGATCGAGACCGGACCTGACGGGACGGGCGGGCGGCGGCGGCTCGCATGTGGGCTTAGCCTTGAACCCAAGCACATCTAGGTCATCCCTCCTTTAAACACATGGGATACCCCTTGGAGTTCCAAACCCTTAACCACTTTAGAGACTTATAAAGAGAGCAATTCTTCCTTTTTCCACCGATGTGGTAAATTTGTCCCACACCATATTTTCATGCCTCAAACACCTTACTTCGTGGACCAATATCTCTTTCATTTCTCAACGAAATTTGACGATTCTTGGCCCTACGGTCATCTACTCACTTAGTAGATTATGCATGTATGAAGAGACAAAGCCTCCAACATTCGAAACACTAGTATTTAATTCATTAAAGATGGGTGGACGCATCTCTCCGCCAAAGGCAAATTTCCAACAAAATCAAAACTAGGAATTTAAAAACGTAAGAGTTGACCAAAGTCAATATTTAGGGTTAATGGACTCAGAATCAAGGTTTGAAAGTTTTTATACGTTCGTATGGTTTTTTGGACATAGTTGGATAGTTTGGACGGTTCCCGAGGACCTCGTGAGTGATTAAGATGCTTAAGTTGAAAAGTAGTGATTTTGAAGATTAAAAGTTGACCACGGTCAAGTATTTATCTATATTATATCAAATAGTGATTTGAGGGTTCCAACAGGTCCATAGGGTGATTTTGGAGTGATTTGCATGTTTGGTTTGCTTCTAGAGAGGTTCAGGAGCTAAAACTAGATAACAGACCTATAGGGATTGTATTTATTGAATTGTTGGTATTTGGTGCACATGGGCACGTGGGAGCTCACGTGGTCGTGAAGGGATACGACATGGTGAGGCTACGCGTTCACGCATAGGCAGCGCACATTAGCGCGGAAGGGTCTGGATTGGGGATGCACACAGTCACGTAAGGGCCCACTCATTTGCGATTTTGTTGTAACAGCTAAATGAAAGATCATTTGACTAGTATCCCTAACTTGTGACATTTGTATTTTCTTACTATGCCTTTGAAAATCTTGTTACCGTCTAGAAGAAAATTACTACGATCTACGTCTTAATGTAAGTGTTTTACTTTCCTTTTTTATCTGTCCTAAAAGAGTGCCTCTTTTTATATTTAGTAAGTTTTTCAATTTTAATATCTTACGTGGTAAGTTTAAGACGACAAGATTTAAAGGACCGCGAGGAAGTACTAATTAGTCTCGGTCTATGCAACGTTTCGACTTGTAATTTTTTCAGAATTTGTTGTCCCTTTAGTCAAACTATTTGCACGTAAATGCATGTGAAGAGTAGTTGTTTACATAACTTCGTCCCCACAAGTTTGTTGCATATTGACTTTTTCGTCTCGTGCTATAGTTTATTATTTCTCTTCTGTGGAAATTAAGCACCACACTGCTATAATTAATATTCGTTTAATCATTCTAAGGATGAATACAAATGAGACTTGAAGATGTGACGAACAGTTAAAAAAAGGCTGAATAACAATATCAACCACTACATATCCAGTGTAATACCACAAAGTATGGTGGGAGAGAATAGAGTGTACGAAGGTCTTACCTTTGTCTTGGTGTCACAATCCTTTTTAAAAATCGTGGTGGCACCTACACTTTTTCCACCGATAGGCGAACCACTCCCGAATTATCCAGTACAAGATAAATAAGAAATGCGGAATAACAAATACTTAATAAATCTATCTGATCATAATATAAGATGCGAAAATATAAGTCTGAGAATGATAAGTACAACCCCAAGAATCTAAACAACAATACAAGAGCTTTAATATGAATACAAAGCTCAAAATGAAAGTAGCATAGTCTAAATATATTAACATGTCTTTTGGATAAATAAAAGATACGGAAGAGATAAGAGCATCCAAGGGTATGCCGGAAGGTAGCATCCTCGCCCTGAATCACTTGAGACCGCAGGCTCAGACTCAGCCACATAGTCTTGAACTGGTGGAAGGCGATGCATCTGCATCCAAAAAGATTATAGCAAGTGTAGTGTGAGTGCACAATGTACCGCAGTAGGCATTATAGGCCGACAACGACGGAAGATACGTAATAGAGATAAATATCAAGTTAACCTACAAGAAAATCCTATACTAAATAGTTTCATAAATCACATAAGTCCACATAATAATTCACTGAATCAAACAAGTCATTGTGTTCATATAAGAGTTCATGAATCAGGTAAGTTACCACATTGATAGAAGAGTTCAATATCCAAAAATCCAGGTATCATATGATTAATTAACAGTGTTATTTTATCAAAAAGTCATCCAAATCTCATAAATCTTGCCAACCAATTCACCAATCAATGGGTAATCAGTGAATAATATATGTATGATGTGAAGGCAATGCATATGTCGGGTACCTTTCATCTCCAGTATACATGCGTTCAAATTCTATGAACAACACACCTATGGGGGACCTGCAAAGTCCATATACTCATCCAAAATTTCTCACGGATCCCAGCTCTTGGTTGTAATATCATCATTTGCAGGCATGTAACCCGATCCTCTGCGTATCATCATCATCTCAGTGTTTCCAACCATCTCATAAAACAACTTACCTTTTCGGTCTCATTAAACCCATATCATTTCCATACCACTCACATTTCAATATCAACAGAACCATGAGCGTATGAATGCAAGTGATAATTCAAGGCAAGTAATCAGAATGTATGAGATGCAATCAAGTATAGAGATGAATATCACATGCTTTCATAAGTCATTAGCACATATTCATGTATTTGAAAACTATGTGATGAAAGGACTCCTAAAATCGCCAAAATCTGAACTTTATTACTCGAACAGCATAAATACATACTAAGTAGTCATATCCTTAATTTAATTGGAAGAATAACCTCAATTGGACCTTCAAATACATGATAAAGTAAAACTCCCAATTCTAAACCCTAGAATGTCCCCCAAATTGAAAAGGGTTTCCATTAACAAATTAAACTCTACAACATGATCAACTACCATTGAACAATGTTTATTCATAAGACAATCTAAATCATATTACACCCTCAAATCAAAGCTTCATCCCCTCTTATTCTAACATGAAACTTAGAACTCGTTTTCCTCAAATTATAATCTATATCAAAATTAGAGACCTTAAAATATGAAATATAATCACAAAGGGTGAAGAATTTTACCTCTAATGGAGAACTTAACTGCCACCTTCAAGAAATCTCCCTTAGGCAGCTCTAGTACTATGATATGATATTTTGGGAAAGTGAATCATTTTTAGGCAGTTAAAAAACTGACTGAAACAGCGATCCCGTACCGGCAGAATTGATCCCATAGTGGTGGCCTCGCGGCAGTGGAGAAAGTCTGCTGAGGCGGAAACACTAAACATCCCGCATAGGCTCTGTGGCGGAAGGAACTCCCTCGCCTCTGCAAGAAAGTCTCCACAGGGGCGGAAACCTCACAGACACTCAAGGCCCGCATCTGTGAGCCAACCTCCGCAGAGGCGGGCATGCATAAGCGGCTCAATAGCCACTGGTGCGGCACACTAGAACCATCAGCTAGAGAATTTACTCAATCTTCCACCAAACACCCGAAACACTCCCGGGATCCCCCGGACACAAATCAGACATGCGACCCTAAGGTAAAAGTGCTACAAATCGCTCGTGCCCTCGGATTTCTCATATAACTGAGCTAAGAAATATTGTTCTAAAGAATGGCCCAAAATATCTAAATATCAAATAAGGGTAATTTAGCTAAATAAGGGTCTTTAGCTAAAAATAATTGGACCGGTCGTTACACTTGGAGGTAGAGAGGTTGTTTCTGTAAGACCTTCAGCTCGAGGAGAAACAGTTCAAAGCAATTCTAAAAACGAAAATAACATAAATAAAGAATACATGGCAAATAACGATAGAGAGTGTTCAAAGCATTTTGAACGGTGACTACCACAAAATAGTATGGTAATCGTAGTACAAGAAGAAGCAGATAGCAATAGAAATCGTAAAACAGCAAAATACACTACAACTATTTGTATGAAAGGATAAATGAGATAACGCTCTACCATCGACTAACCTTCTACTCTAATTTGTGTCCTCCACAACCTCCTATCTAGGTCATGCCCTCGGTAAGGTGTAACTACTCCATGTCCCGTCTAATCACCTCTCTCCAGTACTTCTTCGATCTACCTCTACCTCTCCTGAAACCATCTATAAACCTATTACACCTCCGCACTGAGACATCCGTGCATCTCCTTTTCACATGTTCAAACCATCTCAGTTTTGCTTCCCGCATTTTATCCTCCATAGAAGTCACTCCCACATTATCTCGAATATCTTCATTTTTAATTCAATCTCTCCTAGTATGTCCACACATTCATCCCAACATCTTCATTTCTGCAAATTTTATCTTTGGAACGTGAAAGTTCTTGACTAGTCAACGCTCCGCCCCATACAATATAGTTGGTCTAACCACCACCATGTAAAACTTGCCTTTTAATTTTAGTGACACCTTACCAGATAAGGCTCAAAAGGCGAGCCTCCAATTCATCCACCTGCATCAGTATGGTACATAACATCATCGTTAGTCTCCTCAATTACTTGGAGAATAGAGTTAAGAAACTTGATACTCTCTCTCTGTTGTATGACATGCGTCTCAAGCCTCACTTCCACATTAGCCTCATACAGAAACGTCACTGAACTTGCACTAAAAGTATTAAGTTTCAAAAGAAAAAAAATGATTTACACCCAATCAGAAAAGGACACATTATTAACCAAAGAGGACACATCGAAAAAATTCGCAGCTTTTAGGCTTTAATGAGAAAAATAAAATAAAAAGCTTCAAGAGGATGCAATGGAGTATTGAAATTTCTGCTCAACTTCTTCAACCCTAAGTATCGAAATAATATTTTAATCATTGAATTCCACCGCAAATACACAATTAATTCACTTTAATCAAGCTTTAACTAGCGAATTTAAACTTCCAAATTTAAAAGTAATGGAGGTAATGGTGGGGGCACAACAATGGTGAAAGTGGGGGAGGTACAACAATGGTGAAAGTGGTGGTGAAGAGAAAAAAGAAAAAGAAGCCAAAAAATCTGAATTTTTGGGCTTTCACGAGTCTCACTCTATGTGCCAAGCCAACTCATTGAAAGTGCCTAATTAAAATAAGTATTAGATATTGTAAATACTCAATAAAAACACCTTAAGTTTAGATATCGAAATAAAAAATCGTGCAGAATTTAAGTATCTCCACATGTGTTCAACCTTAAAAAACAACTCAAAAAGACCGACAAGTAAATTTTGGGGTGGAGTACAAGACAGCTAGCGCACTGGCTTTAAGGTCTGTTAAGGTTGTATTAGAGACCGTATTGGATGCTTCCTTTGGCACCTTATATTAAAATACACTAGTATAGTGCCCGCGCATGTGCGGCGAATTGTAGTTAAAAAATAATAATCATGTATGCGTGAAATAGTAAAGAGCAAAGTATACTTTAATTATGGTTTTTCCTTTGGAATCATGTGGTTAACGTATAGCTTTTTCAGTTAGATCTTATTTACTTTATTTCTAGTTTTATTTAAAAATCTAGTACTACATTTGTATGATTATATTAGATTTTTTTTTATGATTATATTAGATGGCAATATGCACATATGTATTGCAAATGCCAAGAAAGCAACAATTGGTTTAGAAGCACCAAGTATAGAAAATTAAGTATCAACCTAACTCGAAAGTAGAACTTACATAATATGCGATAATATTAACGCCTCAACTTGTTGCCGTGCTATTAAGCCTACTCCAACTTGGACCAGTGTGGTGGTTAAATTCTCTTTTTATTACTACATATATTATTTGAATTAATCCGAATTCAAATTCATACTGTTTATCACTTAATTCACTCTAATCACATGATTTCTATTTGTAAAAATATAGTGCAAATTACGTTGGAGATATCATTTGCATCAATTTACAGTCAAAATACTTTATTACTTCATTAGTTCATTCATTCTAACCACAAAAATTCTAAATTTTAAAAAAGATGTAGATTCTGTTGGTTGATATTTATGAATCAATTTAAATTCAAGATTCTTTTATCACTTCATTCACTCTTACCACGCAACTTTAAAAAATTGTGAAGATTAAAATATTATTTGGATCAATTCAGATTCAAATAGTTTTATTACTCCTCTATTTAACTTAACCACACGGTGTAACATCTCGTAGCTTCAAACTAAGTCTTATTCATGATTCACGAATGTAGGAAATCAAAAACGAGGAGTTACATTGGAAAACTAGATTCAGTTCAGCAATTCAGAAATTTGACGCTACATTGTACGGACCGTAAAATATTTTACGGCCCGTCAAAGCGAACCGTCAATTTCACTATTGAAATTAACGGCTGTAGGTCAATTGTACGGACCGTCAAATTAGTGATGGCCCATCAATCTTCACCGTCTTCAAACTCCAGATTTTATAACTCTCGGGAAATTTTAAAAAAATAACAGTACGGTCCGATTATACTGACTGTCAAACTATCGACGGACCGTCAATCTGGATCGTCAAAATATTGACGGTCCAGACTTTGACAGTCGAACAATCAATGGACCGTCAAACGACTCCAGCAGCAAATAGTATAAATACAAGACATGATTCCAAAAAATCAGTTTTCACAATTCCCAAGCCCTAGAACGAAGGTTCTCTCTTCCCAACCATCGGTTACACCAAGGTAAGTCCTTTCCATGTATATTCATGCAATTCTAATAGATTACTATCAATTCCTAAGGGGAATTCACTATTTCTAACCTAGGATTTTCAAGAAAATCCAACTCAAGGAATTAAAGTTCAAGTTTTGGGTTCCTTCTTCCAAATTCAGATTTTTAAGACAAGTTTTGGAGCGATTAAGGTATGTAGATCTTCTATCTACGTGTGAGAACTCCATTGTTCTTCCCCATGCCACAATTATCCATGAAACCATGAATTTCCATAACCTAGGATTTTATTCAAGTTCATGTAATCCTTCTATACATGCATAATTATATTTCATGTTATGTCTTGACTTTGTTACTTACATTCATGATATGATATTCTGACTGTCATGAACCTGTTCGTAATTCATGAACCCATGCCTTGATTTTCATGAGTTCTTAAATATAAGTTATGATTATTATCTCTCAATTTTATGAAGTTATATATGTTTCTCATGATTTAGACAAGTTATACTATGTATTTCTTCACATGCTAAATTATAAATTTACAAGTTATGATTTCAAGTTATTTCATGTAATTCATGGGCTTTCAAGCCAACTATTTTCAAGTACATATTTTGGGAGTTGCACAGATTACCGAGAAGGCTCAGATAGCCTGAAACTACGTATGCCAACGTAGGATAAGGGTCAATCCACTAGAGGACGATACCTTCAGATTATTTATTAGATCCATCATGTTCATGTTCATGTCTCGTACTGCAGCAAAGTACGAGATGGCCTAGCTGATCGGTCAGAGATCAGACTCCACGTTCACGCATGGTGGTTCATGTCAGTTTTTCTATTGCTCTCCCATAGATATACATATACAGCTATACAGTTTTTAGATTTTTACTCATGTTATTATACTCATGTCCATATTCATGTTTTCGGTTTCAGTTTCATGTTTCTCTTATATCATGTGCCTGCTTATTTCCTTCAGTTATTTTACATACGGTATAATTCAATTATACTAACGTCCCTTTGCATGGGCCTGCACTTCACGGTGCAGGAGCTGAGTTTCAGGGAGACGGAACTGCTCAGTAGGACTACTTCAATATCAGCTATTTCGGCGACTATTTCGGCGACTATTTCGGCGAGCCCCATCTCATTCGGGGTGGCAGTCCATTTATTTTATGATTATATTTTATTAGCAGAGGTATGTCAGGGCCTTGTCCTGGTAAACAGTTTTACAGACTCATGTTATAGAGGTTTCATAGACTAGTCCAGTATCATGTCATGTCAGCAGTATTTTTAGACTTTCCATAAACTCAGATGATTCTGTTATTATATTTTCAGACTGTTGTTTCAATATCATGTTTTAAATATTTTAAATAATTTCTTTAGCATGTTTTGATGCCCATGTAGACAAACAAGTCATGGAATTCGCTCGGTCACATGCAGCAAGACACCGAGTGTCGTGTTCCGCCCAGGCCATGGTTCGGGGCGTTACACACGGTATGTATTGGTGTAGAATATTATGACTAAAATTAAAAGTAACCACAAAAATATGTTGGTTTCAATAACTTGCATTTCAAGTCTTGTGATGATTAACTTCGTGTGAACATATAATCCTCATACATGACTGATATATAGTATAATATAAATTAAAAAAAAAATTACTATGTTAAGCAGCATTCTTTCAAAATTCATTTAAAGTAAATATTTTTCCTAATTCTGCGATTCTGCGATTATTGTTGGCGAAGAAGTAATGAACATATCAAAAAAAAACATTCAGTTGGGGAATTAGTGCTTCATTTTTATGTGAATCATGACTCTCTTCTTGGCAAATTTTAACCACTTGAATTGGTGGTCGTAGATCTTCCTAAAACTTTTGCTAACAACCTTTTACTAAGCTTTTCAACAGGCACGAGTTCACATTCTTAAGTCATCCTCTCCTCTTGTTTCTTAATAAAGGGTCGTCCGGTACACTAAGCTTCCGCTATGCGTGAAATTTAAGAAAAGACCAGACCACAAGAGTATTATATTGTTTCTTAATAATGTTCGAAATTAAAATATTTGTAATGCCTCTTCGTAGCTTGATGAAAATCATGAATAGTCTCGACTTTTGGCTCCTCTCTGTGACAATTGATCCTCATACCCAAATATTTATCCTTGCAGCTTTTAATATTACCAATCACCTACAAAAGAGTGAAGAAAATATACCATCATGTCAACGAATAAAAATTCCTACCTACAAAAGGTAGTTGATAATAATCTGTTCATTGCGTGAATCTAGCCAAATAATATTAAAAAATGTTATCATAATAGTATCCAACATGTAAACTTTGATGATTCTTCAGTTCTTCATCATAGGCACGTGTTTCGTTTCCAGAGTAGCAAATGTACCAATTCATTTACTTGCTAGAATTTCCTTCCTTAATTTGTGAGTACTTGATATATGTAAGTGGTCTTAATAGTATCCAACATGTAAATTTTGCAGATTCTTTGACTGCCTGATGGTTTGGTAGGAAAAGGAAGGAGATATGGATTTGATCCAGCGTAAGTATGAAATTAAGGATTAAAATGATACAGATTTAGTTAAATTAAACCTGCATTTAGTCTTTGTGCAATAGACAAATGCATTTAGTCTATCTATGTCCATGTTGAAAAATGAATAGATCTTAAGGAGAATACCATAGCCTGGAGCCCTAGACCATTGCAAGAGTTCAAATCCTTGTTGTGTGCAGACTCGTCTGTATGGAATATTGATAACTACGATGAGTGGCGGATCCAGGATTTCAAGGTCATGGGTGCTCCCTTCTTTAATATAAATGCATAATTATTTGAACGTGAAAATTTAAAAAGCTAACGAAAAAATGATGGTTAACGTAAGATAGAATAATTTCCCTTTGGAATTCCTTTCATTATTCACAATATATATAGATGTACAAAGGTTGATTCCTAATATGGTACGAATCCTAACTTACCTTAAATGGTTGATTCCTAATACAATTAGAATCCTAAGTTACTTTAAATATACAACTATTATAATTATAAAATATACGATGAATATTCGAAGAATATTCGCTAATACTCCCCCTTAGACGGAGCGGGAGGAGGCCGAATGCTAAGGCTGGATCGGAAGTGGGTGAAGAGCTGTCGCGGTAGTCCCTTTGTGAAAATGTATGCATACTGATAAGAGGAAGGCACGTGTAAAATTTTGACCTGGCCACGGGCAACCTTCTCTCGCACAAAGTGGATATCCATCTCAATATGCTTAGTCCGCTGATGTTGGACTGGATTATGAGACATATAGATAGCAGATATGTTGTCACAATAGACTATAGACGCCTTGCATAATGGACACTGGAGCTCCAAAAGAAGATTTCGGAGCCAACAGATCTCAGCGACGATATTAGCAACTCCGCGATATTCTGCTTCAGCACTCGAACGGGATAGCGTGGCCTGCTGCTTGGCGGACCATGAGATAAGATTATCCCCAATAAATACACAGTACCCTAAGGTGGAGCGACGTGTGTCGGGGCATCCTGCCAATCTGCATCCGTGGAGGCTAGCAACTTGGTTGGGGCAGAGGGGTATAGATGTAATCCAAAGTCTAGTGTGCCCTTAACGTATCTGATAATACGTTTGAGGGCGGCAAAATGGGACTCTCGGGGGTCGTGCATAAACAGACACACTTGTTGAACGGCATATGCAATATCAGGCCTAGTGAATGTAAGATACTGAAGAGCACCTGCAAGACTCTGATATAGAGTGGGATCAGAAACTAGCGTACCGTCAGTGGCACTAAGCTTGGATTTTGAGTCCACCGGAGTTGGCATAATTTTACAATTTGTCATCTTGGCCCTGTACACTATCTCTTCTGCATACTTACGCTGACATAGGAACATGGTGGCTGCAGATCTGGTCACCGATATACCCAAAAAGTAACTCAGCTTGCCCAAGTCAGTCATAGCAAATTCAGTTTTGAGTAGAGCAATGATTTCATTCTTCAAACCATCAGACGATGCAGTAAGACCGATGTCATTGACATATAGTAGCAAATATGCAGTGCTGCTACCTCGGTGAAAAGTGAAGAGAGAGTTATCACACCTGCTACATAGAAAACCAATCTGCAGAAGATACCTGGCAAAATGATCATACCAAATGCGGGGTGCCTGTTTCAATCCATACAATGATTTCCTGAGACGACATACAAACTGCGGAACTGCCGGATGAACAAAGCCAGGGGGCTGATGCATGTACACAGTTTCTTTCAAATCCCCATGAATAAATGCATTCTTGAGATCTAGCTGATGAATCGGCCAATGCATGCCCATAGCAATACTGAGAACTGTCCGAATAGTGGCCGGTTTAACAACCGGACTAAATGTCTCACCACAATCAATACCCTCCTGCTGATTAGTGCCATTTGCAACAAGTCTTGCCTTATACCTCTCTAAGTCACCACTGTCTCTGAACTTGTGGCGAAATAGCCACATACACCGGATAACATTCACACCAGTTGTTCTAGGTACCAAATCCCAAGTGTTCTGCTTGGTTAAAGCGTTAAACTCCTCGCACATGGCCGCATTCCAATTAGGGTCCAGTTTAGCTAGTTTTGGATTCTTTGGAATGGGTGATAAGGTTTGTGTGGATAGATTGAAGTGAACCTTGGGTTTGAAGATCTAGTGTTGTGCACGAGTTTCCATGCGGTGAGATGGCAGCAGTAGGAGGTCAGAACTGGGAGGCTGCATGGCCACTGGTTCTGGACTGGTTGCTGGACTAGAAAACTGCAGGGCTGCGGGACTGGTTGCTGGACTGAGGGACAACAGTGTTGCTGGTGGTGCAGGAGACTTGACTAGAGGCAGTAGGGGTGAGCAGGGAGTTGTTGGGGTGGTGCCGGACAGTGGCGAGACTGTCGGAACAGTGGGCTGCTGTTGGTATAGATTTTGAATAACCGGGGACAGACTTGGTTCATCGAGAAAGAAGTAATCGGTGGTCTAAAATTTCCAGAGATTCGAAAAAGGAAAGGTTGTCTCGTCAAAGGTGATGTGACGGAAGACGATGATTTTGTGAGTAGCAATGTCATAACATAAGTAGCCCCGATGATTATGAGATAGACCAAGGAAGACACATGGTAGAGTGCGAGGGGCAAGTTTGTGAGGTGCAGTGGAGGCTAAGTTGGGGTAGCATAAGCATCCAAAAATACGTAGGTGATCATATGATAGTAGCCTACGGTATAAGATTTCGGTAGGTGTCTTATTTTGGAGTGTGCTAGTTGGTAAAATATTAAGAAGGGATTCTACCATTTTGACAGCATAGACCCAAAAAGGCGGTGGTAGTCAGGCATGAAACAGGAGGGTGCGAACCATGTTATTGATGGTACGTATAATTCGTTCAGCCTTTTCATTTTGGAAAGAGGTATAGGGACAAGAAAAATGGAAAATCATGCCTTGTTTAGAACAGAAATTGTGAAATGCCGAGTTATTAAATTCACGTCCATTATCACATTGGAATGATTTGATGGATTTTTCAAATTGTGTTTTAATGAATTTTTGAAACTCAAGGAATTTTGCAAAAACTTCAGATTTGAATTTGAGCGGGTAAATCCAGAAAAAATGTGAAAAATCATCCAAGAATACTAGATAGAATTTGCGACTCAAAGAG
This sequence comes from Anisodus acutangulus, assembly GCA_029783415.1. Lineage (NCBI taxonomy): Eukaryota > Viridiplantae > Streptophyta > Magnoliopsida > Solanales > Solanaceae > Anisodus > Anisodus acutangulus. The sequence goes on from CM056494.1 coordinate 30,049,669, forward strand.
CTAACAATAGGAGATGTCCACAAGTCAGCATGAATAATATCAAAAGGAGAAAATGTAACACTGTTTGATGTCATAAATGGAAGACGAGTATGCTTGCCTAGTGGGCAAGAAAAACAGTGTTGGGCAATTTTCCCATTATTAAATTGAATACGCTTAGAGGTCCTAAGAAAAGTAAAAATTGGGTCTCCGGGGTATCCGAGTCTGTTGTGCCAAGTTGAGGGAGAGATCGACGCAAGGGATAGAGGTGCTTACGGTCTGACAACGGAAGAGTGAGTAAATGGGTAGAGGTCTCCCAAACTAGTGCAGCGTGTAAGAATTTTTCCCGTATTGAGTTCCTTCACAGAAAAACCAAAAGGGTCAAATTCGACAGACACAGAATTATTGCTAGTAAATTTTCTAACAGAGATTAAGTTTTTAATGATGTTAGGAGTGTAAAGGACGTGGTTTAGGGAGAAAGGCGGGTGTGAATGTTTTGTGTGTGTGTTACCGTAACCTTCAATTGGAATGCGATGACCATTGCCGACAGTAATAAATTGAGGACACTTTAACCGACGTAGTTGAGATAGGTTACCTGACGACCGGGTGTGGTGAGATGTGGCTCCAGTTCCATGTACCAATTTCCGTCGGGCTGTTGAAGGTTCACGGTGTTGTAGGCCTGGCCAAAATTAGTAGGGGCCAGGCTGCTGGGCTGCTGGACAGCAACCAGATAGGCTTGCTGCTGCTGCTGGTGGGCCTGCCTGGTGGCTGAGGCAGGGCCCAAGAGGCCAGTCGACCAAGGCTGCTGGAACTGCGGGACTGCAGTTGGGTATGGGCTTGCAGGCGAAGCCCAGTTCTGCTGGTTGAGCCATGTTGGCTGCTGTCCAGCCCACTGGGTAGGTTGTTAATTCGGGCCTGGCTGCTGTCCAGTCCACTGGTTGCATTGGCCCTTTCCGCGGCCCTTTCCTTTGTTGTCACGGGACTGCTGCTGCTGATTGTCTTGTAGTGGTGGTTGGTTGCTGCTGGCCGCAGGTGTTGCCATTCCGTCAACGGCTAACGCCTTTTGATTATGTTTCTCTTGTTTAGCACGACGGGTTTCTTCCAACAATAGTTGTGAACGGTGTTGAAACTTGGAAGAGGGTCGGCTTGTTGAATCATCGTTGCGAGTGTATCGTATTCACCTTTCGGTAAACCCGCAACTAATTGAAGTACCATCTTATTTTCAGAAACAGAATTCCCGACGTTGGATAGTTGGTCGGCTATGAGTTTCAGTTGTTTGCAATATTCGGACATGTTAAAATTCTCAAGACGCGTATTGTTGAATTGCTCCTCCAAATACACTGTCCGAGTATTTTTATTGTCCTGAAAAATTTCTTCCAACCGCACCCACAAGTCGCGTGCCGTAGCACCTGTTTTCATGATGGTACACAACAAGTCTTTAGAGATGGTGTCGTATATCTACTGTTTGACGATGGCGTCAAGGCGACGCCATGTCGATTCGACAATGTCTGTGGGCCGAGGAACAGAGTCATCAATATGGTCGAGCACGTTGTATGCACATGCATGAATATAGAACAGTTCTGTCCACATGAAATATTGACAGTCTTCTTGATCAAGAATTATAGGGATACAGTTCTTGATGTTTGTAACGGCGAAAGCCGGGTGAAAAGAAGACGATGAACGTTGAGAGGGGTTGTCAAAGGTGCCAGTGGAGGAACCGAAATTTGTGGTGGAAGACATAGTGGCTGCCTTGTTGAATTTCTGTTTGGCCGAAAAAAATTTCTGTTTGGCCGAGAATTTCTATTTTTTTTTGTCGAGAAAGAGAGAGAGAAGGAAGAAAGGTAGGGTTTAGATTTTAGGCTCTTGATACCATGTAAGATAGAATAATTTTCCTTAGGAATTCATTTCATTATTCACAATATATATAGTTGTACAAAAGTTGATTCCTAATATGGTACGAATCCTAACTTACCTTAAATGGTTGATTCCTAATACATTTAGAATCTTAAGTTACCTTAAATATACAACTATCATAATTACAAAATATACGATGAATATTCGGAGAATATTCGCTAATAGTTAATATTATTATTACGAAGATTAAAGACTTCTAGTCACAAGTTAAATTGAGCAAACTATGGTTAATATATATTTTTTTTTTAGAAAAAGAAGTATTCTTGTCACTAAAAGTCGACGACTTTTCATTTTTTTGAGGACGCTAAACAATGATATTATAGCTTACAATTACAACTAAAGTTTTCTAGAAGCTAAAGTTTTTGTCGTAATAAATGATATATAGGAAATAGAAAAAATGAAAAAAATAAAGATCAAGATTGAAATGTTACCGGTGGGAAAAAAAGGTTAAGATTGAAAGAAAGAAAAATGAAGAATAGTGTATGATGCACTAAAAAGCCTCTCCAAAACTACTTCGATCAAGGTAAGAACCCTCAGTTTTGGTATGCTGCGCACCAAACAGTGAGCTTCAGAACCAAAGCACCTATCTGAAGTTTTGATTTTATGGGTGCTTACAGTTTATTATATCCGTTTTACTATATTTTTCTGTCTAACTATACACAATTTCGTGTCGGGTTCAATGGGTGCTCGAGTACCGGAACCTACAACGTGGGTCCGCCCCTTACTACGGTCCATCTGGATATAAACTGAGATCAGTAATCTGATGATGCCTCTGCCTTTCATTTCTTTTTCCTGCTCAGGCACATCTTCATTCAATGTCCTGACTAGATTATCTTATTTCTAAAATCAAAAAATCTAATGGGTTAATAAAAATAAATAACATAGAAACTAACGGGTTCTAGAATAAAAGTAATGCCCAGCATTTTATACTAATCTAGAAAGCTTATTTTTTACTAAATCATACATTAGTAATTGTGACTTCATCATTATTGGTTACGGCTCCACGTTTCTTTGAAATTCTTTTGAAATCCTATTATTGTTACAATATAGTTTGGGAATAAATGTTACTACAATATATAAGCACGAACTTAACAGAGCATATATAAATACAATAAATACAATACCTATGCAGTCTTTTTGAGAGCATAGTTCCTTTCTAGTTTTTCGTCTGGGAAATAGACATTGCCATCTTCCTGTGAAAATTCAGATACAAAAAGAACATAAAATTAAATTGTCATCCACTAAACTTTCTAGAGTCGAATCAATTAATCTTTCAGCATCTTTATCAAAAAGAACAAATGTGATATCACGACCATTATTGAGATTTTTCGAGGCTGTGTGACCATTATTAGATTTTGCAAATAAAGAAAGCAAAAGAGAAAAACAAGAGAGAAAAAACGTAAGTATTAACAATATTATAAAATATTCAGTATATATTTTGTAATATTTAGTATTGTACAATTATGTTAGATATAAGATCCTTATTGTATTAGGATTTCACATTATACACACTATATATATTTGTATTAATGAGAAAGGCTCCCCAAGGGAGATTAATACAATCTTACATGGTATCAGAGCACCTACCGAAATTCTATTCCATAGGATCCCAACTTATGAGCACCTATGAATTTTCGGCTGCCTGTGCTACCCGAATCTTGCTTCCACAGCCCCGCATAAACTTGTACCCCGCACCACTCCTTGTGTGTTCTTAGGTTTCCCGCCTAATCATAGGGGTTATCTGTGTTATGACGTGTCTTCCCGCAAAATTATTGTGTCTCGTCATATCACGTTCAATGAAGCAATCTTCCCTTTTGAAAACATCCAAAAGTTTTGAAACACAGACTATACCTTTCTAAACGAGTCCGACACCTCACCCGCCATACTCACTGAACTCTATCGAACATCCACCAATGTCCCTGCATCCCTGTCGCTGCAAAACACCACTGCCACCGCCAGCACTATTTCCGGCCACCTTCCGCCACCACCGATTTCCATTACCATCACCGGCAATCAGTTAGCTGTCCCCCAGAATAGCCCCAAAATCGTCCCATCGACCATCCCATATGTCACCACCACCCGTAGTTGCTCCAGTTACCCAAATCGACCCAGATACCGTACCAACCCATTGAAACAGTTACTATCCGAGCAACCCGACACAAACCTACCCATTGGAACAGTCACATAGTCTACCCACATACACATCCTCGCCAGACCCACCATCGACTCGCCCCCACCTACCTGCTCTGACCGGATCCCCCACATCACCCAAACTGTCACTGACACCCGACACCACCAGCCCGTCACTAACACCCGACACCACCAGCCATATCCCCTACCCAGTCGATCTATCCCAACACCAAACTCCGACAATCACTGCATCACGGGTACCGAACCCATAGACTAACCCAAACCCGGCACCCCATACAATTACCGAACCTGCCCCTGCCCCCACGCACTGAATGGAAACTCGTGCACAACACGTGATTTTCAAATCCAAAGTCCAAATTAACCTATCAACACAAACCATATCCCCAATTCCCAAAAACCCAAAATTAGCCAAACTAGACCCTAATTGGAATGCGGTCATGCGTGAGGAATTTAATGCTTTAACAAAATAGCAGACTTGGGATTTGGTTCCTAGATCGGATGGGGTGAATGTGATCTGATGCATGTGGCTATTTCATCACAAATTCAGAGATAGTGGTGACTTATAGCTATATAAGGTGAGACTTGTGGCTAATGGTACTAATCAGTATGAAGGTATTGATTGTAGTGAGACGTTCAACCCGGTTGTTAAATCGGCTACTATTCGCACAGTTCTGAGCTTTGACATGGGTAAGCATTGGCCAATTCATTAGCTTGATAGGAAGAATGCCTTTTACAATGGGGACTTGAAATAAACTGTTTACATGCCTTAGCTGCCAGGTTTTGTCCATCCTACAACCCCTCATTATGTATGTCATCTTCGTAAGTCACTTTATGGTTTGAAACAGGCCCCCAGAGCGTGGAATGAACGCTTTGCTAATTACATCATGCAGATTCGTTCATTTGCAGCAAGTGTGATAATTCTCTCTTTATTTTTCATCGAGGTAGTGACATTGCTTATTTATTGTTATATGTGGATGATACTGTGCTCACTGCCTCATCTGATGTTTTGAAAAATGATATCATTGCACTGCTTAAAACCGAATTTGCCATGACTGACGTAGGAAAGTTGAGTTACTTTTTGGGGATATCAGTGACTAGATCTGCAGATACTATGTTTCTATGTTAGCGTAAGTATGTTGAGGAGATTGTGTACAGGGCTAAAATGACAAATTGGAAGATCATGTCTACTCCGGTTGACTCTAAATCGAAGCTGAGTGCCGTTGATGGTGATCCAGTGTCTGATCTGACTCTTTATAGAAGTCTTGCAGGTGCACTTCAGTATATTACTTTCACCAGGCCTGATATTGCTTATGTTGTTCAGCAAGTGTGTTTGTTTATGCATGCCCCCAGAGAGCCTCATTTTACTGCTCTTAAGCGTATCATTCGATATGTTAAGGGCACACTTGATTATGGATTGCATCTATACCCCCTCTGCACCGACCAGGTTGTTATCATATACGGATGCAGATTGGGCAGGCTGTCCGGACATATGACGCTCCACTTCTGGTTACTGTGTGTTCTTAGGGGATAATCTCATTTCCTGGTCTGCCAAGAGGCAAGCCACCCTATCCCTTTCGAGTGGAGAAGCAAAATATAGAGGCGTTGCTAATGTTGTTGTTGAGATCTGCTGGCTCCGAAACCTTCTTTTTGAGCTCCAATGTCCTTTGCGTAAGGCGTCTTTGGTTTATTGTGACAACATATCCGCCATATATTTATCTCATAATCCAGTTCAGCATCAGCGAACCAAACACATTGAGATGAATATACACTTTGTTCGTGAGAAGGTTCCTATCAGTCATGTTAAGGTGTTGCACGTGTCTTCTTCGTATCAGTATGCTTATATCTTCATGAAAGGCCTTCCTAGACAGCTATTCATCGACTTCAGATCCAGGCTCAGCGTCCGGCCTCCTCCCTCTCCGACTGAGGGGGTGTATTAACAATGTTATAAAATATTCAATATATATTTTGTAATATTTAGTGTTGTACAATTATGATAGATATATGATTCTTATTGTATTAGAATTTCACATTGTATACAATATATATATATATATATATATATATATATTTGTATTAATGATAAAGGTTCTCCAACGAAGATTAATACAATCTTATAGTAAGAAATGAGTTGAGGATAAAGTTGAGAAGTTGTAACCGTTTGAATTCAAAATTATAATTAAAATTAATTTAATCTTAAAAAAATAATGTGTAAAATCTGTAATACTTTTTGCTATAAAGGAGTAGTTCAAAGTTCAAACACGTTACTTGGATTAAAATTAATTTTTTTTGGTTTGAATAACTAATATAAAAAGTTGATAACTTCCCAAAAATAAGAGTGCTAAACGTGCCTTGGATTATGGCTGCAGAAAAGTAGCTGCACGAATTTTGTAGGAGTTTTTTTTTCATATAATTTTCTAGTTCCTATTTTATCGGTCTAAATTTCCTCTTGGAAAAGGAAGTTCCTTTCCATTTTAATTTCTTTTTGGAAAAGGAAGTTCTAGATTACTTACCTATATTTTAGGTATCCACCACTGCAGTTTTATTTTTATCCGCTCATTGCATTTTTTTTACTCTTTGGGGATTTTTAATTCGAGATTTTTCTGGTGATGACACTTGTCATCCTATCGTTGTTTTGTCTCTCCTATTCTATAAATATAGATAGATAGATAGATATTATTTAATTATTTTAGTTTATTTAAAAACTTCAACTCAAACAATTTATCTTCTAATCTAAATAGTTTAAAAGCAAATAAAAAAGTCGGCTAATTCTATAGCAGTTTCTATGTCCTGTATTTACAAAGATAGTTAATTATTAATTATTAATTATTACTAATAATTAATTAGTTAACAAGTTATAGGAGGTTTCATTGTGTAAATTGTTGCTACAAAGAAGGAGCCAGTTAGTTTTTTTTTTTGTTTTGTTTAAATCGTGTATATGTGTGTGTTAAATATGACAATATACACACAATATACAAGTGTATATTGCCATATTAAGTGCCACAATTTATGGCCATTTTTGGGCTCGGTTTTGTGGCTGTTTTGGTAGTCAAGAATATTGTATATTTGGAAAATATATGTGTAGTATATTGTAATGTATTTGTTACCATAATTAGGAATATACACTACCATAATTGTAGAGTTAGAATTATGGTAGAATAAGGTTTTAGAAATAGAATAGGAATAGGATTCTCCTATTTTGTATCTTGTATATATACCTATTCAATTAATGAAAATAATCAAGGGGATTTTTTCTTTCATGGTATCAAAAGACTAGGTCTAAACAAAAGTTTTTCTCTCAACTTTTGTCTTCCTTGTGGTCGAGACACCCCCCCCCTCGGGTTTCTCTTCCAAAATTCGTCTTCCGCTCTCACAAACACCTCTCTTAAATTTCCCTTCCTTCTTTGTTCTTCCAATATGTCTAAGAACAATTATCACCCTGCCCTCACGGTGTCCAATATCAAGAGCAGTATCCCTATTGTCCTTGAGATGGAAAACGTCTAATATGCGACGTGGGCGGAGTTGTTTAAAATTCACGTTATCTCTTATCAAGTTCTTCATCACATCATTCCTCCTGCTAGACCCCTTCCTGCGGAGGATCCTGAGTTATGGATTACACTTGATGCTACCGTTCTCCGGTGGATCTACGCCACTATTTCAGTGGACCTTCTACAGATGATTATTGAGCCGGATACCACGGCTATGGTTGCATGGAATAGATTGCGTGACATATTCCAAGACAACCAACATTCACGTGTTGTCACACTCGAGCAGGAATTCTCTCTCGTTCGAATGGACGAATTTTCGAACGTTTCGGCATACTGCAAGAAACTGAAGGAGTTGGCAGATCAACTCTGTAATGTTGGCGCACCAATAACAAATAATCGTCTAGTTCTACAGTTGGTTGCCGGTCTTTCGGAGACCTATAATGGTGTTGGAACTCTCCTTCGCCAAAGAAACCCTCTTCCTGACTTCTATCAAGCCCGCTCCATGCTTACGTTGGAAGAAGCCGATTTGGCCAAAAAGGCGGCTACCGGAGCAAGCCCAGTCGTCATGGTGGAATCCTCTCCTAGTTCTTCAGGTTTTGTGAATAATTCGGGCCAAAACAATAATAATGGTGGCGACAAGAATAATCGCAAAAATAATAACAAAAACCGCGGCGGTTCTAGTGGCGGTTCCGGTGGTCAACAAGCAGGCGGTGGGTTCCATCTAGGGTACAGTGGCCCACCACCGCCCTGGGCCCAGCAGTGGGGCCCATGGCAGTGGAACCCGTACCATCCAAAGAATAGCTTCAGCCTGGCTGGTCGCCAACAGCCCAGCCCAACGGCCAAGAAGGCCCGGAATGTAGCAACAACAGCTACGGCCCAGCTACACCACGGACAGGAGCTCTTGGGCCCCGACCTCCGCAAGCCCATCATGCAGCAGGCCCCACTCAAACCGATATCGAGGCCGCAATGCACATACTAGGGTTATCTCAACCGGATCCAAATTGGTATATGGACACCGGTGCCACTACTCACATGACTTCCGAATCAGGTACTCTCTCATCTTATTCCAATTTGAGCACCCCTCGGGGGATAATTGTTGGTAATGGCAGTTCTATTCCAATTCTAGGGTATGGTCAAAAAACGTTGTCTCCACCCAATCCACCACTCCTCTTGAAAAATACTTTACATGCTCCTAAATTGATTAAAAATTTAGTGTCTGTCCGAAAATTCACAAATGATAATTCTGTTTCTGTTGAATTTGATCCTTTCGGTTTCTCTGTGAAGTATTTCAAGACGGGGAGTCATCTCATGAGGTGTGATAGTAGGGGGGGTATGTATCCTATCATGCCCGGTTTCAGTCCATCGAGTCCAGCCTTGCCGTCAGCTTTTGCAGTCATCTCTCCTTCCATGTGGCATGCTCGCCTGGGTCATCCGGGATCTTCTATTTTATCAGTTTTAGATAAAAATAGCTTTATTTCTTGTAAGGGTACGAGTCGTACTCCAACTTGTCAGTCTTGTTCATTAGGAAAAATTGTTAAGTTGCCATTTGTAGACTCCAATTCTCATACTTCTATGTCATTTGACATTATTCATAGCGACTTATGGACATCTCATGTTCTTAGTTCATTGGGTCATCGCTATTATGTTCTCTTTTTAGATGATTATTCTAGATTTTTGTGGACGTTTCCAATTGCGACTAAATCACAGGTGTTTTCCGTCTTCATCAAATTTAGAGCGTTCATTCATACTCAATTCGAAATAGAAATAAAAAATATTCAATGTGATAATGGGAAAGAGTATGACAATAGGGAGTTTCGGGAATTTTGTGCTAATAATGGGATAAATTTTCATTTTTCGTGTCCTCATACGTCTTCACAAAATGGGAAAGCCGAACGTAAAATTCGTTCCATAAATAACATTGTCCGAACTCTCTTAATCCATGCCTCCATACCTCCATATTTTTGGCATCATGCTCTACAAATGGCCACATATCTTCTTAACATAATTCCTTCTAAAGGACTGACATATTCCCCCCCCCCCCTCAAAATCCTATATAATAAGGACCCATCGTATTCTCATCTTCGGATTTTTGGGTGCTTGTGTTATCTGTTATTCCTATCCACCACAATTAACAAACTTCAGGCTCGGTCTACCCCGTGTGTGTTTTTGGGTTATCCGTCGAATCATCGTGGTTATAAGTGTTTTGATTTATCCTCCAAGAAAATCATAATTAATCGCCATGTCATTTTTTATGAAACTCAATTCCCTTTTACGAAAGTGCATACTCCCGAGCCTAAGTCGTATAATTTTTTGGATGACCAAATATCCCTATATATTATTCAGAATTTTTCGGACATCTCCCGCACCCAAAATCCTCCAATGACTCCACCGCCATTGGACCCACAAGATCGCTTAGCCCAAAGAAATCCATTGATCGAACAGTTCCAAGATTGGGCGATCCAGCCACCTGAACTGCCCGAAGAGGCTTCCGCTACCAATTTGGGCCAGCGGACCCATCGCCATCGCCATCCGTCCCGAGCCCAGAAAATTTCCAAAATTCTCTCAATTCCTCCTCGAGTCATAGACCGGTCACTCGAAGTCAGCGGGGTATTTTTACACCTAAAATATATTTTAATTTACATTCTGATGTCTCTAAATCTCCCTTGCCCCGCAATCCTGTGTCCGCATTAAATGACCCTAATTGGAAAATTGCTATGACTGATGAATATAATGCTCTTATTGATAATAAGACGTGGGAGTTGGTGCCCCGTCCATATGGTATTAATGTTATCAGGTCTATGTGAATTTTTGCTCATAAGGAGAATTCAGATGGGTCGTTTGCTCGACATAAGGCGCGACTTGTGGGCGATGGTAAGACTCAGCAGGTTGGAATTGATTATGGTGAGACGTTTAGTCCGGTGGTCAAACTGACTACTATTCGCACTGTGCTTAGCTTGGCTCTTTCAAAGACTTAGCCAATTCATCAGTTGGATGTCAAGAATGCTTTCCTACATGGTGATCTCAAGGAAGCTTGATCTATATGCATCGGTAGATTGGGTTTCAGGGATCCCAACCGCCCTCATCATGTCTGTTTGTTGAAGAAGTCATTATATGGGCTTAAGCAGTCTCCACGGGCCTGGTATACACGATTTGCTGACTTTGTTTCGACTATTGGGTTTACTCACAGCAGGTCAGATAATTCCTTGTTCATCTACGGCCGTGGTTCGTCATTGGCCTACATTTTGTTGTATGTGGATGGTATCATCTTGACTGCATCTTCAGATGTCTTGCGCCAGTCTATCATGGCCATGCTCAGTTCTGAGTTCGCTATGAAAGACTTAGGACCCTTGAGTTATTTTTTGGGAATTGCTGTCAAACGTCACTCAGGTGGTCTGTTTTTGTCTCAACGGAAGTATGCTGCTGAGATCATCGAGAGGGCTGGAATGTCATCCTGTAAGTCCACTTCTACTCCAGTTGATGCAAAACCCAAGCTTAGTGTCGCGGCAGGTGCACCATACGAGGACCCGACCCGCTATCGCAGTCTTGCAAGGCACTCCAGTAACTTACATTTACCAGACCGGATATTACGTATGTTGTTCAGCAGGTGTGTTTATTCATGCATGATCCTAGAGTTGAGCACATGAATGCAATCAAACGCATCATTCGGTATATTCAGGGGACATTGGACTATGGTTTGCACCTGTATCCTTCTTCTACATCCACACTGGTCTCATACACAGATGCGGATTGGGGTGGTTGTCCGGACACCAGACGATCTACGTCAGGATATTGTATGTTCCTTGGCAACAACTTGGTCTCCTGGTCTACAAAGCGTCAGGCGACTCTATCCCGCTCAAGTGCAGAGGCAGAATATCGAGGGGTAGCTAATGTGGTCTCAGAATCGTGTTGGTTACGTAATATGCTGTTAGAACTACATTGCCCCATTCAGAAGGCGACCTTAGTATAGTGAGATAATGTTAGTGTCATCTACCTCTCAGGTAATCCGGTTCAGCACCAACGCACAAAACATATCGAAATGGACATTCACTTTGTCCGTGAAAAGGTTGCTCGGGGGCAGGTACGCGTATGTCATGTCCCATCAATATATCAAGTTGCAGACATCTTTACAAAGGGTCTTCCCTCGGTACTCTTTGAAGATTTTAGGGACAGTCTCAGCATTCGAAGATCGCCCGCTATGACTGCGGGGGTGTGTTAAATATGGCAATATACACACAATATACAAGTGTATATTGCCATATTAAGTGCCACGATTTATGGCCATTATTGGGCTCGGTTTTGTGGCTGTTTTGGTAGTCAAGAATATTGTATATTTGGAAAATATATGTGTAGTATATTGTAATGTATTTGTTACCATAATTAGGAATATACACTACCATAATTGTAGAGTTAGAATTATGGTAGAATAAGGTTTTAAAAATAGAATAGGAATATGATTCTCCTATTTTGTATCTTGTATATATACCTATTCAATTAATGAAAATAATCAAGGGGATTATTTTTTTTTATGTGTTTGTGAGATAGTTTGGAAATGGGGGTAAGGGACGTGCATACTGGTTTTATTTAATTTACTTTTTTTTTCTTTTGCTCTTTTTGTCTTTTTGTGTCCTTTTTATTTATTTAAAGATGAAAGTTAAAATAAAATGCAATGATAAAATAGGGTAGTAATTCTTGTTTTTAATAAATGTGTTTACTTTTCAAACCACATTCAAATAATTATCTTCTAATCTAAGTACTTTTTTTCCTGGGATTGACTTATTTTTTACTAATTTATAATGGAAAAAGAAGTTCTATATTTTATTACAAATATGTATTTTTTTATTAATTAAATGATGATTATTTAAATGTAATATTATTAAATTGTGAAAGTGTGGTTCCACTATAATAGGACACTTCCACGATAAATTAACTAATAACTATTTATTAACTAATTATTCCATGTGTCTGTTTCTAGGTTGCCACTTGGCTTAATATGATGCATTTTTTTTTTTGGCTTTTAATAATATATAGATTATTATTTATCAAAGCTGAAGTTTAAAAATGAAAAAAGAAAAAAAAAACAGCTTATATCCAAAGTAGTATTGTATTCGAGTGTGTATCGCACAATCAAATGTTGGATATACTTTAATATTACTCTGTACTGACATTCTATACTATACCCCTCGCCCCACTCCCTCCAAAAAAGTTGTCAACGGCGTCTTGCATTTGGTAAGCGAAGTCGGCTATTAGGATTTGGGCGTCTGTTGGGTATTTAGCAGGATGTATTAGAAACAATAATATTAGTATAAAATATAATATTATTTAATTTCTTATATGGTAGTATTTTTAGATTATTTATAATTAACATTTGATTTATTACTATTTTTATACATAATAAATCATAATTAATAATATCGGTAGTATTTCTATTCTAATACATTCTATTCAATTTTATTTTTGTTATGATACACTCTATTTATTTACTGCAACAAATTAAATCGTCGATAAAAAAAATATCAATATGATAACTATTCCCAATATTACTAATCACATCATTATTGATATTGTAATACTGTTTTATTCAATATTATCCGAAAACATATGATTATAGGAAATGAAAGTGGATTATTACTTTCAGTTTCCTCACAATAACACCACTTATAAACTGGAAAAGTCTACTCGCATCGATGCTTATACTAAATTATTAAAAATAAACATAAACTATATTTAAATAACTTAGAGAAAAAAGAGAATTAAAGATAAGACAGTCGGGAAAAGTAAAACGAAGGAGACCAACAAGTAAATTTCTGGGTGGAGTGCAAGGCAACCAGCACTGGTTAGGGCTGCTGAGGTTGTATTAGAGACCGTATTGAATACTTTCGTTTGACAATCTTTATTAATAATGTGAGTTTATATTTCACATACCGAGCGTAAGAATTTATATGATATATAGAATAATAACTATAATCGAGTAGATTTTGCTGATAGTGTGATTTGTTTTGTTAATGTACTAAATTGCACCCAAATATTTTAAAAATCGGTGATCTTAAACTTTTGATTTCAGCTTGTCCATGGGAACGTCTTTAAGATAAAAAATTAAAAGTTAATGAACCTAAAAAATTTCCCACAAGGGAATCAGAAGATTAAAATCATTCACTTTCAAGACCATTATTTTAAATCAGCCCAAGGACGTGAATATACGGAACAAACCTGTTAAATATATTTAGTCACCCTTGTGATGCTAATAATTCACATTAACTATCAAAAGTTTTTTAAAAAAAGACGTCAGATTTTCATCAAGAAATTCCTTCTTTCCCCTCCTTCATCTTCACATCCTCCTCATCGCTCTTATTTGTGATGGTAATTATGTGGGTAATGTTCTATTGAGTGTATATAGTATATTCTTCTTTTATGTTTTTGGATTGATTTCGTTGGAAAAAATTGAAGTACATCATTAGTGAATTTTTTGAGCTTGAAAATATTACCTGTTGATGAAGACAAATTGCGTCTAATTATTTTTTATTGATATTAGAAGATTGTACATTAAATTGAGTCATTTAGAAATGATTAGGATCAATTTTGAAGCAAAAATATATTGGTGAATTTCTACCCAACAAGTTATGGTGATCGTTGCAATATATGCCATAAATCATGACAGATCGCCAACATTTCAGTCAAAAATACAAAAATGATCCAGGCTAAAGTAAGTCTTATTCATATGAAATAAGAAATGATGACAATCTACTAGGAATTTGCTTCTGATTCTAGGGGGAAAAATTTTCTTACATTATTTTTGTAGCGAGGTCAAAACTTGATTGATGAGGCTAAAAAAATCTATTTGTGAAATCAGTAAATTAGTACCCAAAATAATATTGTACCACGTTGATGTATCTCATACTCTAGTATCCTCAAACAATGAAACAAACACTGGACCATATTCTATTTAATGTTAGCCTCCACTTGTTTTCACTTTTGCCCAAAATTGTCAACGAGGTTTTCATAGCGTAAGCAAAGTGGAATATTATTTTCTTATATTCTTCACATTAAGACTAATATTCACCAAATCATATATAAGTGGGATCTCACTCAGATCCAACCATCAATTTGGGTTAGCAGCCGCCACCCTTACGTGTCAACTGGTGGTTTTGGGTGATGGGCAAAGTTCTCCTGCCCCAGAAAAGAAAAAAAAGAGAGGTTCTCCTGCAATGTACTGTGCTTCATGGTACCTTTTTTTTTCTTTTTGGGTAGACGAACAACTCCACTATTTCTCACATCCGAACTTTTTAATGTTAAAGCAGCTAACTGGTTTTTATTGGGTTCAAAACATATAAGTAGGCACAACGGAAGTTTAAAATTTTATTCTACTTACCCCAACAATTTCATCTGATATGGTTATATGACAATCAAAACCTGTAACATAAAACTAGAACACTTACAGGTTGTATTATCTGGAGTCTTTACATAGGGAGTACACGCGACTATCCCTTCGACTGCAAACATCATGCTACGGTGTATTCCTCTGTCAAGAAAGCCAGAAAATCTTGACAAAGGTTTGAGAGAGTTTCGTCCTAGACTCTAAATCTAGAAAGTATAGAATTGGTGTGTTTAACTTATGGGGTTTAGTGCTATTTATATATGGAGGATTGACCATCAAATTGGGCTCTAAGCCTAGCCCAAAAACCGAGGTGCAGTGGGCCAGTCTGACTGGGCCCACTGCTGGGTTGGCGTCGCAGAGCAGCCTAGCAAGTGTCGCGAGGCCTTATGTGAAATTTCGTTTCTCGTTTTCATTTAATATATATATATTCAGCACATTAAATCCAAAATTTAATTTTGATTTAATTAAATAATTTCCATCTAATAGAAATTATCCCATAGTTATTATTAATTTAAATATCTCGATTCCAAATTGAATATTTAATATTTTCTCAATACACCCTTAGACCGAAAAGACAATCGACATAGTGTGACCCTATAGGCCTTCACATATCGATACTAATCCAATTAAGGTCCAAACGGAACTCCTAGAGTGCGACGTACGAACTCACTATGTGAAGTACGATTACATGAATCCAACAAACATAACATTTATGTGAGATGGCAAATTCCTTTCATTCGCGATACACTCGATCAAGCTTAGGATTTGCCATGTGTCTATCCAAATGGCTTGATCACTTTATCTCATCCATATTAGTCGACAACTAGACCATATTCTAAATATGTCTCTTGCATTGGCCAATGACTTGGTCGACCTAATATCACCGAGAAGTTGAGTGTTCTCTCAAATATCCAATCGAGGAATGAATCGTATTCTTGGCTCAACTACCACCTTAATTTATATTATAATGCACCCAACACAAGCTGTATCTTATCATATAATGTGTTTAAGCTTAGGACAGGGTCAAAGTACATTACTCTGTAAACAAGGTGCATATTGACCTCAAGTCAAAGGACCTTCATCTCCCACACGTTGATAACAATTCAGACATGTATAACAAATAGTTTATCAGCAGGGTATATCAATACTTTCCAAAAGTATCTATGTGCCTATCACTAGTAACCATTACTAGTAGCAGGTGAGACATACTACATTCTCTAAGAATGTGACGCAGACCACATCTCGACTTATAACATATCATCGATATCCCATTCTTGATGATCATTAGTCGAGGCTATTTTAGAGTTACTCTCTATCATCAATATCTCACTCTATTAATGACAACGTAAGCTCAAGGGATGCACATTAATGAATAATTATAAATAATAAAATAATAATTCAATAATTGTAACTGTCATAAATATTAATCTTATTAACAATATGAATGTGTTCAAATACATTTATCCCTAATAATGATTGTCTTTGGGACATACATACTTTCAATCTCCCACTTGGCCTAGAGCCAATCTCCGATGTATCTAATACCCATGTTTTCAAAATGACCATTAACTAAGCTTAATGGTTTAGGAAACGGGTCAGCTAGATTATCATCTGTGGGAACATAGTCTAATCTTATTTCTTCAGTTTCCACCATCTCCCTGAGTATGTGGTTTTTCCTCGGTATATGCTTGTTTCTGTTTGTTGATCTTGGTTCCTTAACTTGCGCAATCGCACCAGTGTTGTCACAATAGATCGTTATTGGACAAGTGGCACTTGGAACAACCCCTAGTTCCTTCAGGAACTCAGATATCGCGACAACTTCTTTACCAGCTTCCGATCCAGCAATGTAGTCGGCTTTAGTTGTCGAATTAGCAGTTGTAGCTTGCTTGGAACTTTTTTAACTCACTATTCCGCCATTGAAAATGAAGGCATATCCAGATTGAGATTTGAAGTCATCAAGATCTGTCTGGAAGCTAGCATCAGTGTACCCAGTACACACTAACTTCTCTTATCCACCATAGACTAAGAAATATTCTTTAGTTCGTCTAAGATACTTAAGAATACTCTTGACCGCTTTCCAGTGTTCTGCTGGAATTTGTAAGTCATACTAAGTGCATAGGCCACATCTGGCCTCATACAGGTCATGGCATACATGATAGATCCTATAGCTGAAGCATATGTGATTCTTTTCATGCGTTCAAGTTCTGCAACAGTAGAAGTACTATTCTTCTTTAATAACTTGATGCCTTGACCCATAGGAAGACTTCCCTTCTTAAAGTTTTCCATAGAGAATTGTCTTAGCACTTTGTCTATGTATGTGGACTGTGATAGCCCCAACAATCTACTAGGTCTATCTCTATAGATCCTAATTCCAAGAATGTAGCAGGCTTCACCCAAGTCCTTCATCATGAAGGTGTTGGATAACCATTCCTTGACTGATTGCATGAGAGTCTTATTATCTCACATTATTAATATGTCATCTACATATATAACAATGAAGACAATACTCTCTTCATTGCGCTTACTATAAACACATGGATCTTATTTGCTTCTAACAAAGTCAAATGATTTGACTGCTTTGTCAAAGCAAATATTCCAACTCCTTGAGGCTTGCTTAAGTCCATAAATGGACTTCTGTAGCTTGCACACTGCTTTGGGCTTAGTCTTGGATGTAAAACCCTCAGGTTGTATCATATACACCTCCTCAATTAGGTTACCATTGAGGAAAGCAATTTTAATATCCATTTGCCAAATGTCATAATCATAGTATGCGGCTATTGCAAGCAAAATCCGAATGGACTTAATTTTCACAACAGGTGAAAATGTTTCATCATAATTGACCTCAGGCCGTTGATTATAACCTTTAGCCACCAATCTCGCCTTATAACTCTGTACCTTGCCATATGCATCAATCTTCTTCTTGAAGACCCATTTGCATCCTATGGGTCTAACCCATGTTGGAAAATCAACCAAGTTCCAAACTTGATTGATGTACATCGAGTCCATCTCATATTTCATGGCTTCTTGCCATCTCTGCGAATCAATGTCTAACATAGCTTCGCTGTAGGTTGTAGGTTCATCGTCATCAGGAATATCTATCTCATTGTGTGTTTCAACAAGGAGATTAAGTCTTTCAGGCGGACGATGAGTCCTAGTGGTATACGGAGTTGATTATTCTGTGTTTCAGTATTTCTTGCATTCTGATTGTGAGAAAGTCTTTGTGTGCTGCACAATCCATCACCTTGAGAGCTTTCAGGAATTTCATTTTCATGTATTTCCTAAATGGAATGATGTACAACCATTGTATCATCTTCCATTGGCTGTGTATGAGAGCCTTGCATTTCTGCACTATTTCTCACAGCACTCCCATTAGCTGAAGGGCGTACTCTAAGTACCCAATCTTCACCAGATACTCCCACTGAATCCTTGTCTAGGTCATTCGACAAGGGTTCAACTTCTGTGTTATCTTGTGGTTCTTGAATTTCTTCAAGTTCTATCTCATTGCAACTCTGTTCCTTGTAGACATATTCTTCTTCAAAGAAAGTTGCATTTCTGGAAATAATGACCTTATGTTTTCCAGGAAGAGAGAAATCGTATCCCTTAGTTTCCTTTGGATACCTCACAAAATAATATTTCTCACTTTTAGATTCCAACTTATCAGTAAGCATCTTCTTTACATATGCAGGGCACCCCCAGGGTCACATGTGTTTAAGTACTGGCCTCTTGCCATTCCATATCTCATATGGAGTTTTCTCCACTGAAGGAACCCTGTTCAGAATATAAATTGAGCTTTGCAATGCATAGCCCCAAAGGTATGTTGGTAGAGCTGAGAAACTCGTTATGGATCTAACCATATCTAATAGGTTCGATTTCTCCTTTAAGCAGCACCATTCATTTGTGGATGCTTCAAGTAATCCAGAAATTCTTTACTTAAGTATTTACCTCCTCGATTTGGTTAAAGGGTCTTGATACTTGTTGCAAGTTCCTTCTCTACTTCTGACTTGTACTCCTTGAATTTCTCAAAGGCTTCGGACTTGTGTTTCATAAGATACACATGCCCAACCCTTGTGAAATCGTCTGTAAAAGTGATGAACTAAGGAAAGCCTCCCTTAGTTTGGGTTGAAAATAGCCCGCATACATCAGTATGGACCAATTCAAGTACCTCTTTGGCTCGCACCCCCTTCCCAGAAAGTGGCTTGTTGGTCATCTTTACTCTCAAGCAAGATTCACACTTACCATAGGACTCCAAGTCAAATGGTTCCATGTACTCTAACTTTCTTAATCTTGTTATCCTTGTTTCATTGATGTGACTAAGTCTACAGTGCCATAAGTAGGTGGGGTTTCTTGGATTACTTATATTAGCTCATTTATTTTGCACATTGAAAATTTCACGACTATAGTTTAGAACATACAAACTATCCACAAACGGAACATTTTCACAAACAAAACCATTAAAAGACAGTACATAACTGTCATTGGAAATAAATGAGAAAAACCTCTCAATGTCTAATACTGGGATAAAAAAAATATTCCTCATCAATGAGGGAACAAAATAACAATTATTTAGTTCTAAACAAAAGCCTGAAGGTAAATCTAGTCTACTAGTTCTCATGCGTTCAATATCCACTTGTGCTCCATTTCCAACGCGCAGGTCCAACCTTTCTGCTGTCAATTAGACCCTGCACATTATTACAAATGTGTGAGCCACAAGCGGTATCTAATACCTAACAGTGAGAGGAACTTATATACATGTTTATTTCAATGACAAACATACCTTGTCCAGTAGAGCCAGGAGAACCTAGTGTTTTGCCTCCTCCTGGAGCTGTGCAGTCCTTCTTCCAGTGCCCCTTCTTCTTGCAGTTGAGGCACACATCCGAAGCTACCTTTGCTTTCTTCTGAACACCTTTAGGTTTCATAATTGTAGGTGCAACAACTGTCTTACCCTTATTTTTCTACATGTTCTTACCATTGGGTTGGAATTTGCTAGAAAAGCCCACCATGAGCACAACTTTACCTTTAGAGGTAGATTATTCAAAGATCTTCAACGTGTTGTGGAAGACTTGCCTTGGTCCCATTCATATTGAAGTTCACAATGAAATTCTTAAATGAACCAGGAAGTGAATTCAGGATCAGGTTGATAGAGACATTTATAGGCAGCTTCGTTCCAATCGAAGCCAACCTTTCTATTAACCCAATCATCTTCAGAACATGTGCTGACACTTGACCCCCATCGTTCAGTTTACACTTTAAAAGTTCCCTCAATAGTTCATACTCCCTTGTCTGAGACTGTGAGTCATAGAGACTCTTCAAGTGTTCTAGCATTTCGTTGGGGCCCATGTTTTCATATTGCCTCTGTAACTCTAAGGTCATGGAGGACAATATTACACATTGTGCCGAGGTAGCATCGTCTAGATATTTCTGATAAGTCACCTTGTCAAATAGGTCATACTCAGTAGAATCTTCAGTAGAGACTGTGGGGAACACTGTGTCTAACACATACTCAATTCTTTCTAGTCTTAACACCAATCAAAGATTTCTTAACCAGTCAGGGTAATTTGATCCAGTCAACTTGTTTGTCTCGACCAATATTTTCAGTAGTAGATTCGACATTTTATACGACTGAAGAAACAAATAGACTAGAAATTAAACTCTAATATAATTTCTATTGAACACATTCTTTAACTAATTAACATGACATTTAATTTAATTAACTCCCACTATTTTAACATACTCTTCGACCCCATGGAAGAATACAAACTCATATCAAATATGGTCATAATGGGCTATGATCCAGGGTCATGTTATCTCCGTGTTTGTTGTGGTTGATAACTTCAACAACACAGCCTGGTAGGTCTCTAAACCAATTACAAACAATTTGTAACTCATGTTTGACCGAATGTTCTAAACAATCGATCTGCGTCCCTCGGCTTGTCTGACACTGTGGCGCCAAGACAACCTAGCAAGTCAACCCCGTTATGATACTGCAATTATGTATCTAAATAAGTTTTGCCTTATAGAGCAAACAATGTGGTGTAAATACTCATGAAGGTTTATCACCCACTTCTACATTTAATATGAATCTATGAAAGAGTCTGAGTCCTCGTAGACTTAGAGCAATTGCTGTGGCATAAATACTCATCTCGCCGAAAAAGATTTTGCACTACAATCAATTATAACGGACGACACGTTCATTTTAAATGAGACTTGTATTAAATTTTGGGTAACATTTTAATTCGGGGTTTTAACCAAGATCAACTCTAGCATGCTATGTCCAACAAAGCATTTTAATTATCATGCAAATGACTAAGCATATATTAGGTACCGCCTACCCTAGCATGATATTAAGCGGTTTAATAAATATTGGGCGCCGCCTACCCAGATAATTATTTGCGGACACTATTCTAGTAATCTAAATGACAATCATTTAGCACATAAACAATATACTTGTAAATATACTGTATAATAATAATCATGAATTAAACATTCTGAATAAATTTTTTTTCCGACTAATGGGTCCGCGATGCTAATCTTAGAGTCGCAGCGCCAGTGAGGTAGAAGCCGAAATTCTGCTTCTGCAATGCATTAGAGTCGCGATGCTCCACCATGGAGCCACAACGCTGGCAAGGCAGAAACCTTTCGGCTTGCATTAGGGCCGCGACGCTCCACCATAGAGTCGCGACGCCTAATGTCCAGAAAGTCCAGAATTAAAAATGAAGCATTAGGGTCGCGTCACTCCACCATGGAGCCGCGGCGCCGCATTGAAACCTTAGCAAGCACCGCAGAGCCATACCATAGGGCCGCGGTGCCGACGTCCTGACAAAACATTTATGTGTTGATTTTCTAAAATCATTCGAGCCCTAAATCCAATTTAGGAATGAAATCACAGATCCTTTATCCTCACTCACCATTATCAATAACGCACATATCGATCATCATCCATTCATACTCGTTCTTCGCCATGCACCATGTTCGCAATGAACCGGTTATCTGCACTTGCCTTAGTCCGAGTTAGAACAGAATGACTTCCTCGATTTAGCGTAGGTGATAATTTAGGGTGATATCAAAAGGTTAACATTCAGTCAAGATATGCAGTATTTCAAGAAGCCTTATTTTAATCCAATTTTATGTTTAACCCATATTGTTATGTTATTCAATTTGTTATATAACCATTGAACCAACCTGGGCTTTGATACTGTAGGCTTTTTGTTGAGTTCAAAACATATAAGTAGGCACAACGAAAGTTTAAAATTTTGTTCTACTTACCCCAAGAATTTCTTCTGGTATAGTTATATGACAATCAAAACCTGTAACATAAAACTAGAACACTTACATATTGTATTATCTGGAGTCTTTACTTAAGGAGTACATGCAACTATCCCTTCGATTGCAAGCACTATGCTACGGTGTATTCCTCTATCAAGAAAGCTAGAAAATCTTGGCAGAGGTTTGAGTGCGCCGTACGGAACTCCTAGAGTGCGTCGTATGACGAACTCAATATGTGAAGTACGTTTACATGAATCAAGCAAACATAACCTTTATGTGAGATGATAAATTCCTTTCATTCGCGACACACTCGATCAAGCTTAGGATTTGCTATGTGTCTATCCAAATGGCTTGATCACTTTATCTCATCCATATTAGTCGACAACTAGACCATATTCTAAATATGTCTCTTGCATTAGCCAATGACTTGGTCGACCTAATATCACCAAGAAGTTGAGTGTTCTTTCGAATATCCAATCGAGGAATGAATCGTATTTTTGGCTCAACTACCACCTTAATTTACATTATAATGCACCCAACACAAGCCGTATCTTATCATATAATGCGTTTAAGCTTAGGACAGGGTCAAAGTACATTACTCTGTAAACAAGGTGTGTATTGACCTCAAGTCAAAGGACCTTCATCTCCCACACGCTGATAACACTTCAGACATGTATAACAAATAGTTTATCAGTAGGGTATACCCATACTTTCCAAAAGTATATATGTGCCCATCACTAGTAACCATTACTAGTAGCAGGTGAGACATACTACATTCTCTAAGAATGTGACGCAGACCACATGTCGACTTATAACATATCATCGATATCCCATTCTCGATGATCATTAGTCGAGGCTATTTTAGAGTTACGCTCTATCATCAATATCTCACTCTATTAATGACAACGTAAGCTCAAGGGATGCACATTAATGAATAATTACAAACAATAAAATAATAATTCAATAATTGCAACTGCCATAAATATTAATCATATTAATAATACGAATGTGTTCAAGTACATTTGTCCCTAATAATGATTGTCTCTAGGACATACATACTTTCACTAACTGCATGCAACAATGAGAAATGTAAAGGAGCATATTAGGAAGTGTAGTCCAATTGTAATTAGAAAGATTAGTTACCTAATTTGTAAATGAGTAGATAATTATGTAACACTATATATATTGTAATGATCAATGAAAACCAGGGAACATATTCCTTTATGATATTAGTAGCCAAAATCTAAAATTTTCTTCCTACCCTCTCGGTCGCCCCAACCCTCGGCAACCGCCCTCTCCAAACTTTCTCCTACCTTCTCTCTGCCTCTTCCTCCCTCTCCTCTTCCCCAAACTTTTCAATGGCTAAACAACCTAAATTTCATCCTGCTCTTGCAGTTAACCACATCAAGAAATTCATTCTCATAACTCTTGAGATGGAAAAGGGTTAGTATTCATCTTGGGCGAAATTATTTAAGATTCATTATCGTGTATAGAAAGTCATCGACCATATCATCCCTCCTAAATCAAAGCCCTTCGAATACCCTGATATTTCTGATGATGACCTTTGGTCCCGCTTAGATGCAGTTGTCCTACAATGGATCTACGACACGATCTCGAACGATCTATTGCATACAATAATTGAAATCGACGCCACTACCCGACAAATGTGGGAGCGCTTGGAAAGTATTTTCCAGGATAATAAGACACAATGTGTCTTGTACTTGGAAAATCAATTTAAGGACATTCAGCAGGACGATTTTCCAAATGCATCGGCTTATTGTTAGGAACTTAAGATGATTTCCGATCAACTCTCCAACATCAGTGCACCAGTCACTAATCAACGGTTGGCGATACAACTTATTGCGGGTTTGAATGAATCTTATGACGGCGTCGCTACCACCCTCTAACAATGCATGCTATTGCCTCTATTCTATAAGACCCGTTCAAGACTCATCCTTGAAGAAATCTAAAAAACAAAGTGGGATGCGGCTCATGCAAGCTCCGTCGACACCGCCCTCATCACTATCGATGACCCCTCTGCCGAAAATAGGGCCCCTTTTTCCAGTTCACAAAATTGACGACCCGAAACACGGCCCGCCTTTTTGAAATCACCACAAAGGGCGAAACTCTAGCAAAGCCCACGACAGTCGTGGCGGGAGCAGCAGGAAGGGCCAGCCACTGCCGATCGACAGCAACCCACATCGGTAATGGCAGCAGCCTCCTCCATGGGCTACCTACACGTCATGGGCTACCTCCACCTTGCCCATACCCGATAACCTTCTGGGCCCCACCTCCGGCCTAACAGCCCGACATCCTCAGCGCATGTCCACAACAGGCATACAATGCACATATCTCTTCTCCTTCCACCTACGCCCCGACAGATATCAGGACGGCTAAACACGATGTCCCCTCAGCATTCTCGAAAACAGTTGGTACATGAATACTGGTGTCACATCTCATATGACAGCATCCCAAGGTACTCTCTCATTTTATTTTAATATGACCAATTTAAATCGTCATATTATTGTTGGTAGTGGACACAACCGACAATAATGTTTCACTTGAATTTGATCCTTTTGATTTATCTGTAAAGGACCTTATGACAGGGATGCGAATAATGCGGTGTGATAGCATCGGAGACCTTTACCCTATTACCACCACCGTCGGTCATCCAGCCTCCTCTCCGTTATCTCTTGCATCTATTTCCTCCTCTTTATGACATAATAGATTAGGACATCCAGGAGACTCTGTTTTATGCTCTCTTCGCCAAAATAAATTTATAGATTGCAAACATGTATCTTATCCTTCTGTTTGTGAATCTTGTATTTTTGGAAAATATGTCAAGTTGCCATTTTATTCTTCATCTACCTGTACTTTAATGCCTTTTGATATAATACACAGTGATTTATGGACTTCTAATATTTTAAGCACAGTCGGGCATCGATACTATATGTTTTTTAGATAATTATTCAAACTTCCTGTGGACTTTTCCCATTGGAAATAAATTCCAAGTATATTATATTTTCTATTCATTCAACGCCTTCATTAAGACACAATTTGAAAAGAATATCAAATTTTTTCAATGTGACAATGGAAGGGAATTCGATAATAATCAATTCAAACGTTTTTGCGCAAAAAATGACCTTGTTTTTAATTTTTTCATGTCCCCACATCTCTCCACAAAATGGCAAAGCTGAACAAAAAATAGGACCATAAACAATGTAGTTCGTGCCCTTTTTGCTCGCACCTCTATCTCCATCTCTTTTTGGAATTACCATCTATCCATGACAACCTATCTCTTAAACATTCTCCCTAACAAATCTCTCAAACACAAGTCTCCCACTCAAGTTCTCTATCTTCGGGATCCTTCCTATAAGCATTTAAGAACTTTCGGATGTCTATGCTACCCCCTCAATCCCTCCACACAAATCAACAAGCTGCAACCTAGGTCCACCCTATGTGTATTTCTGGGTTACCCCCTAATCATCGTGGTTACAATTGTTACGACCTATCCAGCCGAAAAATAATCATTTCTCGTCATGTCATATTTGATGAGTCTCAATTTTCCTTTACCAAACTCAATTCCCCACCTCCGAATTTCTATGACTTCTTAAATGATGACCTTAATCTCCTTCTAATTCATCACTTGTAAAATTAGTCTCTACCATCACTGATGCCTGACCCATCTCCATCTGTCCCGTATCGGGTGGGCCAGCTAACCCCATCACATACTCCTCAGAACAGCCACTCTCTGTTGCCCGAGGTCACCCTCTCCCGTCAAACAATGCCCCCGCCCCTTTTCCCCGATTCCGCTGCTCCCTCTCGGCCTATAACTCTGCCACAACAGCTTCCTGATCCCACCCCACCTCCCGCGGCACCCACACGGATGATGAAAACCCGTGCTATGCATGACATTTCCAAACCCAAACGATAATTTAATTTGTCGAATTCGATTGCCCCTTCACCTCTTCCTTGCAACTTGAAAAATGTCTTGTCCGATCCTAATTAGAAATATGTCATAATTGATGAATATAATGTTCTTATTGAAAATAAGACGTGGGAGTTAGTGCCCCATCCTCCTGATGCTAATGTTATTCATTCTATGTGAATTTTTAGACATAAAAAGAAATCTGACGGTTCTTTTGAGAGGCACAAGGCCCGTCTTGTAGGTGATGGCAGGTCTCAATAGGTGGGAGTAGATTGTGATGAAACCTTCAGCCCGGTGGTGAAACCGGCAACTATTCGGACCGTTCTCAATATTGCTTTGTCCAAATTATGGCTCATTCATCAGCTGGATATCAAAAATGCCTTCTTGCATAGAGACCTTCATGAGACTGTATATATGCATCAGCCTTTGGAATTCAGGAATCCAGTTCATCCAGATTATGTGTGTCATTTTAAAAAATCGCTTTATGGACTGAAACATGCTCCTCGTGCGTGGTACCAACAGTTTGCTGACTTTGTATCCTCTATCGGCTTTTCACATAGCAAATCTGATCACTCACTTTTCATCGATAACAAGGCTAATGACATGTCATACATTCTGTTAAATGTTGATGACAACATCATAACTTAATCTTCTGATGCACTTCGCCGATCCATTATGTCACTCCTTGCCTTTGAGTTTGCTATGACGGATTTGGGACCCCTAAGCTATATTTTGGGCATTGTTGTTACGAGACATGCATGTGGCTTATTTCTTTGTCAATAGAAGTACGCCGAAGAGATCCTTGACCGAGCAGGCATGACGTCTTGCAAACTAGTCCACACACCGGTGGATACTAATTCCAAACTCAGTGCCTCTTCGGGTTCTCTGTACGCCGACCCGGCTCACTATCACAGTTTAGCTGGAGCATTGCAGTATCTCACTTTCACGAGATCATATATATCTTATGTCGTGCAGCAAATATGCTTACACATGCACAGCCCGACGGATGAACATATGAATTCCCTCAAACATATTTTGCGATATGTACAAGGTACTCTTCATTTCGGCTTACACCTGTACAAGTCCTCACTCTCCGACATCACCTCTTATTCTGATGCTGACTGGGGTAGATGTCCTGACACTCGTAGATTCACATCGGTTACTGTGTGTTCCTCGGAGATAACTTGCTTTCTTGGTTTTCTAAAAGACAACCTACTCTGTCTCGATCCAGTGCTGAAGCAAAGTACCGAAGTATAGCGAATGTTGTTGGATACGCAACCTTCTCCTGAAACTTAACTGCCCCATCCATAAGACTACATTGATCTATTGTGATAATGTAAGTTCGATATATCTTTCTGGCAATCCCGTTCAACATCAACGCACTAAACACATTGAAATGGATATTCACTTTGTACGTGAAAAAGTTACTCGTGGACAAGTTCGTGTTCTTCATGTTCCTTCCTGATATCAGATTGCTGACATATTTACTAAAGGACCTCCGCGCATACTCTTTGATGATTTTCCAGACAGTCTCAGCGTACGAGAACCTCCCGCTTCGACTGCGGGGGTATGATAGAATATTGTACATCTCCTATATTAGGTAAAATTATAGTCCAATTGTAATTAGGAAGTGTAGTCCAAATGTAATTAGGAAGATTAGTTACCTAGTTTGTAAAGGAGTAGATAATTATGTAACACTATATATATTGTACATAATGATCAATGAAAAGCAGATAACATATTTCTTTAATCTTATTATATTTTTTTGGGTAATTCTTTATGTATGCGTTCAACAACAACAACATATTCATTGTAATCTTCTAGCAAGATTTTAGAACATCTAGATATTTCTTTAAAATACTATCACACAAAACTATTCTCAAAAACCTTTACTAAAAACTTATGATATTCCAAAAAATCAACTTTAATTTTTCACCAACTTTTTCATCATAAGGTTATCCAAACCTAAATTATTCCCATTTAACAAAATAATGAAGCTGTTAACCTGAAAAAAGAATTACAGTAATTATTGTTTATAAATTGACTGGTTAAATGTAAAACTCAAAACATGTCATTATTATTTTCTAAAGTTTGAGGGAGATAGTGGCACCAGCAAGTTTTAAAAACTACCTGCAATTTCTGGAAACAAAATACTAGTCCGAATTATCCTTTGCTTAAAATAGGACCAAAGTCCACTTTATTCATCTGATAATAAAACTTTCTCTCTCTAAAAACCTCAAGCTTGTAGAGAGAGAGAGAAAAAGAGAAATGTGTCCCCTCAGAATCATTCTCATCTTCCTCTCTGCAACTCTGGCCGGATTCTTCGTTCTCCGGAACCTCAAATCACAACCTAATGTTGATCCCGACGACGGCGACGCTAATCGCGGTGATTCACCAAAAGACTCAAATTCCCTTCTTCTCTCCTCCCAGGTACCCATATACATTCCTTAGGGTTCATACTTTCTCTTCTTCTTCTTCTTCTTTTCCTCAATTTTAATTAATTATCAGGTGTGCGGCGCCATTGGGAAAGGATTTTGGACCTGCGTGGATATGGCTAGTGGAAAGTATCTGTGGAGGCATTTGGTTTCTTCTCCTTCTCAGCGAACCGATTGATCTAATAAGGGTAAACAGGTTATTGCAATTGCCATGTAATCAAGCTTAGCTTCAATTTAATACTCTCCTTTTTGGAGAAACTGTGATCTTTATGATGTTGTAATGGTCCTGTAATCTGTATAGTATAAGGTTCATCTTCTGCTTCAATTAATGTGTCTATAATTTTTACCACGTTGTACAAGCAATTGTTATTCCACCCTTGTGGGGATACTTTTTAATAAGTTTCCTATCCAATCATGATTTTAATGTTCTCAATGCCATTTGATTTGATGTATCAATTTTAACATAACTGAATGTTAAATGACATTATTCGTCTCCAATAGTTGCTCCCCTGATGTTGCTTCTTCTGGTTACTACATTTCTTTGATGTTGATAATCTATTTAAGCTCCCGCCCAGCCTACCCCATTACCCTGCCTTGAAATATTTTGTCTCCAGCTGTAACTCAATCAAATTGCAATTGTAGAGATGACAAGCTTTGTCATAAACCATCACATAGCATCATATAGATTGTATTCAAGCAAATTTTCTCATAGTTACTATATGACTTCGGACTCAGACAGCACATTTGATCATAGATTTGAACGGATTCTGTTTCTGGCAATGGAGGTTAATAATCGACCAATGACCTCCGAGGTGAACTTATATCTCCTGATGGTTAGACCGTTTTTGCAGCTGAATTATAAGGGAGTGGTTGCGACCTACGATGCATGTACTTGGTATATAGAATCATATCAATATGGGTGTACAACTGTGCTTAATGTTTTCGCTAAGTCTTAATATATTTTACAGAATCTGCGCAGATATATCACCTATTCAACACGGATATGTTAGGAAAAATGAAGGATACATGTAATATGGATTGCAACTACTTTTCTGATAAGAACATAGATTGTAACTACTGTAGAAATGGTTGAAAAACTTGGTTTCGGGTTGAATGGTTTCTTTCCTCCAGCATGTCAACAAATGAACTTGAATTTACTGTGATTTTGGCATCCACGAAAACTTTATTTCTTGTTAGAATTTGGAAATTACGGACCACTTTCTAGTGATGCTCAAGAGACAGGTGCAAAGTACTCTATATTGTTCAAGGTGTCATTAACCTCTTACTGGGGAAGTTCTAATGCTTTTTGTAGGATCTCAGTAACTTCTTGTTCTGATGAAAGAGAATTAGTTCATTCTGCCAACATCATGCACCCTTTCTGTCTTTGTCAGATAGGTAATGTAATCTATGCAGTTTTTTGAGCTAGATTCTGCTTGTGGAGAGGTGCAATGCTGGTTTGCTTCTAGATTCCAGCACAGCTTGTTTTCTGTTCGATCCTATAGACTATTACCTCTTGTGAATTTGAGGGCTTAAAGTACATTACTGCAGGTGCATCATTCAGCAATTTCACTCTTTTCTCTTCAACTATTTACTTGTTTGCCTGTTGCATAGATTAGTCAATATATGCTATTTAATGTATATTGAGAGGCATAGTTTAGTTGTTTTGGAACTTTTAATGCATTGCCGTTGGTACCATGATGTTCCTCTTTCCTCTTAACATTTACATTGCTATGCTTCACCGTCAAGGATTGCGCTAGGATCAGCCTTGATCAGAGGTCTCTGGTTCAAGTCTCGGGAATGGAAAAAAAAATAAAGGGTGCGTTTCTCCCTTTAGGGCTTTACGCGGCGCGAATTCAAATCAGTCAAATTAATGGGTTCCAGATATGACTAGATCCTTGGGCTTATTAAATGTACTTGAATTCACACTCTTGATAGGAAATTAACAAGAAAAGGATGTTCAATCCCCTCGTACATTATTATTGTTCTTTACTATGGAATTTCTCCCTTCCAAAGTACTGTTAGCAAATAATAATAGAGTGAATTTCAATCATTAATGTTAATTTATGTTGCCACCTAACTTGAAGAATTTTTCAGCGAATAGAATTAAACTGCAAAATAATAAATCACACCAGGATTTTTATGTGGAAAACTTCTTGCTCAAGAAAGGCAAAAATCACTATCTATCTCCAATAGAATTTTTCCAAAACTCTACTAATCAATCGAACAGTTTTAAGATTACAACTCTTTGCAACCTAAGAAACTGACTACTGTAGCATCTATCCCCCACTATAATTCTTAGGAGGACTAACGAAGCTAAATAAAGAAGGAAAATTCTAATGGAACCTGGAGCGATTACATTCTTAAAAACTCACGGTAAGGATATCATAGAAAAAGAAAGGTATAAATACGAGCCTATAAGACCAAAACCAGTAAAAGAAGAAAAACTGAAAGAGGTAAAGACACCCGTAAAAGAAATAGAGAAAACAACTTATGAATACCTAAACCTAAGATTAGATAAACAGGAACAACAGATAAATGAATTAAAAGAAGAAAACCTGAATCTAAAATCAAGTGATACGGCAGAATGGTATAATAAGTATAGAAAATATAATGGAAAATATAAGAATACGCAAACCCTTTTAAAGGAAACTAAAGTAGAGTTAAAAGAAACCAAAAAAGAACTAAAAGAAACTAGAGAAGAATTAAGGGAAGTAAAACAAGAACTATTAGAACTCAGAGAAGAAATGCAATTTCTAAGAGAACAGTTAGAAGAATTGAAAGGGAAAAAGAAAATCCAAAAGATTAAATTAAGTGATGAAAACACCTCGAAAACAATAGTACTGATGAACAGACAGACCATGAACTACAAGCAGTAGAATTCATAGAAGAAGAAGAAAATTTTGAGAATATGGAAATAGTAAAAGAAAATAGCCAAATAATAGAAGCTTTACAAAAAATGAAAAGAGTAAATGCAATAATAGAAGATGAACCAGACAGTGATATAGAAGATGATTACAATGGACACATAGAAACCGAAGTAGAATCAGATAATATTATCAACGAAGATGCAGACGACTATCCAGAAGAAGATCTAATAGACCCAAATTTGGAAGTAATAAACAGAAGAAATACCAGACTACCTGATCATATACCTGTAGGACAACAAGCCGAATTTAAAGAATTCGTAGGATCAATGACACAAGGGGTAAATTATAACGGATATTTTCTAGATTTAGATAATGTTTATGATGAGCAAGAAGTAGGAAGAAGAATAACAGATTGGAACTTAGGAATGTATATTGCATTAATGAATAGCACGCAAACAGAAAACTTAGATTACATGTATGATTTAATATCAAAAACTTTAATTGGAAAAGCAGCATACTGGATAGAATCAATTGCATATCAACTGAGAGGAGAAGTATTAAGTTATGCAACAGATTGGAAATCAATGTTAATGATATTTGATTTGTTGTTGAAAAGAGAATTCTTAGGTGAAAAATGGTTAGTAGCCAGAGAAAATGTTTTAGCAGAGAGAAAAACAGAGATTATCATGAACCTAAATAACATGAAATGTTGTAAGATAAACAAACTACCAGAATATACGATTAGCTTTAGTAAATTCTTTTATGAAGCTAGATTCCTACCAGAAGAAGGAGTAATTTATCAACAGTTATATTATGATCATTTGCCTGTACCATACAATATTGAGATATCTAAAGAATACGTACAACTGGAACCTAAGGAAAATACCCTAGGAGAAAGAATACGAGTATTACGAGCATATCTAATGAGAAAGTGCGAAGAATATCGATTACAGCAAAAGATTAAAAAAGATAAAAAGATAGGATTAAGAGAAATATGTGGATTTACTGAGCGCAGATTAATATTTGGATGCGATGATAACAGAAAAGAAAAGAAGTATAGGAAGCATAAAAGACATAAGGATAAGTATGAGAGAAACTACAGAGATAAGAAGTATAAGAAATATAAGAAAAAACCTTATTACAAATCCTATAAGAAAAAGAGATTTAAACGATATAGGAATAATCAAGATACAAGAAATAAGTTTAGATATAAAAGAAAATTCAGAAGACGAAGAAATGTAAACCCTATAGAAGCAGACAAGTCCAAGACTAAAGAAGAAAAGGTTAAAGAATGCAAATGTTGGAATTGCAATGAGAAAGGACACTATGCAAACAAGTGCCCAAAGTTAAAGAAAACAGGAGTAAAATATGTAAATACAGAACAATTTATAATGAGCTTACAACAGATTAAAGAAGATAATAATAAGTGGTATGATTATGAAGATTTCTATGTTAGCGAAACTGATGAAGAATCGGAAGCAGAAGGAGTAAGTTACATTAACCAATATTCAGAGAGTGAAGACAGTTCTGAATAAAATGAATACACTAGAAAATCAGAAAAGAGTATTGATAAGAGAAAGAGAATACTGGATACAATGCGAGGAATATACTAGACGAAAGCTAATAATAACTTCAACAGTTAGTGAAACAGGTAGTATATATTACAATGATAGGTACAAAAAGATTACCAATCGACTATCAAAGATAAGAGAAGAAATGAATAATATACATTGGAAACAAATAGAAATAGCAAGACTCATAGAAGAGTCACTAAGAAATGATGAAATACGACAGGAAGTACAAGAATATGAACAAGATGAAGAACTTCGCAGGAGATTAAATGAGCCTGACTAGAATGGTAGCAATTCACATAGAAGCCCATATAGAATATAAACCGAACAAAATGATAAAACAAAAGATATTCATAGATAGTGGAGCAGATATATGCTTAGCAAGAAAAGATGTATTAGAGACACATAAATGGAAAAGATCAAGAATACATAGAGCTAAAGTATCAGGATTTAATGAACAGTCTAAAGAATTAGATATAATAGCGGAAAATATGAGAATTGTTTTAGGAAAAACTATTTTCAGATTACCAATAGTATATCAATTAGATAACATGAAGCAGCAAGTGTTATTAGGAAATAACTTCCTAGATTACTTTAAAACTCAAGTGATTAACAGGAATACATTTTGTTTACAATCCCTGTGATAAATGGATTATACTAAAAGAATATTACCAAGAAACACCATAAGACTATGTACTATAAAGATGGATAGGAATAATAATCTAGAATTATTAAAAGAAAAATACTTAGGTATGTTAAAAGGAAACTTCGGAGAAAACCCGATGCAACTATGGGAAAAGGAAAAGATATATGGAGAAATAAAGCGATAGATCCTAGTGATTTAGTCGTAACAAAACCAATAAGATACAAATTTCAACAGATCAAAAGGAATTTGAAACCCAGATTAAGGAATTACTAGAAATGAAAGTAATAAGAGAAAGCAAAAGTCCTCATAGCAGCCCAGCCTTTTTAGTAAGGAAACATAATGAGCTAAAACGAGGAAAAGCCAGACTAGTGATTGATTATCGAGAACTTAATAAAAAGACTATTTTTGATGGATACTTTCTACCTTATAAAAGGAACCTGATTAACCGATTAGGAAACAAAAAATGGTTTAGCAAATTCGACTGTAAAAGTGGATTTTGGCAGATTAAATTAACTAATGAATCAAGAGCTTTAACAGCATTTAGTGCCCCGCAAGGACACTACGAATGGAATGTATTACCAATGGGATTAAAAAATGCACCACAAATCTTTCAACGAAGAATGGATCAAGTATTTAGAAAGCTTGCAGACTTCTGTATCATATATGTTGATGATATATTAGTTTACAGCAGTAACTTAGAAGATCATATTAAACATGTGGAGCAATTTATTGAAACGGTAAACCAACACGGAATACTTCTATCAGAAAAGAAATCAGAAATATTCAAGAATACTATCGAATTCCTAGGCTATATTGTAGATAGTGAAGGAATACAATTGCAGGAACATGTGGTAACAAAGATTAAAAACTTTAAAGAAAGATTAGAAAACAAAAGAGAAGTGCAGCAATTTCTTGGAGTAATAAATTATGCAGCAGACCACATAAAAGATTTACCATATTTGAGAAAACCATTGCAAGATTTGATTAAAAAAGATGTAACCTTTGACTGGAAGGAAGAACATACCAATGCGATCAACAAAATTAAAGAGAAGGTGAAATCATTACCAAAACACAGAGTACCTACAGACCAAGATCAATTAGAACTCTTTACAGATGCTAGTGACATAGGATGGGGAGCAGTCCTAATAGCATACGATAAAGAAGATGTTGATAAAGAAAAAATGTTGATTTGTGGCTATGGAGGTGGAACGTGGAAGCCTAACGAGAAAAACTACCATATCAACGAAAAAGAATTATTGGCGGTAAAATTTGGAATAAAAAGATTTCATTACCATTTACTACCAGTAAAGTTCATTGTAAGAACTGATAATACTCAGGTGAAGGCATTTATCACAAATAGAATAGATCCTTTACCCGAACTGAATAAAAGAAGAAAATGGCAATCATTCTTCTGTTGTTATGATTTTATTGTTAAGAATATATCTGGAACTAAAAATGTTTTAGCCGATTTTCTTAGCGTATATAATGTCAATTAACAAATAAGACTTTGAAGAATACATAGCCAAGGCTATGCAAATGATTATTCAGACCAATGAGATAATGATTACAAGATTACAGGAAAATACCCAAAGTATCAAACAATTGATGAAGCTATACGAGACTTCTCGGTGAAGATTACGAAGAATGAAGAAAAACAAAAACACCGACATAATACCACCACCACAAAGAAAAACCTTTCAACCATTCTTGTCAAAATTAGCAACCATGCCATCAAAGAATACCCTCAACATCGCCAGCCGGTATCTATGGCGTATACGCTAAAATTCGGACCAAATAATTTGTGCTTATGAAAAGATTAATAAATTTTATAATTATAAGACTAACGCCGATATTGTACGCAGTGCTAAGTCGAGTAAATATCCAAGATTTATTTGCGAAAAGAGCAAATCCGAGTATTGTGGAGCGATTATTTACATACGGCTTCATAGACAAGATCGTCATCGATTTAAAAAATGAGTAACCTCACCAAATTGCCACCGATTATCACCCGATCAACTGAGCTAATGATGGAGTCCTTTGGAAAAGGAATCTACGGATACAAATCCTAGATGCTTGACAGATTTAAAGGGAAAGCCAATTGTAATATGTCGATATTCAAAACAGAAGGAACAAAGACCATTAGCGGGGATGACAAGGATTTGAATATGAAAATCCTCAGACACTCGGAGAAGTTCCAAAAGCTGGATTAGCGAAAAAGAGTATTTGGACTATTAACGTTAAAAACAAGAATAGAGGACATCTTTGCGAAACCGTAAGGCATCCAGACAGGAACCTCCAAAGGAGGAGATGTGGAGGAAATTATGACCTTATATTATGACAATGATGTAGCGGTTAAAGAGACTACAGAGCTAACGCAATTGTTAGACAGGATTACCAACCTAAAGCATACCCATGCCGAAGAGACTATCCGCCATTACAAAATTATGGCCGAACAGAGGAAGAGACCAGTAATTAAAACCGAGGCGACATCGTCATCAGCAAAGGTAAGTATTAAAAAAGAACAGTCTCCTGATTCTTTTGAATAAGGAGGGAAAGTTAATTAATTTTTTTACAGGTACAATGTAAAAAGATAAAAAGAGGCTTTACTGCCCAATCGAATTACGACCCAATGTAGTATTATATACTACAAAAAGGTCCAAAAGATTATGGCCTCATGGCCCAAAATAGATTAGGAGCCTCACGGCCCAAAAGGATTATCAAACCGTAACCCAAAGACAAGAGGTCTTATTGACCCAACAGAATAAATCAAAATATGTAAGTTTTATTTACATAGATCCTATGGATCCAGACTGTTAACTCAGAAAAGAGGTTATAACAGACCCAACGGACTATGGCCCAACATAGTTTAAACTATGGTAAAGCCCAAACAAAAGAGGCCTTAGTGCCCAAAAAGACTATAAACCCTGTAACACGAAAAAGAGGTCTTTCTGACCCAGAAGAATATGGCCCAATGTAGTTTAAACTACAGAAAGCCCAAACAAAAGAGGCCTTAGTGCCCAAAAAGACTATAAATCCGGTAACACGGAAAAGAGGTCTTTCTGACCCAGAAGAATATGGCCCAATGTAGTTTAAACTACAGAAAGCCCAAACAAAAGAGGCCTTAGTGCCCAAAATCAGATTATGGCCCCACGGCCCAAAAACGATTATGAAATTGACCGGACGATAGCCAAAATAAGAACGACAGCTTTACAGAAAGGAGCGGCCAAGGCACTGCAGCCTTTACGACTTTTTTTGGAAAGCACAGGAGAAGACGACAAAACAACTTTACGGAAAGGAGAAGACAAGGCACTGTAGACACTGTAGCCTTTATGACTTTTGTAAAAGTATTTTGTCAGATTACTGTTTACTTTAAGACTTTTGAAAAGTAATACTGTTTACTTTAAAAAAGTTAGGAATAGTGAATAACTGAGGTTATCTATATAAGGAGCCTCTTGTAAAGACGAAAGGGATTCGAAAATTCTGAAATACAAACCCTTACAAAAATTCTCTATGTTTAGCTAAAGCACCTTTTAGTCTATAATCGAATATCATCTCAAGAACAGATTAAGATTAGATCAACTATTATCCAAGAACAACATAAGAATAATTTAATATCCACTAGCCAGTATCATAATAATAAGAGTATAATACTTTGATAATTTATGATTAGAACCATATTAGTAGGAATACAACATCTTTTTAAGGATAGTCAGAGGATACCCGTAACTGACTCCCAAGCTCCCAGGCGACAGAGTACCCACGGTAGGAAGGCAAAGGGGAAATACAGGCCAAAGGAGGGTGAGACTACTTCGGTGATCTGAATATCGGCTTAAAGGTATGTATTCCAACTATGTGTTTCTAATTATAATTTTGATAAGTATATTACCTTATTGATATGATGCTTAAAGGTTGATATTAGATTATTGTTATGATGTTTAGACGATTATATTGATTGTTCTTATGATGTTTGGATTGCTGATAGGAGATTATAGACTCAACAATTAAAAAATGAAATTGAACCTAAGATTACAACTCAGATTAGTATATGATTGTTATTTGATTAACTCTGAAAGAAGTTTGATTAAACAGATTACCATCTATGTTCTAGCCTTTAGGGGTATATAGATGAAGAAAAGATCCGCGAGTTTTTGGTATCAGAGCTTGTAATTAGAACAAAGGTTTAAAAAATGAAAACACATCCATCGTTTAGACAAGTTAGACTCTTAAATCAGATGTTATGGAGATGTAGAGAAATGAAAAGAGATTTATAAGAAATGCGAGGCAGAATATGATAATAATTGAATCCCAGGAAGACTGGACGATAGAAGATATGGCAAAATTAGCATATAATGACGATCAATTAGAATTAAGAGATCGAGTGGAAAGGCAAGCATATAGAAGATTAGTAGAAATAAACACTCGTATATATGAGATGAACGACTTTATAGAAAGTATAAAATCAGATTTAAGAATGGAAATAGAACACTATGGATGAAACTGGATTAATACAAAGAAGAAGAACAAAAAAATGCAGTTAGAAAGAGTAGCAGAAAAACCGCTTACATATAATAGGGATATAAACCAAAGATATTATAAGTTGTAGAATAGGAATAAAAATAATTGAAGAAAAGGATAAACAGTTATTAGAACAACATATAACAATGAATAAACAGGAAGAAAAAATAACGTTTTTAAGAAATTTATTAGCCTTAAGAGAAGAACGAATAAGGCAGAAAGATGAAGAAATTGAGAGAATAAAAGAACAGAACTTAGCAAAAGAAATTAGCAATGAAAATGAAATTAGAGATTTAAAAGATATCATACAAGAACAATATAGATATATCGATTTACTAAAATATGGATAAGGATGATAAATTGGAACCTAAAGATCTTTATTATCAAATGAATACTTATGAAGGAGGAACTAGTCAAACACTAAGTTTTAAACCAGACACATATCAGAAAATTCAAGACGAAAAAGAAGAAGTATCTATAAAAAATATATTTAAAACAAAATGGTTTGAAAGAAATAAGGAAATAAGGTATATAGCAGTAAACATGAAAACGTAATTGATACTATGAGTACTAATGGTAGAACTAAGATTAATTTAATTACCGATGAATTAATTAAAAGAGAATTGGCTAAATTATCGACTAAAGAAGCAAAGAAGTATAAAAATATTTACTTTGGAGGAGTAGAATTCACGATTAAAGCGTATTTTCAAAAGAATATTGATACACCTATACAAATTTACGTATTAGATGACAGAATATTAGGAAATTTACAAGATGCATTAATATCAGTGATTAAAGGAAATTTAATTTATCAAAAGTTAAAATTCACAATACAACCAGACTTTAGCGTATCAATAAAAGATGAAAATAAAGATTTAGCTTTAACACTATACTATAAGTTAGACGGAATAAACATGCCACCAGGAAGTAAAGTAATGAGTATAGAAACAAAGATGATATACGCCCTAACAGGAAACCACCATGTAAAGAAACAACATGAAATGAATATCATAGTACCAAAAATGTATAAAGAAATACTCGAACAGATAGAACATAAAGAAAACTCTAAGATTACCATACCAGAAGAAATAACTATGGATTTTTATACACGAACGATTACACCATCTAGAAGATTAATACCACGAGTAGAGGGATCTAAACTAAGTATATCCAGGGAATCATTAAATAGTATACCAAGGATAAAACCCAGAATAATAGATTTGATAAACATAGAGTGTAATAGATTAAAAATCAAGGTTATAATATTCAAGAATATGATAACTATGGATGGAATAGCAGAAATAAATACTGGAGCGATTAAAAGTTTTATACATATAAGTAAAATAGATGAAAATGAATGTAATATAATAGAACCACATACTTATAATTATCCAGAAAATGAAAGAGAAATAATAATTACTAAGAGTATAAATTTAAAATTCAAGATTCAAGACTTAGAATATAAGATCAACATCGGAGTAATAGAATATGATAGCCTAAATGAATTATTATTAGGAAGTGATTTTTTGACTATGATTACTTATAAGATAAATAATAATGGAATAGAAATAACTGACCAAGGAAAGACCAGATTTATAAATAAACTATGAATATACAACTAAAAATAATAAAGAAAAAACAGAAACTAAAGACTATAAAGACTAGTAGTATCAGGAGAAATATACAGCCAGTTAAAATATCTTGAATACAGCGCAAAAGAAATGAAATTAGAAAAGGACATAGAACAACTAGAAATGCAATGTGAAAAGTTTAGTAAAATATGGATAGATATGGGAAACGGATGAAAAAAACGAATAAACAATCCTGATTATGAGCAATAACGAAAAAATAGATGCGTTATGGGAAGAAGTTGTACTAAAAGAAAAAATGAAAAATATACTGTCATTAATGAATGAAGTAAGAGATAATCAGAACAAAACCCAACAAATGATTAGGGAAGAATTAACTAGCTTATGGAATGTATCAGAAATACCAACGTTTAAATTAATATTAGAAAATTTGAATATGTTATTAGACGAAAAGAGCAAAGGAAAACAAAAGGAACCGAGTGAGGAAGCCAGTACGAGTAGAGAAACGACTATAGCAAAGACTACTATACATAAACCAGAAATAGTGCCAATAGATGCATGGAGAAGAAGTAAAATACCCGTGATGGTAGATATAAGCAAAATAAAACCAAAATTACCAAAAGATGTAATACCTAATACAAATTTACTATGAACGTACAAGGTCACAGTTGAAGCACAAAGAATCTAACTATTATAACTTAAAAGAATTGTATGAATAAATCTTGATAGGGACAAATTTTTCTTCGTGTAGTTGACACTTTATCATTTGAAGACGCTCTTGAATAAATCACTCTATCTCTTTGGTAGTTGTCTTCACCAGCATCAATGTGATGCTTGTAGGAATAGCCGTTTCTTGTATCTTCAAATCCAAACCACTTGGTTAAGGAAACCAAGATTCCAGTCCTTGTTGAAATTGGCACGTCAGCTTTCTTTTGTTTTCTCTTATTTCAAAGATATTTTAATAAATTCAATTATGATAATATTTTTATGTCTTGAACTTGTATTCCTTCTTGAATTGGATTAAGCCTTAATCCCAGCTCTTCTAAGGACTTTTTTTTGCGCATGGAACAACTTTTTCTGTTTGGACCAAACAATCTCCAGTTCTTCTAGAAATGATTCTTTCAGTGTTTGTGCAATCCCGTTGCAAATATTACTAGTTTCTTTAGAAGATCGGTTAAGGACCTGCTTCTTGTGTATGTTTGTACACCTTGAATGTTTGAGAATATACAAGTGAAATGATCAAATGCTAATAATGATCACCTTAATATGACTATAGGGACTCATACAAATCATTCTTCTTCTACGACAAAAAATTGATCCTTAATTCCTTTTAGCCAAGATCAAAACATAGTCTTTCTAAATACTAATTTGATTTCTTTGTAAAATCTTTTTTGCAGTATTAGAAGGTCATCTACTATGGGCTTATGACTTAATGTGGTGCAGATAAATTTCTCCTAAATAATTTGATAAGTTCATTAAGTTGGCAAAATTTATTGGATTATTAGTCAATGCACTTGTGTTGTGTTCATGTTAGTGTAGCACCAGTGACCATGAGTTGGATATTACTAAATCATCACACGTAATGTGACTAATACACTTGCTTTCGATAATTCAAAAAAAGGGGGGATAATAATGCATTCATGTGCAAATTAACGCTTATGTTGGGTTCTCACAGACCTTGAAAATGCTACTAATTTGAAACCTTCTTGAACTCAAGCGATCGTGAAATAGGATAAACGTGGGCCCCATAGACCCATCATCATGCAAGGAAGAGGGGAAAATGAATGAAAGAGTTAGAACACACCCTAGGCTTATATATATATATATATATATATATATATATTATTTTTTTTTTATTTATTTTTTTTTTTTTTAAATCTGGACTGAGTCCAGTCACTAGTCCTAAGTTACTATTCATCATCCCTGCCATTCATATTTTGTTACTGTTTGGTCATTTACTTATTAACTGTTCATCTCTTCTTCCGAGCTTTACCCCTGCTATGTCTATCGTCTTTACTCACACCCAAAGTGGCCACAACAGTCCTTCCTCGGACATCAACAGGCCTAATTATCAACCACCGTTGACATAGGAATTTACAGAGTAATCCATGGACAGCATAACGGAGCTCATCAGATAACCATATACTAAGTTAACAAGATAACTGATTTCAACAGTAATTAGACATTTATGGCAGTAATTATAAATAGCAACTCAAGATTCATGATGAAAATAACAACAGTTTATAAACATGCTTTCCTGCAATTCTGCAAGATTTTTTTTTTTTTTTAAATCTGGACTGAGTCCAGTCACTAGTCCTAAGTTACTATTCATCATCCCTGCCATTCATATTTTGTTACTGTTTGGTCATTTACTTATTAACTGTTCATCTCTTCTTCCGAGCTTTACCCCTGCTATGTCTATCGTCTTTACTCACACCCAAAGTGGCCACAACAGTCCTTCCTCGGACATCAACGGGCCTAATTATCAACCACCGTTGACATAGGAATTTACAGAGTAATCCATGGACAGCATAACGGAGCTCATCAGATAACCATATACTAAGTTAACAAGATAACTGATTTCAACAGTAATTAGACATTTATGGCAGTAATTATAAATAGCAACTCAAGATTCATGATGAAAATAACAACAGTTTATAAACATGCTTTCCTGCAATTCTGCAAGATTTTATAATCAAACATAATTTACATGCGTGGAGATAAACTATAAACTAATAGTAGACTTACATGTCTGGAGGTACAATGGGATTTCCCTTTCGGGAGTCCCGGAAACTGCTACTGCTACTGAGGGGAATAATTAACAAACTATCTTACATATGGTTTTGTTTATACACAGGGGGAG
Source organism: Anisodus acutangulus (assembly GCA_029783415.1). Classification (NCBI taxonomy): domain Eukaryota; kingdom Viridiplantae; phylum Streptophyta; class Magnoliopsida; order Solanales; family Solanaceae; genus Anisodus; species Anisodus acutangulus. Next base: position 30,092,244 of record CM056494.1, read on the forward strand.
TTGGTTGCGAACATATGAATGGCAGGATGTACTAGAGCATAAAAATTTTATTTTCCGCAAAGCACCCTTAGAACACCTCCTCCATCCATATGTTCGCAACCAACTCCCCCTGTGTATAAACAAAACCATATGTAAGATAGTTTGTTAATTATTCCCCTCAGTAGCAGTAGCAGTTTCCGGGACTCCCGAAAGGGAAATCCCATTGTACCTCCAGACATGTAAGTCTACTATTAGTTTATAGTTTATCTCCACGCATGTAAATTATGTTTGATTATAAAATCTTGCAGAATTGCAGGAAAGCATGTTTATAAACTGTTGTTATTTTCATCATGAATCTTGAGTTGCTATTTATAATTACTGCCATAAATGTCTAATTACTGTTGAAATCAGTTATCTTGTTAACTTAGTATATGGTTATCTGATGAGCTCCGTTATGCTGTCCATGGATTACTCTGTAAATTCCTATGTCAACGGTGGTTGATAATTAGGCCTGTTGATGTCCGAGGAAGGACTGTCAGGCCACTTTGGGTGTGAGTAAAGACGATAGACATAGCAGGGTAAAGCTCTAAGAAGAGATGAACAGTTAATAAGTAAATGACCAAACAGTAACAAAATATGAATGGCAGGGATGATGAATAGTAACTTAGGACTAGTGACTGGACTCAGTCCAGATTTAAAAAAAAAAAAAAAAAATAATAATAATATTTATATATATATATATATATATATGCAAAATACAAATATGCAACTTATGTCTAATTGTAACAGTTTAAACTTAGCAAAAGTTAACAACCTTGAAAGGAAGAAACCCAGAAAGGTGAATGCTAGATCACATCGGGCTTTGGCAACATAAAAAATGTGCGGGAGCAAAAGCAGGCCCATCTTTAATAAAACCCCAAGCCATTGATAAACCCAACACTTAGCATATAGGAGGATGATATACATAATATTCATAACATGTGTGATATACCTGGAGGATACACACACATATACAACTCTCGTATACACTGGGTATATACCAGACTCGTATATCATGTATACATTGTGGTATATCACCTTAGATAAGGAATTATCTAGGGGGGGAAATGATAGACCATATGCCATACAGAAAGAAAAGAAGTTTCAGAGGTGGTTCAAATGGTTCGCACCAAAAGAACAAACAAAAATGATAATGTCAAACTTGACAAGAGAGAAAAAAGAAAGCAAACACACTCTTGAAGACCCCAACACTTGGGCAATCATGAGCATAAAGACAATCACCAGAAAGGGAAAAGCGCACACAAATTAATACAAAGATAAGCCATGTTTCTCAACAGGTTCATGTATAAGTTTTGAGACATCAATAAAGAAACAATACATGTCATGCAAGATTAGGATGGTTATACTTAGCAAAGCAAGTCGGAAAATCATTTCAAACTTCCACATATATATAGTCTGCTTCAGTTAACTAACAAGACATAAGGTTTTCAAAAGCAAGGTCAGACAGGTAGGGAAACTTAAGACCTCTCCCTAACTCTCATAAAATGCTAAAGGGGATGAGGAAATTAGTCAGTCTAGCAATATACCAAGGATGGTCTATCTCAAGTGCATACTAGTCATCAAAGAAGGTAGATATACTCACACAAATCCCTTTAGAGGTAAATCAAATACATGCTCTTTGCCCACAACTTGGATGGTTAAACAAGTGACATGTACCCTCACGTGGAATCTATATGCAGAAGTAATACTCAGCTCAGTTAACTAAGAATATTTAAGCAAGCATGACATTTCAAACATGCACCTATACATACTTACCAGAAACCAAATCAACAAACCAAATACAAACAGATAAGTCTAATAATTAACATGGCATAACTAACTTCATCCATAACACTGAATGCTAACATAAGTATCCTTAGTAAAACATGATTTATGACAGGGAGACTAGGGGACTTTTATATCCCATAATAGAGGCAATGGCAGGTGAGGACAAGCATACAGTTGACTACATCAGACCATGGGGGCAATCAAGCAAGTTTGGCTAATTTGTTGAGGGTACTATCTTAAATATGCAAAGCACTGAGACTAGCTTGAATATTCAATTCATGCTAAACATAGTGATACCTAGAGCTAGATATGGTATAGGATCATGGCAGAGACATGTGTGTTCAAAAAGCAATGTAATCTTAACTAATACATAGTCAGAAATCAGAAGACACATAGGAGGTACATATTAGTTATTTCCATGATTCTGCTTATGACATTATATATCCAGGAATGCTTATGAACAAAAAACTTCAAACTATACTTTCTTTAAGCTAACATATGGATGTGGGATCAGTTTGTATCCACTTAAACTTAAATGGGGCAATTAGACATCTTATCATCATTTAACACAAACTGAAATAGATGAGAAAATCACAATCTGAATAACATCTAGGATGTGATCATGCATATTATAGCCCTTGAAGTGAAACAAACCTTATGCTAGGCATTCAATTTCAAACAAACACACACATCATATAGGACTAAGTCTGGACTTCAACATAGCATGTCTAGGATGGACAAAAATTAAACAACACCATATGACATCCCACTAGCCACACCATAATCCTACACAAATGTACTGAAACTCAAATATTTTTTACATATGACAAGTACCAAATTATATTTTATTATAAGACACCTATCTAGTTGTCATTAGGGACTCACATATCCACCAGGACCAATAGACAAGCAATTCATCACAACAGAACCTATCTGTATATTATTACTACTCCTCTAGGCAGTAGATCAGGCCAAATTAAGGCTAATTATTAATTAACATTTACACTATGAGAAAGAATTTAGATTATCAAGGTTTAGGCATGGTAACACCCCAGGACAAGACATATTATCATCAAAATGGCTACACCAACATTTCACAAATTAAGTAACTACATATGATAGCTAATAACAACTGCAACTATGAACCAGTTCAAAGAATTTAGTTAGGATAGACAAGTTTCACATTTTTCGCCTATGACTATTCAAACAAGGATCGAAAATGCCCAGATATACATAAAACTTCCATGTTGACCATCCTATACTCATTACAGACAAATTTATAAGCATGCTAGTTGACGTTCAAGGCTAATCTGCCCTATGCTACTCTTAAAACATAGAAAACATGTTATCAGACACACATCTAGGCCTACACAATAACTAAGGTTCTGTTATTGCTTAGCACAATCCCAAATAGAGCAGAATCAAGCATGATCTTACTTTCAAATCTCAAATTAGCCTAAGTCACAATAAATACCCCTACTAATCGTGATGTCTACCAAACAAGTATCAAACAGCATGCAACTTACAGTTCTAAATGTAAACCTAGCATAATATTTTTTATGTATTACAATAAAACAAAAATAGGTAAGTAAAATAACTTAGTTGTCATGGACTTAACTTATGGTCTATAGCATCTTCTAAGGTCTTTTAGCAAAATATTATGGTCAAAATATCACTAGGCAAGTATAAGTTAACTGAACAATTGGTTATGCAGATTTGAGTATACCCATAACTGAATATGTATATCTAAGGAGTCTAAATCAGCTCCTAAAGGGCTTACTATCCTCTTGTGTTTGACTAATACGTATTTAAACATTATTTGAACTAAGAGCACAGAGATTATGATGTAAACCATGAATTGAGCAGATAACAGTCACAACTTAAAACTAAACTATCACGTAACAGATAAATGATGCTCCTTATATAAAATTTCGAGAAGAAATCGAACATACCTTCTTTGAGTAAAGCCTTGGTCGAGAATCCGTAGCGGGTTGCCTTCTCCAAATCCCTCAACAAGCTCGAACCATACAAAATCAGAAGGGAAAAAGTTTAAACTACTAGAAACCTTAGAGAAAATGTTCTACGGTTTCTATTTTTTCTCAAAATATGAGACTTGTGCTTGAATTCTAGGATTTATCTAACGTTCAAGGCTTGGTTTGGATTGAGAGGTTATGGTTCCTGTTATAGGACCCAAAACCCCAAAAATCTTGTCCAAAACCGATGTGGAAGAAATGAATTTCAAGGATTTCGAACTAAGTTTGAAGAGATCGATCCACCAATGAAAATCGTTCCTTTTTTATTCGTAATGGGACAAATCCCATTAATGGGCGTCTAGAACTGCAGAAGAGAGGAGGGGGGGGGGGGATATTACCTTTGCGGTGGTGACATGGTGGTAGTGAGACAAGGCTCATTAAGAGCGTTGCCCGAAATGGTGAGACACAGCTTGGAAAAAGCACCTACACCCTGAACTTTTGCCATAACCGGCAAGAAAGAGAGAGAGAAGAGAGTATGGGGGTGAGGGCGGTGCTAGGGTTTCTCAACCCTAAAGCGTTATGCGTAAATGTCCATTTTAATTGCGAAATGGATCGGGTCTGGTCCTTTTGGGACTGGACCTGGATGAATTAAAGGGAATGAGGCCCAAAATCGGCTATTTAAAAAGGGCTGGATAATTTGGAGATATTTTGCAAATTAGTTCCCAAATTAATTTAAAGAATGACGAATTTGACTTTAATTATAAAAGAATTGATCAATAGAAAACCAATTAGGCTAAAATTAAAGCAAAAAGAGTAATTAGAACTAAAACTATGAAAAATTAAATAAATTTGTGATGCATTTTGACACTCTATTTAATTAAACTCAATTTTCTTAATTTCATAGAATAAAACATGATCAATTTATGATAAATTAATTTAGACAATTTAAGTAGACAATTGTCTTCCTTAATTTACAAAAAAATGATAGGTATTTCTTAAAAATATGTATATAATATATAATAATATATTCGATGATATTTTTCCAAATAAAATGGCAAAATGTCACCGGCATAATTTTATAAATCATTTTCGCTTCGTAAAGTACATATTTCACTCTGTTCATGACTCAATAACCTTGAGTAATTAAATAAAAGTATTAGAGGGATAAAAATTAGGTGTCAACAACTACCCATTCGTTGTTCGTGGATGACGGAACCATCTATATGCAATGAAATTCGACAAACCAGATTTTTGACCGACCAAATCAAAATGCTTCTCAGTTTTTGTGAAAATTTCTAGAGTTGTGGCCGGATCTCGATTTCTAGGTTTCCTACATATCTCGGGATATATGAGAATTCAGGCCAACTATAGTTCGACTCAAAAGAGGACTAAACTAAGCAAAAAATTTAAATGATTCTTGTTGGAATGTGATCGACTTTTTGGTATTGAGTTCGCCTACATATCACCGATTTCGGGAATCAGGTCACTTGTAGTTCGAATTAATCGAATGAAGAGGCTATCCTTAAACAAGAATATCTCTAACACTAAAGCAGAAAAAGCAAGTGTGGCTGAGCGTGATATGGAGTGGCTTCCTAATCTTGTCCAGAGAGCTTGAATCTCGTGGCACCCTGTCTCGACCGGCTGCGCAAGAAGAATTTCCATGTTTACTCCGCATGCATATGGATTTGGGTTTGACTAGCTTGCACTCTTAGCAGCTCCGAACCTGTTTCTGTCTGCTTGGTAACATCATGGGGGTGTGGGATGTCATTGTCATATTTCCTAGTTTTTACTTTGAGCTGGTGTTCTATCGACACTACTTGGATTTTTTTGTGAATGAACGACCCTCTCGACATAGTTTTAGAATGACCCTCTTGGCATTCTTCCGTAGCCCTTTATGAATTCTTTTGTAGCCCTCTCGATATTTATTTGTAGCCCTCTCGACTTCTTCATAGAATGACCCTCTTAGCATTCTTCGTAGAATGACCCTTTTGGCATTCTTCTATAGAATGGCCCTTTCGGTACGTCCTTTTGGTTTTTTCTGGCCCTCTTGACAGCTTTGTAGAATGAACCTCTCGACATTCTTCTGTAGCCTTCTTGGCTTTTTTGTTTGGCCCTCTCAACATTCTCTGTAGAATGAACCTCTTGGCATTCTTCTGTAGCCTTCTTGGCTTCTTTATCCGACCCTCTTATCATCTTTGTACGGTCTTCTAGGCAGTTTTGCAGAATGACCCTCTCAACATTCTTTTTATAGCCCTCTCGACATTCTTCTGTAGCCCTCTTGGCATCTTCTATAGAATGACCCTCTGGACATTCTTTGTCTGGCCATCTTGACATCTCTGTAGAATGGCCCTCTCACATTCTTTTGGTAGCCCTCTCAACATTCTTCTGTTGCCCTCTCTACTTCTTTGTAGAATGACCTTATCGACATTTTACTGTAGCCCTCTCGACAGTTTTTCGTGTCCCTCTCAACAGCTATATAGAATAACTCTCTTGGCATTCTTCTATAGCCTTCTTGGCAATTTTGTTGAATGACCCTCTTGGCATCCTCGTGTCGCCCTTGTGGTGAATCGTCGTATTGAAAATTTACTGGTTTGTTTGTTTTACCTTGTTGTCATCACAAACAAATGAGATAGCAAAAATATGCCACCGTCTTCTCGCCAATGAATCGAACCTGCATTCACAGAAAAATCATTAGTTTTGATTATATTATCTCGTCTCATGAGTTCTTCCCTTCTCTTTCTGCCGGATCACGTCACTCGTTCCAACCAGGCTTCTAGTTCGGTAGCATGAAGTTTTTGGTTATAAGAAAAAAATTTGAATATTAATTTAAAACATGTTGGTTACAAAATGTAAAAGGTCATTTTTTCAAACCTCTTTTTAAGTTTCATGACACGTGCTTTCGAAGCGAGACTTTCTTCTTGATTTTTTACTCTCGTGGAATTTTTGAGACCTCCTCAAAAATTCTGCCCTAGTCTGAAGCTTGTACTGTCAAACTCTTGTGGTGATTGGTGATGAAGGAATTTTTAAGACCCCTCAAAAATTCTGCCCCAGTTATGAAATCTTCTATCAGTAAACATTCATCGACTATTTGTTGAAAGGAATTTTTGAGATCCTTTATGCCCCAATTGAAGCTGTGAAGATGACCGTCTTGGTCAAATCTGAAGTCTTTGGGAATTTTTCACATCTTCTCAAAAATTCTGCCCCTATGGCTCTCTAAGGGTTTATTTATTTTTTCTATTGGTGCGACCGAGCTCAAAGAGCGCTTACGTATCTTGTCACAGCAGGAATCAGGTCGAACATAGTTCGGAATAAATATAATTAGTTCTTCCCAAGGATATTACCGAGTCTGAAATGGACTGCCTACTATTCCGCCTTTTGGGAAAATCATGTCATTGCGTAGTTCATATTACATAAAAGTCATTTGGATTTTCTTTCTATTACAAGGAAAAAGATCAAAACCCATCTCAGGTCCCTCTATGTATCTCTACCATAAGAGATAGGTATTGATGTAGTGATTACAAGTAAATAAAAAATGCAATTACATATAAAAGGCATGCATTCACGCATAGTATCTCTTGACTGCGTTCGAGTTGATTGCTTTGGGCCACTCTTGGCCATCCATTTCTGTTGGAATTAACTCTCATCCGGAGACTACTTTGCCAACTATATAAGGACCTTGCAAGTTTGGCGCAAATTTTTATTTGTACTCATCTTGGTGGGGGAATACTCTCTTGAGTACTAGTTGTCCTATTTGTAAGATTCAGGATATGACCCGTTTGTTGAAGCTACGTGCCATTCTCTGATGGTATAGCTGATCATGACACACAACAACTATTCTCTTTTCGTCAATTGAATCCAGTTGCTCATACCTTTTCTGGACCCATTATGCATTATCCAACTCTACTTGTTGGATGATTCAAAGTGATGGTATCTCGACCTCGGTCGGGATGACTATTTCTGCGCCGTAAACGAGTAGATACATCGTAGTTCCTATCGAGGTTCTGGTTGTAGTTCTGTATCCCAGCAAAGCATGAGGCAATTGTTCTGCAGTATCCTCTTAATATTCTTGTTGGCGGCTTCTACATCTCCATTCATTTGGGGCCTGTATGTTGTTGAATTCCGATGGGTTATAAATTGGTCACATATATCCTTCATTAAGTGACTGTTCAAGTTTGCCCTATTATCCGTGATAATAGACTCCGAAATGCCAAACCGGTAAATGATGTTGTTCCTTATGAAATCATCCTCTACCTTCTTTGTTATTGACTTGTGAGAGGTAGCCTCGACCCATTTGGTGAAATATTCTATGGCTACTAGGATGAAACGGTGCCCATTGGATGATGTCGGTTCAATTGATCCAATGGCATCAATGCCCCAAACAACGAATGACTAAGGTAGACTCATGGCATTGAGCTCATTTGGTGGGACTCTGATCTAATATCCATGTATCTGGCATTGGTGACATCTTTGTAAAAATCTGACACAATTAGTCTCCATAGTCATCTAGTAGTATCCGGTTCATAAGATCTTCTTACCTAAAACAAAACCGTTCATGTGAGGGCCGTAGGACCCGACATGCACTTCTTCCAATAGTTTGGTGGCTTTTGTTGCATTCACACATTTGAGCAACCCTATATCCCGTGTCCTTCTGTAAAACGTATCTTTACTTAGAAAGAAATCATTGGCCATTCTTCGGAGGGTTTTTTCTCTGATTGTTCATGGTACCTTCGGGATACTCTACCTTTTCCAAATAAGCTTTCAAATCAGCGTACCATGGTCTACCATCAGGATCTGTCTCCATATGAGAGCAGTAAGCATTCTCATCCTTCAGGCTTATCTCAATCGTATCAATGTTGTTTCTTTCGGGATGCTGTATCATAGATTCTATATTAGCAAGAGCATTTGCGAACTCATTCTGTGCTCTTGGAGTGTGTCTGAACATAATCTTTCTGAACCTCTTGCTTAGTCTCTGAATGAAGTTAACACATGGTAGGATCTTGACGTTCTTCGTCGCCCATTCTCGTTGTAGTTGGTGGATCAGAAGGTATGAATCGCCTATTACCAACAACTCATCAATGTCTTTGTTGAGTGCCATTTCGATACCCAAAATGCAAGCTTCATATTTCGCCATGTTATTGATAGATCGGAGTGTCATCTTAGCGGCCATTGAATAATGTTGGCCTGTTTCTGATACTAGCACTGCTCCGATTCTGGAACCTTGATAATTAACTGCCCTATCAAAAAACATTCTCTATCCTGAATAAGGTTCTTCTTCTCCCTCGTCTGCTACAAGTACCTCTTCATCAGGGAAGTATGTTCGAAGTGGTTCTGCACCATCATCCATCGGGCTCTCGGCGAGAAAATCGGCCAAGGCTTTCTCTTCCACAACTTTTTGAACATACATAATGTCGAACTCACTCAACAACATTTTCCATTTGGTCAGCCTTCCCACGGGCATTGGCTGGCGGAAAATGTATTTTAATGGATCCATTCTAGAGATTAGATGGGTAGTGTATAACGAAAAATAATACCTCAGGTTCTGAACTATCCACGTAAATGCACAACATGTTTTTTCTACCAAGGTGTACTGTGCTTCGCAAGCGGTGAACTTCTTATATGTTGGTTCAACACGACAAAACTGGGAAGAAAGAGCGAGTCATCAACTATCTCAGTAAAAATTCCATGATGTGTTTTAACATGGGTAGCAAAAATATTGAGACACTACTTATCAGCCTACACTACTCATCTAATATCCAAGACGAATCATTTGAAGTACATCTTTCGCCAGCCCAAGCCTATAGGGAAATCGATTTTCCTTTTAAGAGAATTCGACATCACGTATGTGGTCCATAAAGCTATCAAGGTACAAGCATTGGCCAATTTGCTAGCAGAAAGTCCAGTCGACAAAGAGTTTGAACCACTAAGGACATATTTCCCGAATGAGAAAGTGATGATAATTGAAGAAGACATAGTCAAAACCTACTCAGGATGGAGGATGTTCTTTGACGGTGCAGTTAACTACAAGGGTTCATGAATCGGGGTGGTCTTGGTCTCAGAAACAGGTCAGCATTACTTGATGGCGGCTAAGCTCAACTTCTGATGTACTAACAATATGTTAGAGTACGAAGCTTGCATTCTAGGTCTTCACACGACCATCGACATGGATATTCAAGATTTGTTGATAATAGGAGACTCAGATTTACTAATTCACCAGGTTTAAAGGGAATGGGCTACCAAGAATGAGAGGATCATGTCATATGTGAACCTCGCACAAAGTTTGTGCAAAAGGTTCAGAAAGATCGAGTTTCGGCACATGCCAAGGGCTCAGAACAAATTCGCCGATTCTTTTACAACCATAACATCCATAATACAACATCTTGAAAGCATTCATATTGACCCACTAGAGATAAGCATCAGAGAAGAACACACTTATTGTTCCCACATAGAAGCGAAACCGGATGGTAAACTGTGGTACACTGACGTAAGCACATACTTAAAAATGGAGAGTATCTCGAGAATATCACAACAGATCAAAAGAAGACTACCAGGAGAATGGCCAATGGTTTCTTTCTGAACAAAGGAGTACTTTAGAGGAAGACACTCGATCTAGGGCTACTCAGATGTGTCGATGCCACAGAGGCCATAAAATTATTTGAAGTGGTACATGCCGGGACCTGTGGTCCTCACATGAACGTGTTTATCCTAGCCAAGAAAATCTTAAGAGCGGCTACTATTGAACTACTATGGGGATCGACTGTAGCAGATTTGTGCAAAGATGCCATCAATGTTAGATCCATGGAGATCTAATCAGAGTCCCACCGAGTGAACTCAACATCATGATCTCACCCTAACCATTTCTACCTTGGGACATGGACGTCATCAAGCCCATAGAGCCAACAACATCTAATGGACATCACTTTATTCTGATCTCTATAGATTACTTCACGAAATAGGTTAAAGCTACCTCTCACAAGTCAGTGACAAAGAAAGTGGCAGCGGACCTCGTACATAACAACATCATATGTCAATTCAGTATCCCAGAGTCGATCATAAATTACAATGGAGCAAATCTGAACAACCATCTGATGAAGGAAATTTGTGAATAGTTCTGTATAACTCATCAGAATTCAACGCTGTAGAGGCAGTCAATAAGAACAATAAGAGGATACTAAGGAAACTGATGTACAACTACAAATGTTGACACAAAAAACTGCCCTACGCATTGCTAGGATACCGAACAACTTCTCGGACATCAACCGAAGAAACTCCATACTTACTTGTCTACGGTACTGAAGCAGTAATACCAGTCAAGGTAGAGATACCGTCACTAAAAAATATACAAGAAGCAGAGTTGGATAACGCAGAGTGAGTTCGGAAAAGATATGAGCAACTGACTCTAATTGATGAGAAAAGGATGATCGCTGTATGTCAGGGTCAACTATAACAACAGAGAGTCGCGCCTTCAACAAATGGGCCAGAGCCTGAATTGTTCAAATAGGACAACTGGTACTCAAGCGCGTGTTTTCACACCGAGATGAGTATAAAGGAAAATTCGCACCCAACTGGCAAGGACCCTACATGGTGCGCAAGGTACTGTCAGGAGGAGCTGTGATCCTCATAGAGGTGGACGGCCAAGAGTGGCCTAAGACAATTAACTCAGACGCAATCAAGAGATACTACGCGTAAAAGACGCAACTTCTCAGTTTGTAATCACATTTCTTTACTTGTAATCACACTTTCTTTGTTTGTAATTACATTTTCTTTACATGTAATTGCAATAGAATAACCAAATGACATTTTCTTAGAATATGAACTACGCGGTGACCTGATTCCCAAAATGGGATACGTAGGCGTCCATTTAAGACTCAGTCCCATTATTATAACAATCAACTATATTTGTTCCGAACTACGTTTGAACTGATTCTCGAGATGGGATACGAAGGCGCTCTTCGAGCTCGATCGCCCAAAATAAACCCAAAGAAACCCCTAGGAAGCCTCTAAGTCATAAAGATTCGAAGATCGCCTCACATAGTACAGATATCTCCAAATTACAACTGGAGCAGAATTTTTGAGATGTCAGTCGGTCCAAGATTTTAAACTAGGAAAGAATTTTTAGAAGATCTCAAAACTTCCACCAACAAATCCAGCAGAAAAGTCAACCGATCTTAAACATTCAACTGGAGCAGAATGTTTGAGAGAGACTCAAAAGTTCATTCATGACGATTCAACGTGCAACATTCAATACAAGGCAACCTTCAACTGGGGAAAAATTTTCGAGGGTGTCTCAAAAATTTCACCAGAACAAATAAAGTGCACACTCAAAGTGCCAATGACGGTCAAAGAACCTCACTCTAAGTGTATGTCATGACATTGAGTTAATAGTTTTTAACATAATAAAAATGTTTAGTCAAATTTGTTCTACAATCAACATCTTTCAAAAATGTTTTTCAAATTATAGCTTAAATTCATCTCTCATAATGTCGAGCCCAAAGAGGGTCGATATTCGAAGAGTAGAGGAACGACACAGCTGGAATCGATTACACAGATTGATCCCATTAAAAACTAATGATTTTTCAGTGTTTGCAGGATCTCGAAACATCATCAGGAGGACATTGGTTTATGACACTAACTTGTTTGCTCATGAGGAAACAGGTACAACAGAGAAGAAACTCCAACACCGGGAGATTGACAACCGGGCTATGAGAATCACAGAAAGAGCAAAGTGCCACAAGTGTAGCATAATCAGGCCCTGAGAGACATGGAAAAGACAAAGTGTGACAAGGGCGGAATAGTCTAGCCTTGAGAGTCACGGAAAGGACAAAGCACCACAACGTCGGCATAATCTGGTCATGAGATCCATAAAAGAACAAAACGGTTATCTGACCGAGAGGGTCACAATCGACAAAAGGATGAAGAAATATAATCCAACCATGAGATCCATAAAAAAATGGCCATCTGACTGAGAGGGTCAAAGCCGCCAAAAGGACGAAAGAAAAAAAATCCAGAAGGGCTATATTTGTCATTGGTATACGAGCCAACGATGTCATAGGTGACATCCACTCAACATTCATACAAAGGAGCCAACAATGTTGGAGGTGACATTCACTCAACAAATAATATGCATGAGCCAACGATGTTAGAGGTGATATTCGCTAAAAAAAAATACACGAGCCAACGGTGTCGTATGTGACATTCACTCAACAAAATATGCATGAGCCAATGGTGCCGAAGGTGGAATTTGCTCTACAAAGTTCGCATGAGCCAATGGTGTTGCAGGTGACATCCGCTCAACATTCATCCAAACGAGCCAATGATGTCAGATGTGACATTTACTCAAAAAATATGCACGAGCTAATAGTGTTGGAGGTGGAATTCGCTCAACAAAAAATACACGAGCCAATAGTATCACATGTGACATTCACTTAACAAAAAAATACATACGAGCTAATGGCGCCAGAGGTGGCATTCGCTCAACCAAATCTGCACGAGCCAACAGTGTCGCAGGTGACATCCGCTCAACATTCATACAAATGAGCCAATGATGTCGGAGGTGACATTCAATCAACAAAATAATATGCACGAGCCAACAATGTCGAAGGTGGTATTCGCTCAACAAAAAATATGCACGAGTCAACGATGTCAGAGGTGACATTTGCTCAACAAAAAAATACACAAGCAAAAGGTGTCGCATGTGACATTCACTCAACAAAAAACATACATGAGCTAACAGTGCTGGGGGTGGAATTCGCTTAACAAAATACGCACGAGCCAATGGTGTCAGAGTAAGCATCCGCTCAAAACAACATCTAGCCAGAGAAATCATACGAGATAGATGGTGTCGGAAGTGTCACCCGCTCAGAACAATCACCCAAGAGGGCATAACCAACACAACCATATATGTATGTCCAAACAAATAATTAAACATGTCAGGTCCTAGCAAATGGAAATAGGTTGGAAGCTACCATAGAAGGGAAGCAAGCACACCAAATCCAGACGCATACGGAGAAAATGTGGAATATTTCTTGGGCAGCCGGTCGAAATAGTGTGCCAACGAGAGTCAAGCTTTCTGGACTTGGGCTTGAATATCACTCCACACCACACTCAATCACAGAAGGGATTTTATTTTTTAAAACCACACAAAAGGTCGGTTTCTTACCGGAAAAGGTTTTCTAAAATTGTCAAAGACATTCTCACATAAGTGATACTCTTTTTAGGCCATCGAGTTGAACTACAAGTGACCTGATTCCCAAAATTGGGGATATGTAGATGAACTCAATATCTGAGGATCGGTCACACTCCAACAAAATCACTTCGGAACTTTTAATTATGAGATTTTGCTTTATTTTACTTTCTTTTTAGCAGTCTAATTGAGTCAAACTATAAGTGGCCTAAATTTTCATACATCTCGAGATATATAGAAAACCAGAGATCGAGGTCCGGCCATAATTTTAAAAAATTGTATAAAATGAGAAGTATTTTTAAATTGGTCGGCTAAAAATTAGGTCGATCAAATTTTACTGCTTAGAGATGGTCCTACCATCACCGAACAATGAAAGGGAAGTTGTTGACACCTAATTTTAATCCTCTATCATTTTATTTAATTATTGAAAGTTCCCAAGTCATAGATGGAGTTGGAATATGCTTTTTATGAGACAAAATAATTTTACAAAATTATTCTGGAAATATTTTGTCATTTCATTTGATAAAATACCATCCAGTATACCTATTGTATATTATATCTTGTTATTACAATATTGTTATCATTGATTGCTATTTTTAAAATTTAAAATAAAAATAATTATGCAATTAATTGTTTGAGTTATCAATTTAAAAATGATCAATATTTTACTCCATCAAATCTCAAGAAATTTGTTTGATTATATAGAATAACTAAATTATGTCTTAATTTCAAAGCATTTTAAACTTAAAAGGATTTTGACATGATTTAAATACCCCATTTCTGATTAATATCAAATGTAGGCTTAATTTGAAGCTATTGATTTAATTAGGTTATAATTGGATTTATTTTAGTCATCTTCTAATTTAAAAAGTGGTCACATTTACAAAATGTGGCTATTACTCTCTTTTTGATTAAAAACGCAGGTGGGCGTCTTTCTTCCTCTTTTAAACCGGCTGAGTCCGACCCAAGAGGACCGCGACCCAGCCCAATGCCTTTTATTATGCACAAAAACAAACCCCAAACCTCATTTGTCACTTTTTCCCAAATCGTCCAAGCCATAGCAACTCTCCTTCGTCTTCACGTCAGAAATGGCAAAATTGCCAGTGTAAGATGCTTTGTAAACTCCTGCTCGTTCATTTGGGGAAAGAGCATTAATTGCTCTTGCCCTAGTACTACTATACGAACACCACAACACAGGTAAGAATCAAACCCCTCTGCGTTGCTTCATCTGTTGATCTTAATGATTTAGAAGCTATTTTTGAGCTAAAATTGGATTAGTTATAGCTTAACCGGGATCCAAGCCCTTTGGTAAAGCCCAAATTAGCCATAATTAGTCCTTCACAAATTAAAACCTTTGCATTTTTGTGTGTGCGAGTTTGATTGAGCGTGGAGTTGAAGAATCAAGCCCCAACCTCGATACTAGGCTACCTCAGAAGAAGGTATTTGCCTCTCCATGTACTTTTCTTTTAAATTAAGTCCATTTACTTGCGTATTTATGTGTTCATGAGCTTGATTGTGTGAATTTATGTCTGTTGATGATTAATATATTACTCAACTAGGATTAAGAGGACATAAAACATCTTGTATGCATATTTAGGCAGTGACAACCTTATTCAGCTGATTTATGAATAATTAATATCCATAATGATTGATTTGGATTTAATGTGGATTCAACATAAGGCTAGGATAATTTGTGACTTGCTTGTTGTAGTTGAAAGACTTGTGTAGTTCTTATTATGCTTTTAACATATTTACCATAGCGATACTAGCATTATATAAATTTTGATAGGTATGTTGGCATCTTGTTTTAGGTTTTCTCATTTGTATCTACTGACCTGAAGTAGTGTAATCTAGGTGTGGTTCAATGAGATGTTTAGCTTTAAAATTAATCTCATGACACCCTATGTTCACTATCAACACCCTCTTATATTTATGAATATATGTGGTTGTGTAAATTGCCTAGCTTTCGACAAAATATGAGCTCAAAATGTTTACTTTCTCTTAATCTGTGATAATGAACTTAGTGTGATCCATCTGTGGGTGTCATAAGCTCCTGACTTAGTATTAAATTTTCATAATCATATAGAAACATTTTAGTAGTTTAAAGGGGAATAAATGCCCTAGTTTTAACAAGTTTTGTGTGTCTAATGACTTCAAGGTGAATATGATGTTTTGTTTGGATATCTGTTGTAGTTATATGAACTCCTATGATTGAACATACTATGTAAATGACCTTCATATGACGTAGAAGAAATCTACGAGTTCTAAGCTGGTTGAAAAGTCCATTACACCTAATTACATGGACTGTTGATGTCATAAAAAGGTGACTTAAGATCCGTTTAGGTTAAAACTGAGTTTGAATAGATCTTAAGTGATATGTTTTGACATAGTGTTGGAAGTGAAGTCATTAGAACCTATAAGTCTTGTCACCTAGGATTAAGTTCAGGTGTTCTGATTCAAGAATATGATAGTATGTTGTTTCTATTTGTTCTTAGTTTAAATATGTGTTATATGTAAGATGCGATGGATGAGTTATGATATCATCCAAACCCTTCTTCTTGAAATTGTTTTGAACATGTTTTATTGATCCATGGGTGTATTAAGGGATATGGGGATTATTATCTTATAGCCTACTGCTAAATAAGTGATCATGTCCATCATATGTAAAGTTTGTCCACTGACTACTTTGTCTTTGGAAGGGTACTAGTATGGATGGTCTTAATGTCACGACCCCTTTTAGGGACCGTGGTGGCACCTATGTATTTCCACCGGTAGACGAATCACTCTCAATTATTCACATGATATAAATAAGAAAAGTGGAGAGATAACAAAATATACAATAATTATCTCATGATTAAATGCGGAATAAAGTCTGAGAAATAACAAATCCCCAAAATCTGGTCAATCATATAAGAGCACTAATAATCTGATACAAGTCTGAATACGACTCGCAGGACAAAACAAAATCTGATAACATAATAGTTTGAACATCAATCACAAATGAAAGACAAGGATAGAATATCAAAAGCATGTTGGAGTTAGCATCTCACTCTGAATACAGAAATCTGCCCGCTCGCTCACACTCCAACTCGAGAACTGGTAGTAAGATCAGTATCTCCACCAAAAAAGATGCAACAAGTGTAGTATGAGTACAAAATATATCCCTTAGACATCATATGACGATAATGACGGAAGATACTTAAAAAGAGATAAATACAAAGTTGATACGAAAGAGCCCTATTCTAGCAATTCAATAACCCAATTACTGTCACAATATTCATGAACGGTTCACAAAATCAGCATATGACCTTGTTCATAAGCACGTAAGTCACCCGGTTCCAGAATAGTCTAATAACATGGTTTCAAGTATCAATGAGTAATCAACAATCCTTATTTATCTAGGAATTCAATCAAGTTTTCAATATAACCAATCCAACACTTAATTCAATAACAGATAATCCATGAAATGATATATGTATGATATGAATGTAATGCATATGTCAGGTACCTTGATTCTCCAGTATACATGCACTAAACTTATTATTATGAGACACACACCTATGGGGGACCCACAAAGTCCATAGACTCTTTCGGAATTTTCCATTGAAGCCTAGCTCTTGGTTGAATAATAACTGTTGCAGGCGTGCAACCCGTCCCTTCGAATATCACCATCATCATCATCTCAGTGTTGCCATAGTCTCATAAGTAATCTCACCTTTCCGGTATCTTGGACCAACAATATTCCATACCATTCTCATATCAGTATCTCAAAACCATGAGTTTATGAATGCAAATGATAGTATAAGATAAGAAGTCCTGATATAATGAGATGCAACCAAGTATAGAGATGAATATCATATGCTTCCAAGAATTTAACAGTGTAACAATCCAAGTACAAACTAGGATATCATATCGAAAGTAGGTGTGATGAATAAATAAAAAATAGCAAATATGACGACAAGCCCACATACGGCGACATGCCTGATCAACCAGCAGTCGGAATCAACATAAGGCTGATTCCTCAAATCACCCATCATCACAGTTCAACACCGGTACTCACTCAAATATTTATCACAACCGGCTGAGTGGGACCCCCAGCACGCCCAATACCCCTAAATATTTATAACTAATTATGTACTTTTATCGGAGTTTAGTGAAAGTAAATCGTAGCCTACCTCTGGGCCGAGCTGGAGCCTCGAACATTCAACTCTCTACGACAGCTTTGCCTTTCCGTTGCGCCTCGTGATAATCGAAGTCTAATCACTCATTTACTATTTGTTAATATAAAGATTACACACATACAATGACATAATCCTTAATAAAGCAATACTTCCAAAACAACCTCGGGCCCATGTCTCTAAGACTCAAACTTTAATATTAAAAAAGTATCAATATATACTAGGTAATCATATCCTTAAGTTAATTGGAAATCTATACTCATTTGGTCCTTTTATTGAACAATATACAAAAAGCCCCAATTTGGAACCCTCCCCAAATCTTAAGAGACTTCCATAATCAAATTAAACTTCACAACATGATAATCTAGCATAACCCATTACTAACTAATAACAATTGAAGTAAACTAATGCATAAATACCCTTTAATGAATATGCAACTCTCTTAATCTGAACGGAATCCACAATCATTCTACCCAATGCACATTCACAATCTATTACCATTAAATGACTTAGAATCATGAAATCAAATCATAAAAGATGGAATTCTTATCCCAAATTGAGAATTTTCTCTTGAAACTTCAGAAACTCTCCCCTTGCGGCTCTAACTTCGAGACTTCCTATTTTGGGAAAATGAGACTGACCTAGGAAATTTAAAAGGACACCTGATCCAGCTATTCTGCCCTAGCGGAATCAACCTCGCTGGCGCGGACTCTCTCCCATGAATAATGACCTCACTGAGGCAGTGTCACTTGACATCTCACCTCTGCGAAACATCGATCCCGACTCCGCAAAGGCATACCTGCCTCTACGGATATCCCATTCGCCAAAGCAGAAACTCAACAGGTTCTCAAACCCCACTTCTGTGAGTTATCCTCCCGCCGAGGTGGACACGCAGGAGCGAACAGAGGTGTCATCGAGGCGAACACCAGACAACAGATCATATAAAACCACTTACTTAAGCACCAAACACCCGGAACACTCCCAAGACCCACCGAACACACACCATACATGCTTCCCCAATGTAAATAGTGCTACGAACTCACTCGTGCCCTCAAATTTCTCATCTAACCGAACTAAGGCATACTTTTCTAAAGAATTTTCTAGGAAAACCAAATATTCAAATTTCATAAATAGCACCACAAAATACATTTGATTATCTCGGGAAGTGAACCAATGACTTAACTAAGTCATAAATGACCATCTGGAGCTAACAGAAACAATGAAATTAGGAAATGAACACATCTACTCAAAAGTCAATGTTGAGTCAAATTATCCAACTCTAAGGTTCTAGTTTTGGGTTTTTTTATCCGCAATTCATGTAAATGGACCTCAAGATTCGTTCCACCTATTTTCGGACAACACAAACCCCACATATAGTCTACGGGAAGGGTAAAATAGTTAAATAGGGGTCTTAGTCTAAAAACAATAGGACGGGTCATTACATCAGATACTAATTACACAAACGTTTGTCCTCGAATAAAGAGAAATATAAGGGGAAACGTATCAGTAATAGTAAACAAGTTAGGATACCTGCTCCGCATGTCGGACTCTGTCTCCCAAGTCGCCTCCTCAATAGGACAGTGCTTCCATTAAACCTTCACAGAAGCTATCTCTTTCGACCTGAACTTCCCTACCTGCCTGTCCAAAATAGTCATAGGCTCTTCCTCGAACTCCAAATTCTAATTAAGCAATACAGAGTATCACTGGATGACATAATATCTGTCATCATGATACTTCTTCAACATAGACACATGGAAAACATAATGAACACCTAAAAGGACTGGTAGCAGAGCCAACTTATGTGCCACATCCCTAATCTCTAAAGGATCTCGAAATGTCCAATATACCTAGGACTCAAATTCCTTATCTTGCCGAACCTCATCATACCCTTCATGGGTGAGACCTTCAGAAGAACTCTGTCACCAACCATAAACTCTAAGTCTCGGACCTTCCAGTCCGCATACTCTTTCTGTCCACTCTGAGCTGCCAAAATCTTATCCTATATCACCTTCACCTTCTGTAAGGAATCTCTCAATAGATCGGTAACCCAAGGCCAAACCTTGAATGCATCAAACCAATCAATCAGAGATTAACATCTCCTACCATACAAAGCCTCAAATAGTGCCATATTAATACTGGAGTGATAGCTGTTGTTGTATGAAAATTCTGCCAAAGGTAAGAACTGGTCCCAATAACCACCAAAATAAATCACACAGGATCGTAACATATCTTCCAAAACCTGAATAGTCCACTCGAACGGACCATCAGTCTGAGGGTAAAATGTTATACTGAGATCCAAGTGAGTACCCAACTCTTTTTGCAAAGTCCGCCAGAAGTGTGAAGTAAACTGAGTCCCCCAGTTTGAGATGATAGAAATAGGGACCTCATGAAGATGAACAGTCTCACAAATGTAGATCTTAACCAACTTCTCTGTATTATAAGTCGTCTGGACCAGAATGAAATGCGCTAACTTGGTCAACCTATCAACAATTACCCAAATAGCATCAAACTTGCCCAAAGTCTTGAGCAATCCCACCACGAAATCCATGGAAATCCTCTCCCACTTCCACTCAGAAATGGGCATCCTCTGAGACACACCTCCGGGTCGCTGGTGCTCATACTTGACCTGCTAACAATTCTGACATCAAGAAACAAACTCCACAATGCCTCTCTTCATCATATCCCACCAATAATGTTGCTTTAAATCTCTGTACATCTTTGTAGCACCTGAATGAATTGAATATCTAGAGCTCTGAGCCTTCTCCATAATCAATCCAGTCAAATCACCAACTCGAGGCACACACACTCTACCCTTAATACTTAAAACCCCTTCACTATTAATCACATCCTCCTTGGTAAGCCTCACAAAATGGTTGGCTAGAGTCTGGACCTCCAATTCCAAAGGACGCTCAGAAATGATCAAACGAGCTGAACTCCCCATGCTGACTGCCTTTCGTCTCAAGACATTTTCCACCACATTGGCCTTGCATGGATGGTACAAAAATGGTGATGCCATAGGCTTTCAACAACTCCATCCACCAACGATGCCTAGAATTCAAATATTTCTAATTAAACATGTTCTAAATACTACGATGGTCGGTATACATCTCACAATCAATGCCATACAATTAATGCCTCCAAATCTTCAAAGCAAACACAATGGCTGCCAACTCTAAATTATGAACAGGGTAATTCTTCCCGTGCACCTTAAATTGGCTCGATGCATAAGCAATAACCTTACCCTCCTGCATTAACACACAACCCAACCCAATCCTAGAAGAATCACTATACACAATAAAGTCCTTTCCCTCCACCGAAAGGGATAAAATCAGGGCTTTGGTCAAAAGATACTTGAGCTTTCGAAAGCTCTCCTCACACTGGTCGGACCACTGAAAAGGCACTTCATTCTGAGTCAAACGCGTCAGATGAGAAGCAATAGAAGAGAAACCCTTAACAAACCGACGATAGTAGCTAGCAAGACCTACAAAACTCTGAATCTCTATCACAGAAGTTGGTCTAGGCCAGTCCCTGACTACCTCTATCTTCTTTGGGTCAACCATAATCCCATCCTTGGACACCATGTGTCCCAAGAATGTCCGATAACTTAACTAAAACTCTCTCTTCAAGAACTTAGCATATAACATCTTCTCCTTCAACAACCCAAAGACCACTCTTAGATATTGCTCATGCTATTCTCGACTCTTCGAATATATCAAGATGTCATTAATGAATACAATCACAAAAGAATCCAAATACAGCTTGAAGATCCCATTCATCAAATCTATGAATGTTGTGGGGGCATTGGTAAGCCCAAATGACATCATCAAGAACTCATAATGACCATAACGAGTCCGGAATGCTATCTTGGGAACATCCTCAACCCGAATCTTCAACTAATGACAGTCAAACCTCAAGTTTATCTTCAAAAACACATAAGCACCCTGAAGCTGATCGAACATGTCATCAATACGAGGGATCAGATACATGTTTCTGATGGTGACCTTGTTCAAATATTTGAAATCAATGCACATATGCATGGTGCCATCATTCTTCACGAACAATATTGGGGTACCCCATGGAGATACACTCAGTCGAATGAAGTCCTTACTAAAAAATCCTAAAGCTGCTCCTTCAACTCTCTCAACTCTGCTGGAGCCATACGGTATAGAGGAATAGAAATAGGTTGAATACCTGATTCGAGATCAATACAGAAGTTGATATCCCTATTTGGTGGCATACCCGATAAATCTGAAGGAAAAACCTCGGCAAACTTGCTCATTATCAGAATAGAATTAAGGAAAGGTGTCTCCACACCCAAATATCGAATATGAGTTCGGTAGGCCAAAAACCCCTTATCTACCAATTTCCTAGCCCGAATGAAAGAAATGATCTTCTTAGGAGCAGGGCTGAGATTGCCTCTCCATTCTAACCTTGAAAGTCCAGGCATTGATAATGTGACTGTCTTGGAATAACTGTCCAGAATCGCATGATATGGTGATAGCCAATCTATCCCAGAATAATAAAAATCAACTATGTCTAATATGACCAAATCTACCCAAGTATCATAACCTATAAAAGTAACCAAGCAATGCCAATAGACTCGATCTACAACCACAGAATCACCCATCGGTGTAGACACATGAATAGGGATATCAAACATATCACACCACATATTCAAATCACCAGAATAATAGGCAGATACATATGAAAATGTAGACTCCAGATCAAATAACACTGAAGCAAATCGATGATAGACTGAGATGATACCTGTGATAACCATATATGATGCCTTAGCCTCTGGTATACCTGGGAATGCATAATAATGAGTGCATCCTCCCTCAGACTGAGTACTCTGCTAGCCACCTCAGCCCGAACGAGCTTCATCTCTCCCTGACTGACATCTGCCACAATTAGTCTGATGGCCACTATGGCCTGACTTAGATCCTCATCGGCTAACCTGATAACCATCCCTAGATGGTTGTGCTGGGGTCCTAGGTGCACGGGATGCACTCAATACAGATCTGGGGAAATCTCTCCTGAAATGCCCAACCTCACCACAGGTGTTACAAGTCCTAGATGCTGAGGGCTGATAGAGATAGAAGAACCTAAACTACCATGATTAGAATATCGAGGCTGAGAACCCCTAAAATACTGCCCCACCATAACTGCTCTACCCCCAGAGACACCATCGGTAATGTCCCTGTCGCCTCACCCTCTTATTGTACTCATATATGGGTATCTTATCTCACAGACTCTACCATCCTCGCATGCTCATCTATAGTATCAAATGAATCCCCAGCTGGCACTAGCTGTAACGTAGCCATCTGAAGGGGATTACTTAAACCTCTCACAAATATCTCATTCTCTCTGCCTCTTTAGGTAGCAATGGCACTGCATAGAGACATAAGGCATGAAAGCGAGTCTTATAATTTGCAACTGAAGAACCCCTATACTAAATCCTCTTAAACTCATCACGCTTTCTCAGACACAAGCTAAAAGGCACATACTTCTCTAGAAATATGCGATAGAACCTAACCTATGACAGTGGAGGTGATTCCACTGGTCGACAGTCAATATAAGCTCTTCACCACTATTTAGCATCTCTTAAAAGCTGAAGGGACACAAAACTAACTCCACGCGACTCAATGATACCCAAGGTATACAACCTCTTGTGACTACTCACAATAAACTCATAAGCATTCTCTTCGGGATGACCATATAACACCTGAGGCTTCATGTTCAAAAAGTTCTCCCAAATCTTCCGCTCATCACGGGTTATAGTTGTCCCTGCAATCAGCTAAGGACCAAACTCTGAAGCAAGAACCTCATCAATACGGGGCACTGACATCGTTGTTGGTTGAACCCCGATAGTATAAAAGTGGGAGTTTGAGTCTGTCCCTCTCCCATATGGATCTAAGAACCACCCAGAATAGTTGTATACACGCTTGCCTGGGCAAAACCATTTAGAACACTCAACAATCTGACTAAGCTGTCCTGTAGAACTGGAGTAATAATAAATCTAGGCTGATCTTGGGCTGGCCCTATCTCTTCCTCAAGTAACTCATGTCGCGCCCTATTTTGACCTGCTCGGGTCAAAGCGGAGCGCGAACGTGTCCGGGTGATTCCTGGGTAAATAGGGTTGAGGAGTCGCCACCTAATTATTTTTACGGTGAATTAGGACACCTAAATATTAAACTAAGTGCTGCAATGTAAACTCCAATTTTAAGGTCTGCGAAACTAGCGAGATTCTAGGTAAGGGTTCTTTATTATCCTAAAGGGAAGGGGTTAGGCATCCTTTAAGATCCGCTAACTTGCGGTTATCCGGTCAAACTCAGGTTAATTATTACTAGGAAAAATGCATGTTTGAAGCATGAAGTTAAAAAATGTTTGCAAATAATTAATAAAAAGAGAATGCATTTTAAAAGGATAGATAAATGTAGAGATTTTTCAAAATATGCATTTATATGATATCTAAAGAGAAATACATGTAGAGTTGAAAAAATATGTTTTTGACAATTGATAGTAAAACAATTTATTTATAATGCCAAGGAAGTAAAATTTTGGGAATCATTGAATTGTAAATTGACAAAAGATAAACCTATTCGGAATGATTAATAAAGCGAATAAAGATGACGAAAGTTGTTTTTTTGAAAATCTTGAATACGCGTGACGAGCCTAGAATAAATAACTAGCGAAGGGTTTCTAAGTTTGAAATTAACCGAGCCTTCAAATAAAATAAGCTAGCGACGGGTTTCAAATCTTAAACTACCCTATGAATTAATCCTAAGTTTGCCTATTCTAAGCATTTCAATAGTTACATAAGTGCGATAAATAATATTACAATACAAAGCGACATAAAAGCTGAATTTAAAGAAAGAAATAAAATAAATAAACTCCGGGGAATAATCTGCCTTTATTTACTTTAATCCCTGCAAGCTGTCAAGAACAAACGGTTAGGAACAGTTAAATACAAATAACTTCATATCCGTATTCAAAACAGTGAATGTTTTGATCACGGGGGGCTCAGACTTAAATTTTGAAAAGAACATTCCAATCACGTCGTGGCTGCAAACATATGACTAATGTAGTTTATTTTGATTGCCTCGCCTACTAAACGTGTTGGTCTCTCGGGTGAAATAGAAAAGATCACTATAATCACGTCGTGGCTGCGAATATATAACTTGTTGGTTATTTTAGTCACCTCGCCTACTAAACATGTTGATCTCGGATAAAAGGTTAAGTCTTCATCATTGCCCAGAAGTTATATTTCCGTCTTTGCAATTGTGGAGGCCTCAAAATCGACGGATATTTTTCATCGGCCAGTGGTGTATTGTGTTCAAATCAGTAAAATTTAAAAATGAAACAGTAAACAGCAGCAGCAGACGGTAAAACAGTAAGCAGAAAATAATTTCCGAAAAAGACACGGTGTTTAGTTTAAAACAGTAAAAACAGTAAAACAGATATTTGAATCTTTGAAACAATGGGTGGAACAGAAAGCAATGTTTGAAAGGTGCGGTGTTCATTTAAAGCAAGAAATGATAAAAGCGATAAAGCGATGTCTGAAGCGGGAGCAAAGCGAAACGAGAAAAATAGCGCCCGAACAGACGCGGTATTTATTCAAAAGCGATAAAAATAGTAAAGTCGAAATATTGCGGTTGTCCAAAGCGATTTTAAACCAATTTGTTTTCACCGAGAAAAACAAAGAATTGGGTTTAAAAATAACGCAGAAGTGGGCTTGAAACGCGAAGCGATGGGCATGTCTGAAAGCGACCTAAAGTAGCGAGCTTTTAGCCAAGAAAACAACAAAGAATTGTGCTAAAAATACAGCGGTGATAAGACATCAAATGAGCTCAAAATGCAGCGATAAAATGTTTCGAAAAGAAGTGTAAATGGTCCAGTTACAGCGGTAATGCGCGTAAACGCGATAGCGAATAATGTCTCAAAAGTGCGATGATTAGCCCAAGTGTTGCAAAGAATCGGCGATCTCAGTAATCAGCAGCCAAAATGCAACAAAACCCGTAACTGTAACTATTTAAAGATGGCATGTATCCGAATCTCAAGGTGCAACAGATACCACAACCACCGGTAACACAAAGAACGACGTAAAGGGAAAGGTAAACTTAAAAAAACAAATCACACTAAACCTTAAATTTGAAAGATAAGAAGACAAAGAGGGGGCTACCACCATTCATTTCCGATGCTGCAACAAGATTCAAAAGGCTTCTTGAACCTTAGGCATGGCGAGCTATCGAAGAAGGCTAAACCAAACCCAAAGCTTGCCTTGAATTTCAGCCAGCATAATAATATAATAAAAAAGATTTCAAACAAGGGAATTATCAATTTGGGACTAGCTAAATACACACATGGGCACAGATCGATTAACATACTAATATGGTAAACCAAATGACTCAGAAGGAATTATATGCTGTCTCATGGATGCAGTCTAGCATTTAGATAGATAAAGACATATAGATGATTAGTTCAGAAGACATTTTAGGACATGGAGATGGGCGAATATCTATTTAAGACAAAATTTCAAAGAGGTACAGAATCATTTAAGCTATACTAAGCACACAAGACCATTTTTTGTTATGTATTGGACATATTGACATTTAGAGGAATAACTCATAACATATCATACTTATTAGACTTACTAGGTAAGGCAAAGGTGTATTCAGTTCATCAAACATAACTAACATGCAGAAATAGTTAACTGACTCTTTAGGAATAATGTCTTAGATTATACAGAACCACTGGTGGTCTAATTACACATATATGGACATATTCATGCTGTACACTAGTCAATGTAACATCTTTGAGGTAACATCGCTTAATCAGGCTAGCATACATGTAGGTACACTGTCATAGCACAAAATGGTCCAAATAGTAGCCTAAGCATGGTCTAAGTAGAACCAAACTAGGCAAGTCAGTGGCATGTCATGATTCAGGAGGTTCACATTAAAGGATGAGACATCTTGACACTTAATGGATAGCACACACTAGCATTAGGCGGATTGGCATTAGGCGAGAATGAGCAGACTCAATTCCAACAAGTGAAATGAAACAATTGCACTAATATCAGGCCAGTGTAGGTATGAAGAGTAGATCCAGGCATAACAAGAAAGAATACCCAGATGTCTCAACACCAAGTCAAACAAATTCTGTTATCTTATCCATGTACAAGACATCAAATATTAAAGGAACAAGCAACATATATTGACACAGAGAACTTGGGGCAACTTTTCTAGATCAGATAGCATGTTTCCTGATTTTTAGGTCAAGCCTAATCAAGAATCAGAAAGACAGAACCAGTTTATAACCTTAGCAAGAAATCAAAAATCATTGCAGTCTCATATAATCACTCCTTATTTATCATACATCAGAGGGAACTTGGCAGTAGCAACACGAACAAAACTAGAATTAACCGCAACATGTCCTTTACTCAACAAACTGTTTGACGTAGATAGGCATGCTTGTAATTCAGATCCATAGCAAGAAAAGACAACACACACTCACATGTAGATAATGCATAACTCAATAAGAATCAAAGACCTTCATATCCCTAAGTTTAGACCATTTCTTAGATTTTTCTATTCACTTAAGCAGTTTTAACATTTGGACTATACCCTATACATGCTTCCTTCATGAAACATAATCACAAACCACATATGGAATGCATTAGAAACTATGGCTTAACAGGGTATAAACTGGTTCAAATAATGCAAATCACTAATGTAAATGTCATTCAAGCAAACTCTAGAGGTAGGACATGATACAAGATAACTTGGGAGACTTCACATGTTAATATCGAGGCCTTTTAACACTTAAACAGGTAAGGCAAGTGTGTTATCAGTTCAGTGGACTCAGCAAAATAAGTATGATTCAACATTCGAATCCAATATGATCACACGATGTCCATAAAATCAACACACACACAAAGCTTCTTACCATATTAAGTATAAATCTGATAATACAAGGAAATCATTTCTAAACATTAATTGCCAATTAAACCAGCTAACATACTTGACACAATAATGAACATAATAGCAAAAATGCCTATCTTATCACATAATTAACAACAAAACACATAAAAATACAGAAAACATACTGAGAGGAATTTGTATTTACTGACCTTCTCCGGGGAGCGAACCGAGGCGTGTTTCGAATCGTCGAATCCGCTCGGAGACGTTATTTTGGAATTCTGATTTTTGCGATTTCGGAATTCTGATTTTGGATGCTGAATTTCTGATTTTGGAATGCTGCTTTTTACTTCTTTTGACCCGACCCGGAAGTGACCCGACCCGGAAGTGACCCGACCCGGAACCGAAAAAAAAAATAGTGGAAAATGGCACAAATTCCAGATTCTTCAACACCAAAAACCAATAATCTCGACCTATTTTCGGAATCTTTAAGTTGAAGAACACATGCAAGAACAAAGAATCTTTTAAGTAGATTTCGAATTTTTGAAATCCGGAATCTTCCCAATAGTGAAGAACACAAACAGAGTAAAAAGTAAAACCTTTAAGAAAATTTCGGACTCATAAACATAAATTTTCGGACTTAAAATCGACCCCAAAAACTCTAAAAAATCGACTTTAAAGACAGATTTTCGGACCTCCAAAAATGAAGAACAAGGGGGATATTTATAGGTCTCAAACCCAGCGTTCAACCCCCTCATACCCCCCCCCCTTAAAAATGAATTCAAATTTCAAAATAAAGGGGGGACAAAATCTGATTTTTGGGGCGTGTGTTGCGGATTTTGGGGGGTATGGGTCGAAGTGACAGGAGGGGTGTGGTGGTGTCAGGGTTTGGTGGTGTAGGGGTATGGTGGCCGGCGGGTTTTGGGGGATAGGGGTGTGGGTCGGCTGATGGAGTAGAAATGGGTTTTTAGGTTTTGTTTTCTTTTCTTTTTGAAATGGGGGTAAGGGAATGGGTTAAAGAGGAGAGGCGATGGGTCGGGTTTGGGTTCTTTGGGCAGTCATTTGGTGGCCAGTTGGGCCTGGGGGAGTGGGCTTTGGTTTAAGGGTGTTGGGTTTTGGGATTTGGGAATTGGTTTTTTTTTTTAAATGGTTGGGCTTGGAGTTTATTTTGTGGGTGTGGTTTAAATGGGATTGTGGGGGGTTGGACTTGTGGATGTTTTGAATAAAAGGGGAAGGGATGTTGGGAATTTAATTTGGGGATTGGGCTTGGACGAAAAAATGAGTTTTAATTTAGGTTAGGTAGAAATTGTATTGGGTTAGGAATTGAAAAATATAAAATGGGTTTAATATTAAAACATATTTATATATATATATATATATATATATATATATATATATATATATATATATTTTGTAAAAGATGTGAATTATTTAAAATAGCGTAACGATGTGATAAAAATATAATATTTGCGAAATGTTTAATGCTTAAAAAAAAATGTAAATGCGACGCAATTTTGTGAGAATAAATAACATAGAATTTTCGGATAACTTATGATTATTATAAAATGCAAATGATATAAAATATGCGAATAATAATAATAATACGAAGATACACACATATATGCCTATATTTTAAAATTATTTTAAAAGTGTCAAAATATTAAAAATTACGAATAAAATCATAAAAGATGGGACAAAATTGGGTGTCAACAGATGCCCCTCTTTGGACAAAGAAGTTGACTGAGTAGCCAATTTTGTCCCGATCATCGGGACTGCATGGTAAGAAATAGAATCCCCGGGGGGAAGTGAAGTTGCAAAAAGATGGTGCACATTCAAGAAACAATGCCCCAGTGTCGACCTAGGATGACACTGGTCGCAGATGTGAGAAACTAATGGAAAAGAGCGGATCGACGTTCGAAGTAGGTCGTTGACCAAATTGCCTCGGTTCGCTGTAAGAGATAGTCCCACGCTGTGATGAAGTTCTGTAGCGATCTTTGTGATGAAGTTCCTGCAAATTGAAAACTCCTGCAAACTAAAGCTTAAGATATAATTAGTGTATAATCACGAGAAAATATTGTAGAAAATAACTTGGAAATACCGCATTAGGAGGTGGGCGCTGGTGAAATTAAAATACCCTCGTTATAAGGTGGGCGCTGGTGAAATTAAAATTCCCTTGTTATAAGGTGGGCGCTGTTGAAATTAAAATACCACTTGTTATAAGGTGGGCGCTGGTGAAATTAAAATTCCCTTGTTATAAGGTGGGCGCCTGACTGAAATTAAAATACCTTTGTTATAAGGTGGGCGCGTGGCTGAAATTAAAATTCCGCTGTTATAAGGGGGGCGCCGATCAAATTAAAATTCCCTTGTTATAAGGTGGGCGCCTGACTGAAATTAAAATTCCCTTGTTATAAGGTGGGCGCCTGACTGAAATTAAAATACACGTATTATGAGGTGGGCTCCTGAAATGACGTCGTTGGATCGACGTGTTGTGTTGAAGACGTCGTTGTAATGTTGTTGACGTCGCTGTTGTATAGACTTTGCTGATGTCGTCGTTGTATAGACGTTGATGATGTCGTCGTTGCATAGACGTTGATGATGTCGTCGTTGTATAGACTTTGCTGATGTCGTCGTTGTATGGACGTTGATGATGTCGTCGTTGCATAGACGTTGATGATGTCGTCGTTGCATAGACGTTGATGATGTCGTCGTCGTATAAACTTTGCTGATGTCGTCGTTGTATAGACGTTGATGATGTCGTCGTTGCATAGACTTTGCTGATGTTGTTGTTGTTGTAAAGAATAGTTGTCGTGTTGCCGTAACGTCGTGGACGTTGTTGTAATGCTGTTGAAGATAGTTGATGTGTTGCAGTTACGTCAATGACGTTGTTGTAATGCTGTAAAAGATAGTTGCTGCGTTGAAGACGTCATTGTAATGTTGTTGACGTCGTTGCAATCTTTGTAAAGATATTTGTTGTCTTTCTTTATGCTTGCCGATGACGTTGTTGTAATGATGTTTGCTATTGCAGATAGTTGTTGTGCTGAGGGCGTCGTTGTAATGCTGTTGACGTCGTTGTAATGCTGTAAAAGATATTTGTTGTGCTGCAGTAACGTCGTGGACGTTGTTGTAATGTTGTAAAAGACAGCTGCTGCGTTGAAGACGTCATTGTAATGCTGTTGACGTCGTTGTAATGTTGTAAAAGATAGTTGTTGCGCTGAAGACGTCATTGTAATGCTGTTGACGTCGTTGAGATGCGGTAAAAGATAGTTGCTGCATTGCCGTAAAAGATAGTTGCTGCGTTTGAAGACGTCATTTGACGTCGTCGAGATGCGGTAAAAGATAATTGTCGTGCTGCGTTGCTGTAAAAGATAGCTGCTGCGTTGAAGACGTCATTGTAGTGCTGTTGACGTCGTTGAGATGCGGTAAAAGATGATTGTCGTGCTGCCATAACGTCGATGACGTTATTGTAATGTTGTCCTGTTGTAAGAGATGTAAGTGACGTCCTTGCCGTCAGTTTGCTGTAATAGGGTTCCACGTTGTGCTGAATCTTCTGCCGATCCAAACTCATGTGAATTGAAATGTCGTCCTGGCACGGGCGAAAATGTGATGCGACGTCTTTGCCGTCGGGTTTGCCTTGTTGTCGTTCTTTGTGATTCGAAATAACATCTTTGTACAGACATAATAGTCGGGACCCTGTAGGTCAAGATGACGTCTTCGTACAAATGCAGAACAAGAACGTAATCCTTGTAGTGAGTTGTGGTGCCGAAATTTTTTGGGGAATTGATCAAAACTGATGTGGCTTCCCTGCTTTTTCAACCTGAAGAACCTGTACTCAAAGAAAATTTGTGAGTTTGGGGAGGGGCGGTTGATTCGCGTTGACTTGGTAGCTTTGGCTCTTGATAGCTGCATGTCCTGCTGATTTGGACCTGTAGCCCCTGTCTGGTTCCCAGTCTTGGCTAACCGTTAATGAAAACATTTGTTGAAAATAATTTATTTATAAGGAAGTATGCTTATCATTAAAAAGTTCTTGTCGGACTCTAATGAAACTATTTGGTGAAAATAAATTGTGTATAAGAAAATATGCATATTAGTAATAAAAATCTTGTCAAACTCTAATGAAAGTATTTGTTGAAAATAAATTGCTTATAAGAAAGTATGCCTATATGTAAAAGTTCTGTCGAGCAGTGACATGTCGTGAAACAAAGCAAACGTCTTATCCAAAATCCTCTTAGGCTGAAGACTTAGTTTGTCGATGCTTTTCCATGTTTTCGGCGTCCTCCGGCAGTGATCCCTTAAAAATGCCCCAGTTTCCGATATGTGAGGATGATGATCTTTTGAACCGACAACCGAGTCTTGTGTAGATTGCTTGCCTGTCCTATCAGGGCGATCAGATGGGTGCATTTTTCAGATGTTAGATAAAGGAGAAAATATTTCCTAATGGTGGGACCGAAGCCGATTTAGGCCGCCTACGTATCCCCATGAGGGAATCAGGTCATGACGTAGTTCATTACAAGCAAAGGAGATTGTAAGGGTTTTTCTAAAGATGGGACCGAAACCGATGTGGCCGCCTACGTATCCCGCCGAGGGAATCAGGTCATAACGTAGTTCAGGTGGTGGCAGTGGTGATTTGTGAAGGGGGGGGGGGGTTAGGGTTTCGTTTTTTTTTTTGTTTTGGGTTTTGGGGAATTAAAAGGGATGGGGGTTATGGGCTTGTTTTGGTGTGGTAGAAAATTGGGGGTTTGTTTTGTTTTGTGGGGTATTGATTTATTTTGGGTGAGGGGAGATTAAATGGGTTAGAAATTGTTTTGGGTTTAAAAAAAATATAAAAGGGGAAGTTGTATTGTTTTGGGTTTGGAAATTGTTTTTGGTTGGAAAATGAAAAATGGGTTATGGGTTTAAAAATATAAAAGGGGTTTAATATTAAAATATTATTTTTGTTTTGTAAAAGATGTGAATTATTTAAAATAACATAACGACGTGATAATAATAAATAAAAAAAATATAATATTTGCGAAATGTTTAATGCTTAATAAAAGGAAAATGCGATGCAATTTTGCGAGAATAAAATAACATAGAATATTATGGATAAAACTATGATTATGATAAAGATGCAAATGATAGTAAAAAATGCGAATAATAATAATAATAAGATATATACACATATATGCCTATATTTTAAAATTGTTTTAAAAGTGTCAAAAATATTAAAAATTACGAATAAAAATCATAAAGGATGGGACAAAATTGGGTGTCAACAGATGCCCCTCTTTGGACGGAGACGATGAAAGAGTTTTCGGCCAAAGAAGTTGACTGAGTAGCCAATTTTGTCCCCAGTGGAGTCGCCATGCTGTCGCGCCCTATTTTGACCTGCTCGGGTCAAAGCGGAGCGCGGACGTGTCCGGGTGATTCCTGGGTAAATAGGGTTGAAGAGTCGCCACCTAATTATTTTTACGGTGAATTAGGACACCTAAATATTAAACTAAGTGCTGCAATGTAAACTCCAATTTTAAGGTCTGCGAAACGAGCGAGATTCTAGGTAAGGGTTCTTTATTATCCTAAAGGGAAGGGGTTAGGCATCCTTTAAGATCCGCTAACTTGCGGTTATCCGGTCAAACTCAGGTTAATTATTACTAGGAAAAATGCATGTTTGAAGCATGAAGTTAAAAAATGTTTGCAAATAATTAATAAAAAGGGAATGCATTTTAAAAGGATAGATAAATGTAGAGATTTTTCAAAATATGCATTTATATGATATCTAAAGAGAAATACATGTAGAGTTGAAAAAATATGTTTTTGACAATTGATAGTAAAACAATTTATTTATAATGCCAAGGAAGTAAAATTTTGGGAATCATTGAATTGTAAATTGACAAAAGATAAACTTATTCGGAATGATTAATAAAGCGAATAAAGATGACGAAAGTTGTTTTTTTGAAAATCTTGAATACGCGTGACGAGAACTATTTAAAGATGGCATGTATCCAGAATCTCAAGGTGCAACAGGATACCACAACCACCGGTAACACAGCAACGACGTAAAGGGAAAGGTAAACTTAAAAAAAAACAAATCACACTAAACCTTAAATTTGAAAGATAAGAAGACAAAGAGGGGGGCTACCACCATTCATTTCCGATGCCGCAACAAGATTCAAAAAGCTTATTGAACCTTAGGCATGGCAGGCTATCGAAGAAGGCTAAACCAAACCCAAAGCTTGCCTTGAATTTCAGCCAGCATAATAATATAATAAAAAAGATTTCAAACAAGGGAATTATCAATTTGGGATCAAGCTAAATACACATGTGCACAGATCGCTTAACAAACTAATATGGTAAACCAAATGACTCAGAAGGAATTATATGCTGTCATGGATGCAGTCTAGCATTTAGATAGATAAAGACATATAGATGATTAGTTCAGAAGACATTTTAGGACATGGAGATGGGCGAATATCTATTTAAGACAAAATTTCAAAGAGGTACAGAATCATTTAAGCTATACTAAGCACACAAGACCATTTTTTGTTATGTATTGGACATATTGACATTTAGAGGAATAACTCATAACATATCATACTTATTAGACTTACTAGGCAAGGCAAAGGTGTATTCAGTTCATCAAACATAACTAACATGCAGAAATAGTTAACTGACTCTTTAGGAATAATGTCTTAGATTATACAGAACCACTGGTGGTCTAATTACACATATATGGACATATTCATGCTGTACACTAGTCAATGTAACATACTGGGGCAGAACACTGCTTAATCAGGCTAGCATACATGTAGGTACACCTGTCATAGCACAAAATGGTCCAAATAGTAGCCTAAGCATGGTCTAAGTAGAACCAAACTAGGCAAGTCAGTGGCATGTCATGATTCAGGAGGTTCACATTAAAGGATGAGACATCTTGACACTTAATGGATAGCACACACTAGCATTAGGCAGAATTGGCATTAGGCAGAATGAGCAGACTCAATTCCAACAAGTGAAATGAAACAATTGCACTAATATCAGACCAGTGTAGGTATGAAGAGTAGATCCAGGCATAACAAGAAAGAATACCCAGATGTCTCAACACCAAGTCAAACAAATTCTGTTATCTTATCTATGTACAAGACATCGAATATTAAAGGAACAAGCAACATATATTGACACAGAGAACTTGGGGCAACTTTTCTAGATCAGATAGCATGTTTCCTGATTTTTAGGTCAAGCCTAATCAAGAATCAGAAAGACAGAACCAGTTTATAACCTTAGCAAGAAATCAAAAATCATTGCAGTCTCATATAATCACTCCTTATTTATCATACATCGAGAGGAACTTGGCGTGTAACACGAACAAAACTAGAATTAACCGCAACATGTCCTTTACTCAACAAACTGTTTGACGTAGATAGGCATGCTTGTAATTCAGATCCATAGCAAGAAAAGACAACCCACACTCACATGTAGATAATGCATAACTCAATAAGAATCAAAGACCTTCATATCCCTAAGTTTAGACCATTCCTTAGATTTTTCTATTCACTTAAGCAGTTTTAACATTTGGACTATACCCTATACATGCTTCCTTCATGAAACATAATCACAAACCACATATGGAATGCATTAGAAACTATGGCTTAACAGGGTATAAACTGGTTCAAATAATGCAAATCACTAATGTAAATGTCATTCAAGCAAACTCTAGAGGTAGGACATGATACAAAATAACTTGGGAGACTTCACATGTTAATATCGAGGCCTTTTAACACTTAAACAGGTAAGGCAAGTGTGTTATCAGTTCAGTGGACTCAACAAAATAAGTATGATTCAACATTCGAATCCAATATGATCACACGATGTCCATAAAATCAACACACACACAAAGCTTCTTACCATATTAAGTATAAATCTGATAATACAAGGAAATCATTTCTAAACATTAATTGCCAATTAAACCAGCTAACATACTTGACACAATAATGAAACATAATAGCAAAAATGCATATCTTATCACATAATTAACAACAAAACACATAAAAATACAGAAAACATACTGAGAGGAATTTGTATTTACTGACCTTCTCCGGGGAGCGAACCGAGGCGTGTTTCGAATCGTCGAATCCGCTCGGAGACGTTATTTTGGAATTCTGATTTTTGCGATTTCGGAATTCTGATTTTGGATGCTGAATTTCTGATTTTGGAATGCTGCTTTTTACTTCTTTTGACCCGACCCGGAAGTGACCCGACCCGGAACCGAAAAAAAAAACAGTGGAAAATGGCACAAATTCCAGATTCTTCAACACCAAAAACCAATAATCTCGACCTAATTTCGGAATCTTTAAGTTGAAGAACACATGCAAGAACAAAGAATCTTTTAAGTAGATTTCGGATTTTTGAAATCCGGAATCTTTCCAATAGTGAAGAACACAAACAGAGTAAAAAGTAAAACCTTTAAGAAAATTTTGGACTCATAAACATAAATTTTTGGACTTAAAATCGACCCCAAAAACTCTAAAAAATCGACTTTAAAGACAGATTTTCGGACCTCCAAAAATGAAGAACAAGGGGGATATTTATAGGTCTCAAACCCAGCGTTCAACCCTCATACCCTTAAAAAGCGAATTCAAATTACAAAATAAATGGGGGACAAAATCTGTTTTTGGGGGGGTGTGTTGGGGATTTGGGGGGGTATGGGTGGAAGTGACGGGAGGGGTGTGGTGGTGTCAGGGTTTGGTGGTGTAGGGGTATGGTGGCCGGCGGGTTTTGGGGGATAGGGGTGTGGGTCGGCTGATGGAGTAGAAATGGGTTTTTAGGTTTTGTTTTCTTTTCTTTTTGAAATGGGGGGTAAGGGAATGGGTTAAAGAGGAGAGGTGATGGGTCGGGGTTGGGTTCTTTGGGCAGTCAGGTGGTGGCCAGTTGGGCCTGGGAGTGGGCTTTGGTTTAAGGGTGTTGGGTTTTGGGATTTGGGAATTGGTTTTTAAAATGGTTGGGCTTGGAGTTTATTTTGTGGGTTTGGTTTAAATAGGATTGTGGGGGTTGGACTTGTGGATGTTTTGAATAAAAGGGGAAGGGATGTTGGGAATTTAATTTGGGGATTGGACTTGGACGAAAAAATGGGTTTTAATTTAGGTTAGGTAGAAATTGTATTGGGTTAGGAATTGAAAAATATAAAAGGGGTTTAATATTAAAACATATATATATATATATATATATATATATATATATATATATATTTTGTAAAAGATGTGAATTATTTAAAATAGCGTAACGATGTGATAAAAATATAATATTTGCGAAATGTTTAATGCTTAAAAAAAAATGTAAATGCGACGCAATTTTGTGAGAATAAATAACATAGAATTTTCGGATAACTTATGATTATTATAAAATGCAAATGATATAAAATATGCGAATAATAATAATAATACGAAGATACACACATATATGCCTATATTTTAAAATTATTTTAAAAGTGTCAAAATATTAAAAATTACGAATAAAATCATAAAAGATGGGACAAAATTGGGTGTCAACAACTCATCATGAGGCTCAACAATCCGCTCACAGGAGACTGATCTAGCATGAGTCTGACCGACTCCATGTGCCCCACCTCAAGCAAGTGAGGGCTCTACCTCAGCCTCGATCACGTCCTCTACCACTACCACACATTGCAGGTGCATGTGCCGATACCTCCTCCCTCGCTGCGTCGGCACGAGTCTTCACCATCTGTGAGAGAATATGAACAAAGGTCAAATACCAATTTGATTCAACTTAGCACGAAAGGAATGAGAAAAGTGAAATTTCCTAAATGTCTCATAACCTCTCGAAGATAAGTACAGACGTATTTGCACCAATTCGCGAGACTCTATTAGACATTACTCTTGTATTCAAGACCGTTTAACCTAAAACTTTGATACCAACTTTGTCACGACCCCTTTTAGGGAACGTGGTGGAATCTACGTATTCCTACCGATAGGCGAACCACTCCTAATAATTCATATGATAATAAGGAAAAGCAGAGAGATACCAAAATATACAATAATTATCTCATGATATAAATGCGGAATAAAGTCTGAGAAATAACAAATCCTCAAAATCTGGTCAATCATACAAGAGCACTAACAATCTAATACAAGTCTGAATATGACACGCATGCCAAAATGAAATCTAATAACATAAGAGTTTGAACATCAATCACAAATAAAAGACAAGATAATGATAGAATATCCAAGGCATGCCGGAGGTAGCATCTCACCCTGAATACAGAAATCTACCCACTCGGACTCACACTCGAGCTTGCAATCTCGTAGTTGGATCAGTATCTGCACCAAAAAAGATGTAGCTATATCATGAGTACAAAACGTACCCCGTAGGCATTATAGGCCGAAAATGACAGAAGATACGTAAAAAGAGATAAATACCAAGTTGATACATAATAGCCATATTCAAGCAATTCAATAACCCAATTACTGTCACATTATTCAAGAACGGTTCACAAAATCAGCATATGAGTTTGTTCATATAAGTTTTCATAAGCACGTAAGTCAGGCGGTTCTAGAATAGTCCAATAGAATGATTCCAAGTATCAATGAGTAATCAACAATCCTTATTTATCCAAGAATTCAATAAAGTTATCGATAACCAATCAAACACTTAATTCAATAACAAATAATCCATGAAATAATATATGTACGATATGAATGCAATGCATATGCTAGGTACCTAATTCTCCAGTATACATGCGCTCAAGTTGTTATTATCAGACGCATACCCACGGGGGACCCATGA
Source organism: Anisodus acutangulus (assembly GCA_029783415.1). Taxonomy (NCBI): domain Eukaryota; kingdom Viridiplantae; phylum Streptophyta; class Magnoliopsida; order Solanales; family Solanaceae; genus Anisodus; species Anisodus acutangulus. The sequence continues at coordinate 30,131,074 of CM056494.1, forward strand.
GGTCCATATACTCTTTTGGAATTTTCCATTGGAGCCAAGCTCTTGGCTGAATAATAATTGTTGCAGGAGTGCTACCAGTCCCTTCGAATATCATCATCTTAATCTGAGTGTTGCCATAGTGTCATAAGTAATCTCACATTTCTGGTCTTTTGGACCCACATCATTCCACTCAACTCTCATATCAAGATCTCAGAACTATGAGCGTATGAATGCAAATGATAGTATAAGACAAGAGGTCCTGATGTAATGAAATGCAACCAAGTATAGAGATGAATTTCATATGCTTCCAAGAATTTAAAAACATAACAATCCTAGTACAAATCAGGATATCATATCTGAAGTAGGTATGATGAATAATCAAATAATAACTAATATGATGACAAGCCCAATCAATCAGCAATCGAAACCAACATAGGGCTGATTTCCCAAATCACCCATCATCGGTACCCACTCAAACATTCATCACAACTGGCTGAGTGGGACCCCCAGAACACCCAATACCCCTCAATATTTATAACTAATTATGTACTTCTATTGGAGTCTAGTAAAAGTAAACAGTAGCCTACCTCTAGGCTGAGCTGTAGCCTCGAATAGTGAACTCTCTATGATAGCCTTGCCCTTCTATTGCGCTTCATGATAATCGAAGTCTAATCATACATATACTATTTCTTAATATAAAGCTTACACACATACAATGACATAATCTTTAAGAAAGTAAGACTTCCAAAACTAACCCAGGCCCATGTCGCTAAGACTCAAACTTTAATATTCAAAAAGTATCAATACATACTAGGTAATCATATCCTTAAGTTAATTGGAAACCTATACTCATTTGGGCTTTTAATTGAAAAATATACAAAAAGCCCTAATTTGGAACCCTCCCTAAATCATAAGAGACTTCCATAATCAAATTAAAGCTCACAACATTATAATCTTGCATAACCCATATCTAATTAATAACAATTGAATTAAACTAATCCATAAACATACTTTAATCAAGTATGCACCTTTCTTAATCTCAATGGAATCCACAAATCATTCTACCCAATGCACATGCACAATCTATTACCATTAAATGACTTAGAATCATGAAATCAAATCATAAATGATGGATTTCTTACCCCAAATGGAGGATTTGCTCTTGAAACTTTAGAAACTCTCCCCCTGCGGTTCTAACTTCAAGACTTCCTATTTTGGGAAAAAGAGGCTGACCTAGGAAATTTAAAAGGACACATGATCCTGCAATTTCGCCCCAGCGGAATCGATCTTGCTGGTGCGGACTCGCTCCTGTGAACAATGATCTCGTTAAGGCGGTGTCACTTGACACATCGCCTCTGTGCAACAGTGATCCCAACTCCGCAGAGGTGCACCCGCCCCTGTGGATATCCCATACACCAGAGCGGAAACTCAATAGATTCCTAAATCTCACTTCTGCGAGCTAGCCTCATGCCGAGGCGTACACACAAAAGCGAACAGATGTGTCACCGAGGTGGACACCAGACACCAGATCATATAAAACCATTTAGTCCTACACCATACCCCCAAAACACTCCCGAGACTTCCTGGGCACAAAACAGACATGCTCCCCCAAGGTAAATAGTGCTACAAACTCACTCGTACTATCGAATTTCTTATCTAACCAAGTTAAGTCATACTTTTCTAAAGAATCATCCGGAAAAACCAAATATCCAAATTTCACAATTAGAACCACAAAGTACATATTATTGTCTCGGAAAATGAATTAATGACTTGACTAAGTCATAAATGACCCACCGAAGTTACCAAAAGTGACGATACTCGAAAATGAATCCATCCACTTAAGAATTAATCTTGAGTCAAACTATCTAACTCTAAGGTTTTAGTTTTGGGGGTTTCATCCGAAATTCATGTAAATGGACCTTGGGATCCATGCCACCCATCTCCATGCATCACAAACCCCACATAGAGTCTATGGGCATGGTAAAATAGTCAAATAGATGTCACAAGCTAAAAATAACAGGATGGGTCGTTACACTTAAAAACCTATGCCTCATGTTTTGTGAACTTTGTTAAGTTGGTATGGTATCCATCACTTTGAATCATAATAACATGTTTGACTGAAATGTTTGGTCTATGTGTAAGTACATGAGAACCATGACTAGAGTAGCTTTTCACATGTTGTAATATCATCTTGTTTGGTCTGTGTGTTTGGTTCTCAAGTCATGACATATATATTGAGCATAAGCTCAGTTATTTGCATTTTAGTTAAGCTTCCTCTTGTGTTTTCAATTAACCAAAGCTGTCAGGAATGCTTAGTTAAGAATGTCTGCATCTCCTTGTAAATGCCATGTTACCACTGCCTATCTATGAGTTCATTAACCTAATTTAAATGCATGTGTAAGTTAAGAATAAAAGCTTCAGAATCAATATGCTAGTTGACACATGTTACCAACAGTCTCAAAATGATAAAGTTAGGATAATTTCTAGCATGTTAGTTAATAGAGTTGATTCAAAAGTTCCTCTAGACCTCTGCATGATAATTAAGTCCAAATACCTTTTTTGTTTGCCTCTATTCCCATGCCTATTTACATCTAAATTGGTTAAGGTTACCAATGATATATAGGGTGTTGCTATCATATCTGCTAAGTAGAGTACATGTAATAATGTTGAAGAAAGGATACATGTATTATATGTGATTCTTTTTGGGAGTTGTTCTCTTTTTTCTCTTAATACTTGCCTTTAAAAGGTGTTGGTATACACTTAGATATACAATCGGTATATTAAATATACCCAGTATATATGATATATGAGGTAAGTATATCCCTATGTATATTATATGGGAGTTTTCAAGTGAGTCACTGGTTGAGTGGGCCCGACCCATCTACATTGCTTCTCTTTGATTGCTGCTTTTGTATCAATGACTGCGTTGGGCCCATATAGTTGTCCATTCTTTTAATCGATTGTCAATTCCTCTATTAATATGGGCAAGCCCAATTCGATGTCTTTTCTTATGTCTGAAAAATATGCCTAAGTAGGGGCTGCTGTTAATTATTCTATTATGTGGCTGCTTCTAACTTGTTTGACATAGGCCTTAACTATTAGATATACACTGATCTCTCTAAACTAATGCATAACGTGTGTTTAATTTAGGATTACTTGCACTTACTTAGATAATTATAGATACTTTCTAATTGGGTTTTTGTTTTCCCCTCTTCCCTTCTTCTGCCAACACATGAAGACTTGGGCCCCTCCAAGGCCTGTCATCCTTCTTCTAGATAGTTGGGCCAAGGCCCAACTAAGACATCTTTGATCAAGTCCATTTATGTAGCTGTGCATAAAGGCCGAACTATGAGTTAAAATAGTTAACTCGTGGGCTTAGGCAGACCCACCAGCCTAAACTGATCCTTTCCAATTCATACTTGTTATATATATATATATATATATATATGTGATATTACTTGTATAGAAAAATACTTTATATACATATTGGAATTCATATGGTTATATCCTAGGATATGCAAACAATGCATATATCATTTAGTTTAGAATCGCCAAAAATTGATTTTAAAAGATTAAATAATTTTGACCTTTTTCTTGAACCTTAATTTGATTTTCAATGATAACAATGAATCAACACTGATAAAAATCGGACTGTTTGGATTTTCTTAGTCAAATTGGACTGTTTTTTAGGTTTATAACTGGATGAGTTGGACTAAGGAAAAAATAGATTTAAGAAGAAATTTGACATGAATCCCTGAACAAGAACTTGGACTTTAAAACTTGTTTTCCAAAACTGGTTCTGGGCTCAAATTGGACATTTCACGAACTGTTTTGGGCTGAGCCCAACCAAAAAAATGCTTTAAAGAAAAAAATTAAACCTTTCTTGGACTTTAGTTGAATATGGGTTTTGAGTCAAGTGTGGAATATAGGATGACTTTTGGGGATATAGCATGAAAAAAAACTTGTTTTCTATTCCTCTAAACCAAAACTTGTCATTTCAAATGGATTATACACTTTTTCATTTTAAAAAATGATTTTCAAAGTGTGTAAGGGATATTGGGCAGTTTACTGGACTAATAGTAGGTTATTCTCAAAATAATCGTTGAGTGTTCATAGTCCAAAAGTAAATTGACTAAATTACCCTTACACAAACAATTTTTAGGCGGAATTTAATTCTTTGGTTTTCAAAACCTTTTGAGTATGAAATGAAATGAATGACATGAATTTTGCGGGAATTTAAACACTTTAAGCAATTTATAAGGTTTAAACATGTTATAGAACCCGAAGGTCAACCGTATTCTATGGATCCTTAATACCGGGGTGTCTAACAAATTCCCTGGGCATCACCAGAACCCTTACCTCAACTCTGGTTTAGAAAGGTTTTTCATTGATTTTGAATAAACCCTCTCAACTTGGTTTTTCTAATTTACATATAAATTAGGTGGAGACTCTAAAACATATTAATCCAACTTAGAGCATCAATAACCTCCTAGTAGCTTTTATGTCTCCGCATAAAAGTAAACCGTAACAATAAGGTTGACTGACGAAAAGGTTATCCGTAACCTGTGGGGCCTACATCCCCTACTGGTTTACAATCCTATCATTATTGGTGAAGTAATCACCACTGAAACCCAAATTTGGTGCTACGACTTCACTGTGTTTGAAGACTTCTACTCAAGCCTCTTATCTACCCTAGACAGCACCGACAAAGTACGACCAATAAAGTCTACTTGGAAACCCTCCGCAAATACTTCTATGAGGAAGATCTATTTGTACCACTCAGAGATACGGGACACGACATCGAAGAATGCGAGGCTTTCAATTTTGAGCTGGAGTATCTAGTCAACATCGGTAAGATTTGGGTAGTTCTACCCCGCTGCTAGTAAGAAGCCGCTTGGAGAATGCGCGGTCGTACGGACAACGACCCACCATGGCTTCAGGGAGAAGTCATATTTTGGGTAATTTAGGCATCCCATTTTTATTTTAAATCAATGGTTATCCCTCTCCTCTTTGGTAAAAGGAACAACGTCCGACCTGATGTCCTAAGGTGGATACATAGAAAGCCCTTTCGGGCCTGGTCTGGGGAAACAATTTAGGTATAATGAAATTAGGGATAATTTCTATGTAACCCGAACTACAGAAGGGCCTAATTTCCCTCGAAGTGATACGTAGGCGGTCTACTTAAGACTCAGCCTCTATATTATATAAATTATAATCCACCCTAGTAGAAGAATTTTGGTCTCTACGACGTTGTGGTAGCAAATTAACCATAAAACATTCAAACCAAAATCATCAATACCTAAAATGGGCAAAATAACCAAAATACCCCCGAAATCGAAGATTAATCAAGAGTTTGGGTCAAATGCACGAGTCTATCTGCTTTCTATGTAATTTATCTGTGATATCTTGTATTATTTATTTTCCACTAACATTACTAACATCATTTTCCTTTGAGTTTTTCTTTTCTTAAAGAGGGAGTTGATCTGTGCAGTATCACATTAGCATACTTCACAAGATTAGAAACCGCATCAACATCCGTTAATGAACAATATCGAGAAAGAATGACTGGTACTTCGGATGACGCGCGTAACAAAGACACTTTGTTCATAGAGGACCCCGCACCTCAAGACCTTCAGAATTCATCACATCACGAAGATGTGATTACCTTGCTGTTCCGAAAGATCGCGGACCTCCAGGAACAGGTCGCGAAGAATGAAGCTATCAATGCTGCCAGAGAGGCGGCCACTAAAACAAGAAGGCTTCCACTGAATTCTCCATCCATGAGCTCGCTAATACTCGAGCACTTTCTAGCTAATAATGCCCACATTGGTACCTCGTACAAAACCCTACCGCCAGCAAATGTCACTCACTTACTCGGGACTTCCCATTAAGTGATTTCATATCAGACACCACCCACTTATGCTGATATCAGCATACACCCAATACCACTACTAACCAAACACCCAGAAACTGCCCAACACATCCTACAGTATATTTCCGTACCCCAATCACTCTCATTGACTCCTCACTCGAGCTCGACCATTACGAAGAAATGTAAAAGGACATGGAGGGACGAACAAGAAAGAAGGGTTAGGGAAATGGAGAAAAAAATGGTAGACTTGCTTGAGAAGTCCAACAGAGGCTCTCGGAAGGTGACTGGCCTAAGCTATGACGATCTATGCATGCATTCTTACTTGGATTAGATTGAATTCTTGAAGGTGCCAAAATTTGAATTGTTTAACGGGATGGGAATCCCAAGGCTCATCTGAGAGCATATTGCGACCAACTGGTCAGGATAAAAAGAAACCAGGCTCTAATCATGAGGCTGTTTATCTAGAGCCTCACGAGAGAAGCATCCGAATGGTTCTCAATCTAGGATATAGTAAGTCGGACACCTGGGAAGACATAGCGGAGGCCTTCATGGAAATGTTTGGCTTCAATATGGAGATTATGCCTGACTTCAATATGGACACCTGGCTTCAATATGGACACCTGGGAATTATCGCGAATACGCGAGTAGATGGAGGACCAAAGCCGCCTGAGTACAACCGCCAATGAGCAAAGAAAAATTGGTCTCCATTTTCATATGATCACAAGAATCAGACTTCTATGACTGCATGCTATTTATGGTCGGGAGGCCGTTCTCTGAATTAGTAAAAATGGGAGAGACGATAGAGGATAGCCTCAAATCAGGAAAAAATATCAGTGTAGCCAACAAGGACGTTCAACAGAGCACCGCCGGGGCTATAAGAAAGAAAAAAGAGGATGTGGAAAACATTTCCCACACACCCAACACAAGAAGCTGAAAGAAGGAAGGATCACAATTCCTTTGACATATACCAGTCTCTACCCCCGAGAAACTATGTCTTCTCCATACAACTTTGTGCCGGTATTCTATGCACAACCCAACTATTATAAACCAGCTCCAGTTTACCAAGCTCCATAACCAAATTATGAATCACCATTACTAACTTACTAAGCTCCACAACCAAATTTTCAAATGCCCGCTCCTGCTTATCAAGCGCCTAAAAACCATCAGAATTAGCCCCCTCCAGCCGCATATGGTTTGCCCCATCCGAATTTCAAAAAGAAGCCTCCACGGATGTTTACTGCACTTCTCGAAACTCAAACCAAGTTGTTTGAAAGACGAAATGTTGCTAGAATTATTCAAGCTATTCTGCCAAAACATGACAACCCTGGGAGCTATTTATTCTGAGCTGACCAGTCTTGTTCATACCACTCAGGAGGGAGCGAACACAATACAAAGGACTGTATCAATTTGAAACATAAGATACATGACTTGATTGATAAAAGGGAAATCATTTTGGACATAATAACACCGAATGTAACTACCAATCCTCTGCCCAATCACGGTGATAACCATATTCACTTGATCGAGCGGGAGAAAGATTGGGTCATATGCAAACCATTGATCTAAGAGTTTGTTGAGGTCCTAGAACAAACGGTAGCCTCCCTTACTCTCTAAGAACAATCGCAATTCAAAGTGCTAATCCCATCACCGTTCGTAGCTCAGGTTTCACAGGAAATAGTCTTAGCCCCGAGGAAAGAATTCATTGTTCGAGCAATGGTAGTTTATGGAATGACGAGATCAGGGATATGCTACACTCCAGAAGAACTAGCATAGGGCCACGAAAAGAAGGGAACCAAAGAAGGCCCACTACTGAGAGAGCGGTTGCAGATTTTTGGCGTAGAATGCAGCCAAATGACTATTCCATTATTGAACACTTAAAGAAGACGCCAACCCAGATATCGGTAATGGAACTATTGTTGAGTTCGTAGCAACATCGACAGGCCCTGATGAGAGTATTGGACGAATCACACGTCCTAACAGGAACATGCAGTGAAACTTTGGCCGACATGATAGGCAACGTCATTGTGGCCTACCAAATTTCCTTCACTCCAAATGAGTTACTAAAAGAGGGAACAACCCACAACAAAGCTCTCTACATCAGTTTCAAATGTAGGGACACAGTCGTAGCTCGAGTATTGGTTGACAATGGGGCCGGTCTCAATATATGCCCCGAATTTACACTCAAGCAGTTGGGTTATGCTATTTGGAAAATATGTTGTAGCCCTACGAATGTGAGAGCCTTCAATGCAACCCAACGTGATCCTATTGGTGAAATAGACCTCAATATCCAAATGGGGTCGCCGAATTCACTACCAATTTTCAGGTCATGACAATCACTCTAACTACAATCTACTATTAGGCAGGCATTGGATCCATATGGCTGGAGCAGTACCGTCATCCCTTCACCAATCATTCAACTTTATATTGAAGAATCATGAAGTAGTAATTCACGCAGTAGTTATCATTCATAACTACCCCAACAATTTTGTGCTAATGATCGATGAAATCCCCAAATATATGAATTTCCATGTTATGGAGCTAGTGGGAGCCGCCAACAAAGGGTATGACAAGTAAAGTCCCATGCTTCTAGTCTACAAGATGATCTCTGCCACTATACTTCAGAATGGGTTTGAACCCGGTAAAGGTTTAGGCATTGAGTGACATGGAATTATGGAATCGGTGTCTATTTTGGAAAATGGTTATTGCTTAGGCCTTGGAATCGTCCCAGACTCTAAAGAAGCCTCTGAAGCTGACCAGAAGAAGAGGGGTTCTCTACAATTATGAAAGCCGATTCCAGATCTATACAGTCATTCCCCAGGCAGAATGGCCATGCACAACGACGGAGATGCAAAATAAGGTTTGGGGATGCTGTTGCAAGAGGAAGAGTGTGTTGTGATACTAGAGGAATGATTTGACGTGTCCACCATTCACAATGCTGACCCGGGCAAGCAAACGTCTATCTGGACCTCTACCCTGCTCTTGGCTGCTCGATAGAGATGATGCATTTAAATTTGTTGTAAAATAATTGGTGAAATCGGCTGAGGCCCGAGCATTCACCATTTGCATCTTTATTTTCCTCGTAATGTTAAAAAAATGGAAATGACTCAATGTTGATCGAAGTCAGGACCATAGTTTGTACTTTGTTTATCGAATTAATGAAAGCCTCAGTTTATGTGAAAAATAGACTTTTCATTTTTGATATGTTTTTATACACTAATCATGCTTTGCCTTGTTTTTTCAGTAATAATAATAAAATAACTCATAATGATATGACATTTTGCGAGACGAGTGAGTCGGGTGATATAGAATAAAGAGAATATGAGGAAATGATGAGGAAACTGAGATACCTGAGGATATCATTGACGAAGAAGATCTGTATAAAATCAGGTAGAAGCCCAATTTGGACGAAACTGAAGAAATCAACCTCGGGGGAAAGGAAATGGTTAAAGAAACCAGGATAAGTTCACATTTGAAAGCGCCCCAAAAAGAAGAACTGATAAATCTACTAAGTGAATACGTTGACATATTCGCATGGTCATACGTAGATATGCCTGGGTTAAGTACGGACATAGTGGTCTACAAATTGCCCATTAATGAGGGTTTCACCCCGGTCAAGTAGAAAATTCGACAGTTCAAGCCTGATCTGAGCATAATAATCAAAGACGAAGTCGAAAAACAGATTAAGTCGGGATTACTGGAAGTAACTCCATATCCCATATGGTTGTCCAACATCGTGCCCGTACCAAATAAAGATGGAAATATTCAAATTTGTATGGACTACCGTGATCTCAATAGAGTTAGTCCTATGGATAAATTTCCACTTCTGAACATACACATACTCATAGACAATTATGCGAATCACAAGTTACAATCATTCGTGGATTGCTTCACTGGTTATCATCAGATTCTGATGAACGAAGAAGATGCACATAAAATAGTTTTCATCACTCCATGAGGAGTATACCACTACAGTGTAATGTCGTTTGGCCTCAAGAATGCTGGCACAACTTATAAAAGAGCGATGACCATCATCTTCCACAACATGAGGCACAAAGAGAAATAGGTCTATGTGGTTGATGTCATAATTAAGTCGTGAGAAAGCTCTGACCACATCATGCACTTGCCAAATTTCTTCGACAGACTTTGAAAGTTCAATCTGAAGATGAATCCAGCCAAGTTCGCATTTGGGGTACCTGCCAAAAAACTGTTAGGATTCATAGTCAACCGTAGGGGCATAGAACTAGATCCTTCAAAGATCAAAGTCATTCAAGAATTGTCACCGCCAGAAACTAAGAAGGACGTCATGTGTTTTCTGGGAAGTTTAAACTACATTGGATGTTTCATAGCGCAATCTACAATAATCGTGGAACTCATCCTTAAATTGTTGAAAAAGGATGCACCCACCAAATGGATAGACGAGTGCCAGAAGACCTTTGACACTATCAGGATATATCTCTCTAATCTGTCATTCTTGGTCCCTCCCAGACCGGAGAGACCATTTGTTGTTGTATTTGTCGATATCGAATAATACATTCGGATGCATGTTGGCTCAACATGACCAAACTAGTAAGAAAGAGTGTGCCATATACTACCTCAGTAAGAAATTCACCGCTTGCGAGTTGAGGTACACCTTGGTGGAGAATACATGTTGCGCTCCGACATGGGTAGCACAAAAGCTGAGGCACTACTTATTGGCTTACACTACTCACTTAATCTCCAAAATGGATCCTTTGAAGTACATCTTCAGCCAGCCTATGCTTATAGGGAAATTGGCCAAGTGGCAAATACTTCTGAGTGAGTTCGACATCACGTTCGTGGTCCAGAAGGCCATCAATGGACATGTATTGGCCGATCTATTAGCAGAAACTCTAGTCGATGAAGAGTTCGAACCATTGAGGACATCTTTCCCGGATGAGGAAGTAATGACAATCGAGGAAAACACAGTCGAAACCTATCAGAATGGAGAATGTTCTTCGATGGTGCAGTCAATTACAAGGGTTCAGGAATTGGAGCAGTTTTGATCTCAGAAGCGGGTCAACATTACCCAATGTCCGCAAAGCTCAACTTCTGATGCACTAATAACATATCGAAATACGAAGCCTACATTCTAGGCCTTCACATGGCCCTCAACATAGATATCCAAGAATTGTTGGTGATAAAAGACTCAGATATGTTAATTCACCAAGTACAAGGGGAATGGGCTACCAAAAATGAGAAGATCATGCCATATGTAAACCTCACACAAATGTTATGCAACAGGTTTAGAAATATTGACTTTCGGCACATGCTAAGAGCTCAGAATGAATTCATCGATGCTCTTGCAACCATAACATCATTGATACAACATCCTAAAAGCAGTTACGTCGACCCATTGGAGATCAGCATTAAGGAAGAACATGCTTATTGTTCCCATGTGGATTCAAAATCATATGATAAACCTTGGTACATCGATATAAGCTCATACCTGGAAAAGAAAGAGTATCCCGAAAATATCACAAGCAATAAAAAAACCATCAGAAGAATGAAAAATGGGTTATTCCTGAATAAAAGTGTACTCTACAGGAGGACGCCGGATATAGGGCTACTCAAATGTGTCGATGCCGCAAAGATCACAGAATTGTTAGAAGAAGTACATGCTGGTACTTTTGGTCCTGACAGGAATGGGAACCCATCCTAGCCAAGAAGACCCTGAGGGCAGGTTACTACTGGATGATAATGGAAACTGACTATAGTAGATTCCTGCAAAGATGCCATAAATGTTAGATCCGCAAAGATTTAAGCAGGGTCCCACCAAGTAAACTCAACATCATGAGCTTACCCTGGCCATTTGTAGCTTGGGGCATGGACGTCATTAGGCCCATAGAGCTAGCCGCATCTAACATATATCTCTTCATTTTGGTCTCCATAGACTACTTCACAAAATGGGTCGAAGCTATTTCTCATAAGTCTATGAGAAAAAAGGTTTTAGCAGACTTTGTGCGAAATACATCATATATCGATAATAATCAACAACGGGGCAAATTTGAATAGTCATTTGATGAAAGATATCTGCGAGCAGTTCCGCATAACTCTTCAAAATTCTACCGCCTATAGGCCACAAATGAATAGAGTGCTGTAAAGGCTGCCAACAAGAATATCAAGAGGATGGAACGCGAACGACAACTCAGACCTCAACAAGAACAACTCCATACTTACTGGTCTACGATACTAAAGCAGTGATAACAACCGAGGTAGAGATACTATCACTCAGAATCATACAAGAAGCAGACTTGGACAATGCAAGGTGGGTCCGAAAAATATACGAGCAACTGGCTCTAATTTATGAGTAAAGAATGGTCATCATATATCACCGTCAACTATACCAACGAAGGATGGAACGGGCCTTCAACAAATGGGTCAGAGCCCTAATATTTCAGATAGTACAATTAGTGCTCAAGTCCATATTTACACACAAAGATGAGTACTAGCAAGGTCCCTAATGGTGCGCATGGTACTAACAGGAGGAGTTGTAATCCTCGCAGAAATGGTTGGCCAAGAGTGCCCCAAAGAAATCAACTCAGATGCAATCAAGAGATACTACGCGTTAAGGCACACTCTTTTAATTTGTAATCACATTTATTTACTTATAATCACATTTCTTTACTTGTAATCACTACAAAATACCTATCCCTTACGACATAGATACATAGAAAAATCCTCACCAGATTTGGTCTTCTTCTTCTGTAATAGAAAAACCAAATGACATTTCCTTATAATATGAACTATGTGATGACCTGATTACCGAGGTGGGATACGTAGGCAGTTTGTTTAGGACTCGGTCGCATTATTATAAAAAATCAATCAGCTCTGTTCCAAACTACGTTCGACCTTATTCCTGCGAAAAACCAAAGAAACCCCTAGGAATCCTTTGAGACAAGAAGATTCAAAGACTACCTTACCTCTATCAGGATCTCCAGAACTGCAACTGGGCTATAATTTTTGAGAAGATCTCAAATTCTACTGACCAATCGACACAAGAGTCAGTCAACTCTAAACATCCAAAATGGGGTAGAATTTTTTAGAGGAGCTCAAAAATTCCTTGATGATAATTCGACGCGAGAGTTCGCCACAAGAGAACCTTCAACTTGGGCAAATTTTTCGAAGGGGTCTCTAAAATTTTACTGGGACGAATAAGATGCACGCTCAGAGCGCCAAGGATAGTTAAAGAACCTCACTCGAGGCGTATATGTCATGACATTAAGATAATAACTTAAAAGCATTTTAGTTAAAAATTGTTTTATGATAAATGTTTTCCAAAATAGTTTATAAAATTATGGTTTAAATTCATCTCTCATAATATCAAGCTCAAGAGGGTCGACATTGAAAAGTAGAAAAATGACGTAGCAGAAGTCGACCTAAAAAAATAACAAATTTTTTGTTGTTGCAGGGTCCTAAAATGTAGTTAGGAGGACGATGGTTTATTCCACAAACTTGTTCGTTCATGATGAAATAGATATAGCAATGAAGAAACTCTGACACCGAAACATGAAAATTGGGCCATGAAAACCATAAAAAGAAAAGCGCCACAAGGGCGGCACAATCTGGCCATGAGAGCCACAAAGGGACAAAACGACCATCTAACCGAAAGGGTCACAACCGACAAAAGGACAAAGAAGCACGATTCGGCCATGAGAGCCACAAAATATCAAAGCACTATAACAACGACAGTATCTAGCCATAAGAGCCAGAAAGGGAAAAATGACCATCTGACCAAGAGGGTCACAACTAACAACGGACAAAAAAGGAAAATCTGGCCATAAGGGCCATAAAATGACAAAGCGGCCATCTGACTGAGAGGGTCACAACCAACGAAAGGACAAAAAAAGATGATCCATCCTAAAGGGCCAAATTTGTCATTTGCATGTCGAGATGGCCATTCATACAAATTGCAGAGAGGGACATTCATACAAACTAATGAGAGGCCATTCATACTAATAACCGAGATAACTATCCATGCTAACTGCCGAGAGGGTCGTTCATGCTAACCACTCAGAGGGTCATTCATTCAAACTGTCGAGAGTACTACTTATACATTCATATGAGCCAGATAGTGTCGGAGGGGGCATCCACTCAAGCCAAATGAGTCATACGAGCTAGACGGTGTAGCAGGTGATATCTGCTCAATAAAATAAATATGCATGAGCTAGATGGTGTCGCAGGTGGCATCCGCTCTACAAAAATTACATACGAGCCAGATGATGCCAGAGGTGGCATTAGATCAACAAATTGCACATGAGCCAGATGATGCCGTAGGTGGCATCCGCTCAACAAAAATACATGAGCCAGACAACACTGGAGGTTGCATATGCTCTATGAATTGCGCACGAGGCAGACAATGCCGCATGTGGCATCTGCTTAGCAAATTATAAACGAGCCAGACGGTGTCACAGGTGGCATCCGCTCAACAAATTGTACACAAGCCAGATGGTGTCATAGGTAGCACCTACTCAAAAAATACAAATTGCATGCCGAGAGAGCCATTTACTCAAGCAAGCACACTAAGAGGGCCATTATTCAGGTTACGTGTCCATATGAGCCAGATGATGTTGGAAGTGGCATCCACTCCAGTCAATAGATTCATATGAGCTAGACAGTTTCGGAAGAGACATCTGCTCAACAAACATTCAACCAAATGAGTCATACGAGCAAGACGATGTTGGAGGTGTCACTCTCTCAGAACATTCACCCATGAGGGCACAACAAACATAACCATATAGATATGACAACATAAACAATCAAACACGTCATTATCCGAGCAAATGGAAATAGGTCAAAAGCTACCGGAGGAGGAAAGCAAGCAAATGGGATCCAGACACATGTAGAGCAAATATGGAACCTTGTCGTAGAAAGCCGATCGAAATAGTGTTCTAACGTGAGTCAAGCTCTCTGGACTTGGGCTTGAAAGATCACTCCATTCCACACTTGATCACAAACAATAAGAGATATTTTAGTTTTTAAAACTCCATGACAGGTGAGACATATACCGAAAAGCTTTTTCAAAACCATTAAAGGCATTCCCGCATAAGGGGTACCTTTTTACGCCTATTGAGTTAAACTACAAGTGATATGACTCCCGAAAATAGGGGATATGTAGGTGAGCGCAATACCCGAGGATCAGTCACATTCCAACAAATTTATTCTAGAACAATTAGTTTTGGGATTCTGCTTTGTTTTATTTGGTCTTAGCAGTCCAATTGAGTTGAACTACAAATGACATGAATTCTCATACAACCTGAGTTATGTAGGAAACTCATAGACCAGCCATAATTTTAAAAAAATTCATAAAAATGAATAGCATTTTTCAATTGATCAGCTAAAAACTATGTCAATCAAATTTCACTGCTCAGGGATGGTCCTGCCATCACAGAATAACTAAGGGGCAGTTGTTGACACCTAATTTTTATCCTCCAATAATTTTATTTAATTATTCAAAATTTTCGAGTCACAGACGGAATAAAATATACCTTTATAAGTCAAAAATAATTTTACAAAATTATTTTGGAGATATATTGTCACTTGTTTGATTATATATCATCTGTTATACGTATTTTATATCATATCTTATTTTTATATCTATTTTAATTATTAATTGTAATTTTTGAAATTAAAGTAAAGATAATTGTGCAAGTTGTCCAAATTCTCAATTTTAAAGTAAGCAACATTTTATTTCGTCTAATTTCGAGAAACTGTTTAATTGAATAGGATATTTAAAATTACATCTCAATTTTAAATCGCTTTGTTCTGATTTTGAGTGACTTAAATATTAAAATTTCCAAATAGTGTCAAAATTAGGCTCAAATTGAAGCTTTTAATTTAATTCATCTATAAAAGAAATGTATTTTGATTATTTGTTAGTTTAAAATATGGCCACATTCCTTAATTTTAAGTGGGCCTCCTCATTTTCTATTAAAATCGGTCGAGATCGGCCCAAGAGGACCGTGACCCTGCCCATCCATCCCTCTTTCTTAATGCATACACCCCCAATTACTTTTATGATTTGAAACTCAAAGGAACCCTAACCCTAGGCTCCTCTTCGTCCTCTCTCAATGCCGAAAATGGCAAAAGCCAGTACACATGCCTTTCTCAATAGTCCTTGGTCGTCTAAATGGGGCAAGGGCCCTTACTCCACAGAGGCACCACTATACTCATCGAGGTGTGCTTCCTTACTGAAATCATGTAGCGCTAATGATATAACAATACCCTTCTGTTCATATAGTAGTTTCTTCTCGTTTTAAAACATAATGAAAATCCGTATCATAATTTGATAAAATCATAAAATAAAAACTGGAATCCGTATACAATGAAACAAAATCCATATGTAAATATTTATAAGATGTAACCCCCCTGTTGTTTTCCAGATCCCTTAAAAAAGTACTATTTAAGGAAGTGAAAAAATATGCCTCCAGTAAGTCGGTTAAAGACATCAATACTTATCTTCCTATTCCTAATTAAATGAGTGTTCATAAAATAACCATGTAGTCACTAGGTGTTCAACTAATAGATATTTTATTCTTGTTGGCTCATTAGCCTTTGATATATAATATGTATTATCCATTAACAAAAATGGCCATCTGCTACACTTAAAAAAGAGTATAATATAATAACAAAGATAAATGTGAACTTTTTATACAAATATAACATGTAGATCCTTGTTATACATGTACTACTTTAATAGATTTTTTTTAAAATAACCAATTCATAAGTTTCCTTTATAAATATTTTGTTAAATTTTAATTTTCTAATCTAATCTCAAGAGTACAATTTTTTATACTATCAATTCTCAAAATGGGAAAAAATGGATTTTCTTATGAGAAAATCATTTCTATTCTTATAAGAAAAATCTCATTTATAAATCTTATGTCATATATATAAAATAATGGTTTATACAAAAGTAGTATATATATATATATATATATATATATATATATATATAAAAGGATTTGACTTAAAAAATATTTATACCATATCAAGATCATATATAACAGTTTTAAAACTTGTCACGCTTACGGGGTGTTATTGGCGCTAACTAGAATTCAAACCCCTCTGCTTGAAACGTGCTGAAGACTTTGGTGAGCAGTATACACTTCATAATGAACTCCATAAAGGTAATGCCTCCAAATCTTCAAAAGAAAACACAACAACCGCCAACTCTAAGTCATGAACAAGGTAACTCTTCTTGTGCACCTTTAACTACCTCGATGCATTAGTAATCACCTTACCCTCCTGCATCAACACACAACCCAACCCAATTCTTGAAGCATCACAATATAAAGTAAAGTCCTTCCCCTCCATGGAAGGAATAAAATTGAAGTTGTGGCCAAAAGCGACTTGAGCTTTAGAAAACTCTCCTCACACTCATCAGTTCATTGGCAAGGCACCTCTTTCTGAGTCAAACACGTCAAATGGGAGGCGATAAAATAGAATCCCTTGAAGAACTGATGATAGTAGCTAGCAAGACCCATGAAACTCCAAATCTTTGTCACTGAGGTAGGTCTAGGACAGCCCCTGACTGCCTCTATCTTCTTCGGATCAACTATAATACCCTCCTTGAACACCACATGTCCCAAGAATGCCACAGAACTGAGCTAGAACTTACACTTCGAGAATTTAGCATACAAATTCTTTTCTTTCAACATTCCAAGAACCACTCTCAAATGCTTTTCGTGGTCCTCCCGACTCTTCGAATAGATCAAAATTTCATAAATGAAGACAATCATGACCGAATCCAAATAATGCTTGAATATTCTATTCATCAAATCCATGAATGCTGCGGGGGCATTGGTGAGCCTAAATGATATCACCAAGAACACATAATAACCATAACGAGTCCGAAAAGCCATCTCGGGAACATTTTTGACGTGAATCTTCAACTGATGATACCCGGACCTCAAATTAATCTTCTTGTTTCTGATGGTGAACTTGTTCAACTGCCTGTAATCGATACACATACACATGGTGTCATCCTTCATATTTACCAACAACACATAAGCACCCCAATGAGACATACTAGGTCGAATGAAACCCTTACTCAATAGATCCTGAATCTAGTCCTTCAATTCTCTCAGCTCTACTGGAGCCATATGATACGGAGGAATAAAAATGGGTCGAGTACTCGGCTCTAGATCAATATAGAAATCAATATCTCTATCAGGTGGCATACTCTACAGATCTGATATATAGACCTCGGCAGACTCACTAACTATCGAAACTGACTCGAGGGATGGAGTCTCCACACTCGTATCCCGAATATGAGCTAGATATGACAAACATCCCTTATCTACCAACTTCCTAGCCTGAATGAAAGAAATGATCATCTTAGGAGTAGGGATGGGAGCGCCTCTCCACTCTAACCTCGGATGACCAAGCATCGCTAGAGTGAATGTCTTCGCATGCCAGTCTAGAATCGCGTGGTATGGTGATAACCAATCAATACCCATAAATAATATCAAAATCAACCATGTCTAATATGATCAAGTCTACCCATGTATCATATCCCATAAAAGTAACCACAAAAAGCCGATAGAATCGATTTACACTTATAGAATCACCAACCGGTGTAGACGTACGAATAGGGATATCAAACATATCACACAACATATCCAAATCATCAGACAAGTCATCAGACACATAGGAGAACGTAGACCCCAGATCAAATAACACTGAAGCAGACCAATGACAAACTGAGATGATACCTGTGATAACCACATATGATGCCTCAGCCTCTGACCTACAAGGGAAAGCTTAACAATGAGTGTGTCCTTCATCAAACTGAGTACCCTGCTAGCCACCTCAGCCTGAATGAGGCCCATCTCTACACGCCTGAGATCCACCACGGCTAGTCTGATGGCCACCATGGCCTGACTGGGAACCCCCTCTGCTAGACAGTTCGTCACTCATGAATGGTTGTGCTGGGGTCTTAGGTGTTTGGGATCCACCCAATCTAAGTATGGAACAATCCCTCTTAAAGCGTACAACTTGTCCACAACTGTAACAAGTGTTGACTACTGAATAGAGATATCAGAACTTGAGTGACCACCACAGTCAGAATACCAAGACTGGATACCTCTAGACGACTAGCCCCCACTATAACTACTGTGCCTCATGAAAGTACCATCTATAATCTAGAGGGTTGCCTAAATCGGGTGACTAAACTGCGAATGCTGGAATCTACCATGCTTCCCAAACCCACAAAAAGTAGACCCACTGTACTGTCCATATTGGCTCATCCTCTTGTCGGACTCATGTCTGGGCAACTTGATCCTAACAGACTCAACCATCCAAGCATGCTCAACCACTGTTTCCAAAGAAGCCCCAACATCTACCAACTGTAACATAACCAACTGAAGAGGAACACTCAACCATCTCATAAAACATCTGACTCTCTCTATCTCTATAGGTATCAACAACATTGTATAGCGTGATAAGGCATGGAATCGAGTCTTATAATTAGAAAATGTCCCCTTCTGCTCAATCCCTGGAACTCATCATGCTTGCTCAACTGCAAGCTAAGAGGCATATACTTCTCTCGGAAGATTCGATAAAACCTGACCCAAGATAGTAGAGGCGACTCTGCTGGCCGACAATCAACATAAGCCTTCCACTATTGCTTCGCATCACCCATAAGCTGAGACCAACAAAATAGACCCCGTAAGACTCGATGATACCTAAGGTGTGCAGCCTCTCATGGAAGCTAACAATATACTCTTACGCATCCTCCTTGGGCGGTCTATAAAATATGAGAGGCTTCATGTTAGAAAATTTCTCCCATATCTTTCGCTCATTGAGGGTCATAACAGTCCTTGCAATCGGCCGGGGACTAAACTCGGGTGCTAGAATCTCATCAATACAAGGAACGGCCATAACATCTCCCTAACCCCCGGAGTATGAAACTCGGGAGTCTGTCCCTCTCCTACGCAGGTGTGTGACCCACCCTGAGTAGTCGAATGTACGCCCGCCTAGGCAAAACCATCAAGCACACTTAATAACCTGACTAAAGTGTCTTGTAGAATCGAAGTAGCTATAAATCTGAGCTAATACTAGGCTGGCCCTATCTCCTCATAATACTGCTCATCTTGAGGCTCAATATATGGTTCAGGGGTATAGATCTAGCAAGATCCTTACCAGCTCCCAGTTCTTTACCCCTTGCCGGTGTAGCTCCTCGAGCTCTACCTCAACCCTTACCATGACCTCTACCAAAACCACGCACTACAGGTGCAGGTGCTGGTGCCTCCTCTCTCGCTGCATAGGCATAAGTCCTCACCATTTGTGAGAGAATAGGAAACAAATTAGCTAATTATAATGGTGGACCACACATGGAATAATGGGTTGTTCACTTAAAATCCCACTTTTAGATAGAATTGTGTTTCTAAGAACTTATGCAACAACTAAGTTATTCCCTTAAATGAAAGGGAAAGCAACGTTTTTATGATAGACAACAATCCATTTGAAGGAGTTCTTCTTAGCTTTGAGATAAACATAGTCCGACTTGAAAGTTCTCGACCAAACTCTCATGTCTTGAGATAAATTCAAGATTTCAACTAGAATTTCAAGAACTTTAGAGTACAAGTTAAGGTTTTCCCCACTTATTGAGACAAACTTAAGGTCGACTGGTTCGTCGTATTCTTTTCGGGAGATAAACAATCGAGGTTCTGGTAGATGTAGTGACACCCATATCCAATAGGATCTCAGCTCAACGATGGTGTCAAAGCTCTTCACTTATTCTGGAGGTGCTAGTCAACGCCGGTGTGATTATATATACATAGTTATGGGTATAGCAGGTCCCTGTTCTGACCTGATGATGTTCATATACTCTTTAGAAGCTTGTAGACAATTGTACTTTGTATAGTAGTCATGTGTGGCCTTACCGACCCTTCATATGGTATGTTACGCTTGTGATGGCCTTGTCGGCCTCTGTATGCATCTATATATGTATGATGGATCTGTTGTACTTGTAGGTTGATGTGTCATCTTGTCGTATAGTTATTGTTTTGAGGCCTTGTCAGCCCAAGTCTTGTCAAGTATGCTACAGGTAACACGACTGGTACGCTCGAGCCTTCTGACAGCAGGTGCCAGCCACCCCTCCAAGGTTGGGGTGTGACAAAAGTAAAGTTTCTTAAATATCCCATAGCCTCTCAAAGCTCAAAGATAAGTACGGACGTCTCCGTACCGATCCGCAAGACTCTACTAGACATTGCCCTTGTATTTAAGACCGTTTAACCTAAAGCTCTAATACCAACTTTGTCACGACCCTTTTTAGGAACGTAGTGGCACCTATACTTCCCCACCAGTAGGCGAACCACTCCCAAATCATTTAACATGATATAAGAATGAAAAGCAGAATTATAACAAAATTCTTAAATAAAAGCTGATTATAATATAAAATGCGTGACATAAGTCTGAAATACCAAATGTACCCCCAAAGATCAAGTCAATAATACAAGAGCACTAATACAAATATGAGTCTGAATATAAAGGAAACATAATGCCAAATACTGAATAACATAGTCTAAGAATCTGAATCATGTCTCTCGAATCAAAGTAAAGACAGAGTAATAAAATAAGCATCTAAGGTATGTCGGAAGGTAGCATCCTCACCCTGAATGCCAGAATTAACCTGCTCAGACTCAAGCTCGAGCTCTCGAACTGGTAGAAGGAGTTGTATCTGCATCAAAATAAAATATAGAAAGTGTAGTATGAGTACACAAACGTACCCCTATAGGCATCATAGGCCGACAATGATGGATGATATGCCAAAAGAGATAAATGTCGAGTTGACACAAAGTAAATCCTATACTTGACAGTTCAATAATCAAGATAAGTCACGTAGTTCATTTACAAGTTCACTGAAATCAATAAGCCACTTATTTAACATTCGACCTCATATTCAAGTATTCAATAGCAATATTCAAGTACTTAATGATCAGTTCTAAATTCTCATATATCCAGAAATCAATCAAGTCGTCAATTACCAATCCGACACTTAATTCATCAACAGATAATTAATGCAATGAAGTGATATGAATGCAATGCATATGCCATGTACCTTTTATGTTTCAATATACATGCATTCAAATTCTATGAAAAGGACACCCATGAGGAACCCACAAAGTCCATATACTCCTATGGAATTTCTCACGCATCCCAGCTCTTGGCTGAATAATAATAACCATTGTTGGCGTGCAATCCATTCCCCCGCGTATCATTATCATCATCTCAATGTTGCCATAATCTCATAAATGTACTTACATTTTTTGGTCTCTTGGACCCATATCATTTTCATAACACTCTCATATCAATATAATCAGAACCATGAGTGTATGAATGCAAATGAGAATACAATACAAGGAATCATGATATAATGAGATGAGACATATCACATACTTTCAAGAATTCAATAACATATAATCCAAGTACAATCGAGATATCATATCAAAGCATGTGATGAATAAGCACAACAATATCAATTATGGTGATGATTCCACATAATGGAGACAAGCCTAATCAATCAGCAGTCGGAATCAACTTAAGGCTGATTCCTCAAATCACCCATCATCACAGTTTAACACCGGTACCCACTCAAACGTTCATCAGAACAGTTTGAGTGGGACCCCTAAACATGCCCAATACCCATCAATATTTATAACTGATTACGTTCTTCTATCAGAGTCTAGTGAAAGGAAATCGTAGTCTATCTCTGGGCCGAGTAGGAGCAGCAAACAGTCAACCCTCCATGCAAGCCTTGCCCTTCCGGAGCGCCTCGTGGTAATCAAAGTCTAACACACATATATTATATGTTTAAATAAAGCTATCACATAATACAACGACGTAGTTCTTAAACATACCAAGACTTTCAAAACTACCTGCGGGCCCACGATATCAAAATCTAAACTTTATTACCCAAAAAGAATAAACATATACTAGATAATCATATTCTTAAGTTAATTGGAAATTTTAGCTCATTAGGACCTTAAATTACACAATCTTGGAAAAATTCCTAAATTTATAAACCCTAGAATTTCCATCAAATTGGAAAGGGCTTCTATACACAAATTCAATGCTACAACATGGTCTTCTATCATATTCCAATGCTAATTTACAATATGAAGACGAATTAAATGATATTGCATCTTTAAATCAAAGATTCAACCTCTCTTAATCTAATATGAATACTAGAATTCATCTTTCCCAATTTACATACATTCTATTCCACCATTAGAGACTTAAAACATGAAATATAATCACAAGGATGAAGAATCTTACCTCAAATGAAGAATTTAATCCCAATCTTCAAGAATCCCCCCTTTTGCAGCTCTAGAATCGAGGTGATATTATTTTGTGAAAGTTATTTGACTTAGAAAATTCATGAAGTTTTCAGATACATCGATTCCACTTCTACAGAATTGACTTCACAGGCGCAGTCTTGCTCTGATAGGCAAAGGGATCATTCATGTGCAGTCTCTTGACAGCTCGCCTTAGTGTCAAAGCGGAACATCACCCCACCAAAGTGCACTCTCCCGTATGTGAAGACCCTCGCTGGGGAGGAACTCGCACAAAATCTCCAAACCTGCTTCTGTGAGACAATCTCCACAGAGACGGATACGCAGTAGCGGACAACTGTACCGCTGGGGCGGACACCAGACACCAACAAAATGGATTTCAACTCAAACTGCGACCACATCCGAAATACTCTCGAGACTCCCCGGACACAAACCAGACATGCTCTCCTAAGGTAAAATGTGATACGAACTCACTCGCGCTCTCAGATTTCCCATTTAACTGAGCTAAGACATACTTTTCTAAAGAATCGCTCAGAATAATCAAATATTCAAATTTCACAAATAAAGCTAAAAATTACATCTGATTGTCTCTGGAAGCAAACTAATAATTCGACTAAGTCATAAATGACCCTCTAGAACTACCAGAAGAGACAGAACTCGAAAACAAACCCATTTACTCAAAAGTCAATCTTGAGTCAAACTATACAACTCTAAGGTTCTTAATTTGGATTTTTTTATATGAAACTCACATAAATGGACCTTAGGATCTGTGCCACCCATCCCCGCATATCACAAATCCCACATAGAGTCTACAGGAAGGGTAAAATAGTCAAATATAGGTCTATAGATAAACACGACCGGACATGTCATTACACCTATGCAAATCATTTCAGGCAAAACTTAACTCTTTGGTTTTCAAAACGTCTTTTAAGTTTGAGATACAATGAATGAAATGATTTTTTTGCGGGAAATAAACATTTCAAGCAATTTATAACTTTAAACATGCTATAGAACTCAAAGGTTAACCATATTCTACAAATCCTTAATATTGGGAGGTCTAAAACCTTCCCGGAGGCCGAACCCTTACCTTGACTCTAGTTTAAAAAAGATTTTTTCACATACTTTTTTGAATAAACCCTTTTAACTTGGTTTTCCTAATTTACCTATAAATTAGGTGGTGACTCTAAAAATAATGGTCAAACTTAGAGCACCAACAACCTCTTAGTAACTTTTATGCCTCCAAGTAAAAGTGAACCATAACACTAATAATCTTAAAAACTTCCGGCCTATAGGATTATGCAACACAATCTACAAAGCAATTACTAAGATTATTCCTAATAGGATCAAGTCTTTTTTGCATACTATCACTAGCCCTTATCAATCCAGTTTTGTTTTTAATAGGAGGACTAGTGACAATGCTATTATAATACAAGACATCATGTCTTATTTTAAAAGTATGAAAGTGAAAAAATATGACATGATTTTAAAAATCGATCTTGAAAAAGCTTTTGATAGATTGGAATGGTCCTTTATTTATCGTACTCTTCATAATTTTAAATTCTCATCCCGTATCACTAAGCTAATTATGAATTGCATTACTACTAGCAAAATAGATGTTAATGTAAATGGTGTTATCACTGAATATTTTTCTCATAACGGAGGCATCTGTCAAGGAGACCCTTTATCTCCCTATCTTTTTATTTTATGTATGGAGATGTTATCTACTAATATTTTTCATCAGGTTGATACTAAGAGATGGGATCCTATAAAATTTTTCAATAAAGTTCAAACTCTCTCTCTTCTTTTCTATGCGGACGACTTGACCATTTTAGGGAAAGCAAACAACAAAAACTGTCTAAACATAAAGAAAACCTACTATTTTTGTTCTCTTTCGGGGCAACTTATAAGTTGTACAAAATCTAAAATAATCTTTTGTCATATCTGTCCCCAAAATATTCGTAGGGATATTTCTACTAAGCCGGGTATTAAATACAGTGACACCTTTGGTAAGTATTTGGGATTTCCAATTTTGGATAACCACCCAAAACCTAGTGATTACAAACTAGTTTATTATTGATAAAATGAGAAACAAATTAGCAAACTGGAAAGCTACCTTTCTAAACATGGATGGGAACGTTATTCTAGATCAATCAACTCTTAGTGCTATCACTAGTAATTACATGCAATTCTCTATTCTTCCTAAAGAAAACCATTAGTCATTGTAATGACCCGCTCAATTGATTTACCTTCCTGCCATGTCTCGATAAATTTCTCTCTATTATCTACTCTAAATTCGACATCGGGTATGTTGTGGGTGAACAAAATGTCCTGGTACTGCACTGTGAGTCTCATTGTGTTTCTATGATTATTGGTTAAGGCGAGTCTTTATTACGTGCTACTTGGAAATATTATGGTTCTGTGAGTCATAAAATGTTATGTCAAGAGTTTTGAGGGTACGCGTAAATCCAGTCAAATAGAATATCCACGGGAAATTATAGAATCTATGTCAAAGTTAGCGGGAATTTACATTTTAGAGCTGGGTGATTACGTCTGGGCGAGTTATTACCCGCACCTACAAAGGCCCCTCTGCAAGGTTGGTCCACAGATGCGATGGTATAAAAAATAGAATAAGTTCTGCTTCAGCGGTAATTGTAACGCATGTGCGAAGCCGCACCTACGACCGCTTCTTCGCTTTTGCAATTTGTTATAGTGTTTAATAAGACCGCTCTGGTAGAAATTTTTCCACCGAGGCATGCCGCTTCGATGGAGGATGGTCCGCAGAGGCAGCGACGATAGTTATTAGAATTCATTTAAAACCAATCTTGCCTATTTCGAAACCCCCATTTGGCAAATGGACTATAGGATCTAAGAGCTGGTTGGGGAGCCTTTTGAGTGGTCCATTCCTTCTATATTATTGGGTAGCCATTAAAACCAATACTTATTATTAGTAATTGATGTATGAAATGATAGTGCGTCTATATTAAGTAAAACCTATTGTTTGGGGATGAAATGTCTAGTATAATTACTATTTATTGATTGATGAATTCAAGAATTTTCCATGAAAACGGAGCCCTTTTCAAGTGATTTATCAAACTAGAGGCCATGGTGGATGGAATTACTAAAGCGTTTAAATTGGTTACCATTTAGACCTTGGGAAGGGTTTCTTAGTTAAAATTTCTTTTTTATCTCTATGGGTCCGGCGCCGGGTAGCGCTTTCTCCTATAGAAATGGTCCTTATGTGTTGATTGAATATGTGGTAACCTAGGAACTCTATACGCTTGTTTGAGCTACGATCGTCCGATAGTCATTCGAGAGGAGTTGTGGATTAGGAGTTTATTGCACCCGCTCGGCATTGAGGTAAGCTATGATTTAATCTTTATATACTCTGATAAAAGTAAGCAATTGTTATAAATATTAAGGGGAATTAGGCATGTTTGGGGGTTCCACCTTAGAAGCCGTGATGAACGCTTGGGTAGGTACCACTGTTGAACTATATTGATAGGTGATTTGGGGAATCAGCCTTAGGGTTGATTCCGACTGCTGTTATTAGGGCTCATCGCCATTATTTGGCTTGTCGCCATTGATTGATGAATTGTTCTGTTTACTCATCACATTTTGCTTCTAATATGAAATATTGATTTACGTGGATTTACGAGTCATTGAGTTCTAAATCATGTGATAGTCATCTCCTATATTTGATTTGCATCTCATACATCCTGATTACTTGCCTTATTATTATTGCATTCATACACTCATCGTTTTGATGATATTGAAAGTGGAGTGGTCTGGAAATGTTGTGGGGTCCAAAGAGACCAGAAAGGTATGGTTATGCTTATAAGATGGTTGGAAACATTGAGATGATGAAAATGAGATTGATATGGCTAAAAAATGAGTCTTGGGCTCTAGTCAGATTCGTTTGTTGAATTACAGCTAGCTAGGAGAGGTATATGGACAACGCGGGTCCCTCATGGGTCATGATTCATAGAATTTGATTGTGTGTATACTGTCACACCCCAACTCTGGAGGGCGAGACCGGTACCCGGTGCCTTACTTCACTAAGCATACAAACTGTAACTAAGAGATCTTGATGCAATCAAGCATACTTAGGCCCATAAGGCCAAGTTGAAACTCAAACTATACCAACGCAGACTGACAAGGATATACTTAGGATAAACTGTAAATAATGACTATCTCAACTGCAATGAAAAAACTCCAAAACATATATACATAAACGGGCCGATGAGGCCACTATGAGTGTTGTCGTGATACAACCCAAAAGACATATACAAGGGTCGACAAGGCCTCAAAACTGACAACTATACAATAACAAAATATGTCTAGAAGCCTCTAAGGATAATAACTGTACTATGGTTGGGACAACACCCTAGCCTACCCATACTGTATGCACAACAAAAACTAAGAACTTGGCAACTTTGAATGAAATAGAGCTTACCAACAAGCTGATGCTCTGCAAATCTACTGTGGCGATCTATGTCTGACCGTCAGAACCTGTAGGCATGAAATTCAACGGCCCCGACAAAGGATCATCAGTACAAAATAATGTACCGAGCACGTAAGGCAACTGAATAACTGAAAGCTGAAACTGAACTGAAATATGTAACAACTAAAAGTACTGAGTGTCAATGATAATCCGAGTATGTACTTACCGACTTTTGTCTCAACTCACACGCCTATGTAATTCAATACATATATAGCTACCCGACTACATATATGGCTCGGTAAGTATGTGACTACCCGATCACGTAGGCTCGGTAAGTTGTCTACTCGACCATGTAGGCTAGGTAAGTTTCTACCTGGCCATATAGGCTAAGTAAGTCTCTACCAGCCATGTAGGCTCGGTAAGTGTCTACCGGCCATTTAGGCTTGGTAAGTGTCTATCCGGCCATGTGCGGCTAAGTAATGTAGATATTTGTATAACAATAACAATATGAATGTACTATTTTATTTCTCACTATAGATGAATAAGTATGAACTGTAATGTACTCTCGGCAAGGGACAATAACAAAACAACTCTAAAGTAAAGGACTTGAATAAAACAGAATGCTTTTTGCTGAAAACTCTTCTTTAAAATGCTTTTTTCTAAAAAGTCATTTTGGAACTAAGGTCATGCCAAAAGAGAGAATGAATAGTATTTACATACCTTATAATAATCTTTCCAATAACCACGTTACACTCAATTTGTCGCATATTAATCTACAACAATGATAATGACACTATTGTTAAGCTACGAAAGATACAACTATCATACAACGAAGGATAAACTTATTCTATATCAAAATGGCAGCATCTCCCCTATTTTCGTTACATTTTCCAAGCCATCATTAGGCATCTAAAAAAACAACTACAAGGCAGCCAACAATTCCAATAACAACAAGCTACCAGCTTGTTTTTAACTAGGCAACAACAAGTCTCCACCTTCTCTATTCTTTCAAATAAAGTAACAAAACAACAACACAAGAAAACTGTTAAAAACACCATACTCAAGCTAGTCCATAAATTTCAGCCCGAAACATAGCTCACAAACACCTCAAAACTGTCTATACAACACAAGCTCTTAAATACGATTTCCAAGTGTTATCTTGAAACTTTCTCATCCATATAGTTTAGATAACACTTACATAATCTCAAGCATAACTAAGAGATGGAGTATCTTACCTTATCCAGCAAGAATAACCTCCAGCAAAAACCTTTATCAACCTACAAGAACCCTCAATCCAACAACAATAGGATAAATGAGACAACCATGATCTTCTTGAACTTCTAAGGGCGGAATAACGTTCTAACCTTGTAGATATCTCCTTAGATGATAGGAGAACTTGGAGAGAACACGTAGGAGTGTTTAAGGTCAGAAAGTCATAAGAAATAAGGTCTGAAGTCGAGCCACCACTTTATATAGTATTTAAAATATTTCCACCGCCTAAGTGGGTCCCAAGGTAGCTGCTTTGCAACGTGTTCTTAAAACACACATAACTTTTTATACAGAGCTCCGATTGATGAACGGTTTATAGCGTTGGAAAGAAGACTCACTGAACATGAGTTTAGATACACCCCATAACACCTTATACATTATAAGATACACCACCATAAAGTTGGGCCAAAATCCTATCCAGAATTCTACCTACCTTTCCCCCGAGTTTTAACGAACTTAATTTCTTCAAATTATTTAACCCGAATTCTTATGAGACTTGCATTAAACTTGTTTTAAAACCTTCCTTAACCTTGTAGTGGTATATTAACCTTATTGAGAAACGTTCACCTTAACTCATTTATAATTTCAAATATGATCTCATTTCGAGCTTATATCACTAACTAACGACACAAACTTAGCGTGTGAAATACGGAATGTAATATCCTTCCAAACCCCCCTTATAAACATTCGTTGATGTATATAAGGAGGGTATTGTATGGTTAGGTTGGTCGGAGTTGGTTAGGGGCTGGACGGATACAAATATGAGAGTCAAATGGAGGTTGGTGGAATGGGATGGTTTTCGGATAGTTTATGTTTGTAGGAGGTGTACGGGTGCCTGTTGACACCCAATTTTGTCCCGTCTTTTCCAATTTATTTGCAGTTTTAAATATTTTTAGCACCTCAAAACAATTTTAAATCTATATACATACATGCGTATATATACATGTGTATATATCTCATTATTATTATTATTCACATTTTTTATATCATTTGCATTTTTATAATAATCATAAGTTTTATCCATAATATTCTATGTTATTTTATTTTTCGCAAAATGGCATCGCATTTCCTTTTTTTTTATTTAAGCATTAAACATTTCGCAAATATTATATTTTATTATTATCACGTCGTTATGTTATTTTAAATAATTCACATCTTTTACAAAACAAAAATAATATTTTTATATTAAACCCCTTTCATATTTTTAATCCATAATCCATTCATTTTCCAACCCAAAACAATTTCTACCCAAACTAAAACTCATTTCACCAAAGCCCAACCCATCACCCATTTAATTCTACTTAACCCAAAACAATTCAACTCCCTATTCCCTTACCAAACCGGACCAGCCCAATACCCCAAACCCATTCCCTTTTATCCCCTTAACCCAAAACCACAAAAACAACTTCTCCCCAAACCAAAACAAAACAGCCTAACTGGTTGGCCCACCAGCCCAACCAATGACCCACAAGCCCAACCCCAAATTAAAACAACCCAATCCCAATCCCCAAATTAAAACCCCCCATTTGCCCAAAACCTAACAAAAATCGCCCCCAAACACAAAAAAACCAAAAAAGAAAACCTAAACCCTACACCCCTACCCCCGACGACGCCGCCGCACCCTACACCCCCTACCCCCGACGCCGCACCCTACACCCCTACCCCCCGACATCGCCGCACCCTACACCCCTACCCCCCGACGTCGCCGCACCCTACACCTGACACCACCACTCGCCAACACCGCCGCCTGACACCACCAACCCATACCCCTAAAATAACCCGTTCCAAAATCATTGTTTTGGGCCCTTTATTTCGGATTTGAACTCGGTTTTTGGGAGAATGGGGCTATAAACACCCCTTGTGTTCTTCGAAAATGGAAGGAGAAAAAGAAAAAGGAGAGAAAACCGAGAGATTTTTTGGGAGGTCCGATTGGATATAAATATTTTTGGTTGTGTTCTTGGTTTCAAACATTTTTCCTCCCTTGTTGTTCAAGAATTAAGTCCGAAAAGGTTGGTTCTCTACGTTTGATTCTCTGATTTTGACACCTGATTCAAAGTCGGTCATCGACGGTCGGTCGACTTTCGTATTATTTTTCAGAATTCTTGCATTTCATATTTCTATATGTTGGTTATCTGAATTTGGTGAATATTTGATTTCGGATTTTGGATCACTGACCCGGGTCGGGTCGACCCGATTCGGGTATTATTTCCAGAATTCTTGCATTTCATTTTCTGTATGTTGGTTATCTGAATTTGGTGAATATTTGATTTCGGATTTTGGATCACTGATTCGGGTCGGGTCACTGACCCGGGTCGGGTCGACCCGGTTCGGATAATATTTTCAGAATTCCTGCATTTCATATTTCTGTATGTTGGTTATCTGAATTTGGTGAATATTTGATTTCGGATTTTGGATCACTGATTCGGGTCGGGTCGACCCGGTTCGGGTATTATTTTCAGAATTCTTGCATTTCATGTTTCTGTATGTTGGTTATCTGAATTTAGTGAATATTTGATTTCGGATTTTGGATCACTGATTCGGGTCGGGTCACTGACCGGGTCGGGTATTATTTCCAGAATTCTTGCATTTTGTATTTTGTATGTTGGTTATCTGAATTTGGTGTTAAAATCTGATTCGGGTTTGGATCATTTGATTTCGGATTCGATACCTGATTCGGGTCGGGTCACTGACCCGGGTCGGGTCGACCCGATTTGAATATCTTCTGGAATTCTTGCATTTCACACTCTTGTTCTTGGTTATCTGAAATTGGTGCTGAAATTTAATTCGGGTCGGGTCACTAATTCGGGTCGGGTCACTGATCCGGGTCGCGTCGACCCGATCTGGATATTTCCAGAATTTCAGAACTTGGGTCGGATACTTTAACTGCTCACTGCTCGTTGCTTTTACTGTTTTATTGTTTTATTAATATTGCATTAAGGCCGACGAAATTGAATTCGAGGCCGCGCTTTTCTTTCGTTTCATTTCTCTGTTTTTCAGCACTGTTTTAAGTATCCGGGCAACAAATATTTTACTGTTTTTACTGTTTTAAACTAAAACACCGCGTCATTTTCGGAAACTATTTTTCTCGCTTCGCTTTCTGCTTGTCGCCATCATTTCTTGTTTCATTTTAATTTTTCTGATTTGAACACGATACTACACTGGCCGATGAAAAATATCCGTCGATTTTGAGGCCTCCACAGTTGTAAAGACGGAAATATAACTTCTGGGCAATGATGAGACTTAAACCTTTTTATTTCATCCGAGATCAACATGTTTAGTAGGCGAGGTGACTAAAATAACCAACAAGTTATATATTTGCAGCCACGACGTGATTATAGTGATCTTTTCTATTTCACCCGAGAGACCAACACGTTTAGTAGGCGAGGCAATCAAAATAAACCACATTAGTCATATGTTTGCAGCCACGACGTGATTGGGATGTTCTTTTCAAAATTTAAGTCTGAGCCCTCCGTGATCAAAACATTCACTGTTTTGAATACGGATATGAAGTTATTTGTATTTAACTGTTTCTAACCGTTTGTTCTTGACAGCTTGCAGGGATTAAAGTAAATAAAGGCAGATTATTCCTCGGAGTTTATTTATTTTTTAATTCACTTTTTATCCCGCTTTGTATTGTATTATTATTTATCGCGCTTTATGTAACTATTGAAATGCTTAGAATAGGCAAACTTAGGATTAATTCATAGGGTAGTTTAAGATTTGAAATCATCGCTAGCTTATTTATTTGTAGGCTCGGTTAAATTCAAACTTAGAAATTTTCCGCTAGTTTATTTATTTTAGGCTCGTCATGCATATTTAAAATTTTCAAAACAAACTTTGATCATTTTCTATTCATTTCATTAATTGTACAACTAAAAATGATTTTCAAAATTACTCCTTTGGCATTACAAATGAATTGCTTTTCTCCGTATTATTGTCACAAATGCATACATGTACAAAAATGCATCTCTTTCGTTAATTATTTGCAAACATCTTTTAACTTCATGCTTCAAACATGCATTTTTCTAGCAATAATTAACCTGAGTTTGACCGGATAACCGCAAGTTAGCGGATTTTAAAGGATGCCTAACCCCTTCCCTTTAGGATAATAAAGAACCCTTACATAGAATCTCACTAGTTTCGCGGACCTTAAAAATTGGAGTTACATTGCAACATTTAGTTTAAAATTTAGGTGTCCTAATTCACCGTAAAAATAATTAGGTGGCGACTCCTCAATTCTTCACCCAGGAATCACCCATACGTCTGTGCTCCGCTCTTTGACCCGAGCGGGTCGAAAATGGGGCGCGACAGCATGACGACTCCACTGGGGACTTTTCAGGTTCTTAACCATAGCAAGTTCAGGTTAATTATAATTGTGCTTTACTTTTCCTCTTTGTTTGATGTAAAGCTTTGATTTGTTTTTGTTTTTTTTGTGAAATTTTTGCATGCATAACTGCTTTAATTGCTATATTGTTTTACTGCTTTTCTTAAATTGACATTTCGCTCATATTTCTTCCACTCTGGAAAATTGACACTATCACACACTACCCGCGAGGTGTGTTTTGCGCACTCGCAAATTTCTTTCAATCTACCAAATTTTAGGAGAGTTGGCGTATGCGCGGAGTGACCGGACCATCCGGTGGCCGCGTAGCCTTCTCAGTCGAGTAGTCCGCTCGGGAACCTTGTGTCTAGTCAGCCAAATCTTAGAAAATTTAAGATAGAGCTATACCACCCTTTATTTTAAGTCATGCATGCATACATCTTAGGTGGGTTGATCCTTGGCATCAACTCCACAATTAAGAAAACCACCAAATTGTCGACGGGTCTCACAACCCAACGATCAATCAGCATATTATGTGTAGCAGGATATTGATGGACGGATCCAACCCTAAACAGTATGCCAAAATCGGAAAATGTATATTCATTTTATTTATTTTATTTATTTTGTTATAGATGGAGTCTGTGCCGCAAGTCATGATGGTGAGTGGGATTCCGAGCAAACTGAAAATATGGTGGACAAACTTTGACCTTGGCAGCCAAATGGCAATTAGGAGAAGATTAGGTTGTCTCGTTTCGTTGTTCGACATCTTCCCCGATCAACATTTGGTCAGAGCACTAATCCATTTTTGGGATCCGGATCGGGTTGTCTTCAGATTCGGAGATTTTGAGATGACTCCTACTTTGGAAGAAATCAACTATTTCATCAACTTGATCTACCAGGGTAGAGGACAAATTATCCCGCACTGTCAATCCGGAAAGAAATTTCTCCGCTACTAAGGGCTAAAGAACACTAAGAAACTCCTATGCTTTGAAAATAACTGGGTCTCAATGGATTATCTTTATGAGAGGTACGGTTGTCGAGACGGTTACAAGATATTCAAAAATGAATTTTCCTGCACCCCCGATCATTGGCGGACCAAACGACCTATTGCATTTACTGTCGCCTTTCTAGGGTCTCTGATATTCCCGCTTGAGTATGGAAAGATCAGTACCTGCATATGTTCCGTAGCACGGGCACTTTTCGAAGGAGCAAACGGAGCACAACTCACTTTGGCCCCTATGATCTTAGCAGAAATGTTTTGGGCTTTAGGGAAATGTAAAAGATGTGAAACAGGTTTCTTCGAAGGCTGCAACCTTATTTTGCAGATGTGGGCAATGGAACACTTCTATCAGCGCCCGAATATGGTCGACATATGCTTCAGCGAGTCGAACAAAATCGTCAGCTTTTACGACAGGACGAAGCAGTTCGTATCGCCTGTCGGCGTGAATGATTGGTATGGGTTTTTGGCGTCCCGCACCTGTGAACAGATCCAATGGAAATACCCTCTGCTCCCGAATGCCAAAAAAGCCTACATAAGATGCAAAAGGCTTTATTATATTGAGCTTATCGGGTTGAAAGGCCTCCAACCTTACGCTCCACTCCGCGTACTCCGACAGTTTGGACAAGAGCAGATAATCCCCCTCCGAGCAAATATGAGGATTTCTGAAATTCCATTCGGGCCGAATTTCATTGTCCCCAGAGCTAGGCAAGTCTTCGATGAATGGAACGATATTGACACAATAGACATTGGAGGGAGTCAGCAGAGGTACCCCGAATATCAAGCGTGGCTACGAGAGGATTGCGAAGAGTACGCACCATAGTCCCGATGGCAAGCGGTGGTTTTGAAGATATCGGCACGACAATTTGGGTAAGGAATTTCCGGCTCAGAGACACAGTCGTTACCCCCGAAATGTGGCATCAAATGCAAAACATAGTGCATTATCTAGAGGACGCAGGAGTCGGACCCAGCAATGTTAGGGTTCCATCTTCATCTCGGTGATCAAAAGCAATATTTAGAACTTGAGCATAAATATCTTATGTTATCAGCTTTATTATTGTACGCATTATTATTTCAGTAAAAGTCAACCTTTTTTTCCGACAAAAGGCATCACAATCTTTGGCTTGGATCAATTTATCAGTATCTTGCATATTTTGCGTTTTAGCCCACCTCCGGCATAAAGGAGGCCCCATGCACATTAGGACGCGCATTTAATTTCCATATAATCTCTCTGCTACTTGTTTACTGTTTTCCACTCTATACATGTTATTTAAAGCAATAATTATTCGTCTCATACTAACTTGGTTTGTTTCATTTTTGAAGAAGGTTTATTTTGCCTGTTTATTTTCCAAAAGTTGATTCGCGTTGATTGAAACTGGCGGAACACCATTACTTCACGAGATCCAAGGCACAATCATCCGACAAAATGACTGATTCAGGGGCAGCCGAACAAACCGGTTTGGGACTTGTCGCTCTTCCGGGAGGTGAACCAGAGACATCGGAAAGGAGAAATACGTCCGTCCAGGATGAATACCTCGCCCAACTACTGCAGCAAATGGCAACTATGCAAACTGAGATCGAACGGCTCCGAAATCTTACCAATCTTTCCATCAGCATCAACACTCCACTGCCTGAACAAGAGACGAGCGCAACTGCACCACAAACCTTTCCATCTCATGAACCATCATTTCCCCAGAACCTTCCCCGAAATCCCTTACCAAGCAGAACCAATCCTCAACTCGCCAGCCCACAACGTACCAATCCGCATTCTATCAACCCGAAGGCCTGTCCACAACAAAGCCCGCTACAAAATGACCCAGTATCCTTCACAGCTCCATATATACATCAAGCTCCACTCACCCAAACTACCCTTGTCCAAAATATCCCTCCCACACAAAATTACCAGGCAACCCAACAAATACCAATGACACACATCACTAACAAGCAGTATGTGCCACCGGTATATGCAACGGAAGCCCAACCTTCTACTTCTACCATACCAAACATACATCATCAGGAGATAGACCAATATGAAGAGATAGAAAGGCAAGCAAGGATTAGAAATGATGAAAGCATGGCAAGGGAAATTCATAGCCTAAAAGAAGAATTCAAAAACATTCAAACCGGCAAGGGGCATGAAGGACTCGAGTATGAAGATCTCTGCATGCATCCCGACGTTCAGTTGCCTATCGGGTATAAGGTGCCAAAATTTGACTTATTCGATGGAAAGGGAAATCCTCGCGCTCATTTAAGATCGTATTGTGACAAGCTGGTTGGAGTGGGAAAGGACCAGGCCATCATAATGAAGTTGTTCATAAGGAGTCTGACAGGAGAAGCACTCGACTGGTACACAAGCCAGGACCCACGAAAATGGCATAACTGGGGCGCAATGGCACAGGATTTTGTGGATAGATTCAGGTTTAACACTGACACAGTCTTAGATAGATTTTATTTGATGAAGTTGGAGAAAAAATCTACAGAGACCTTCAGAGAATATGCCATGAGGTGGAGGGCGGAAGCAGCAAAAGTTCAGCCCCCGATGGCAGAAAGTGAGATGACCATGCTCTTTGTGCAATCTCTGAAGGATGCAACTTACTATGAAAGAATGATAAGCGTCATCGGACGGAATTTCTCAGAAGTGGTAAGGATGGGAGATTTCATAGAAGAGGGTATCAAAACGGGGAGAATCACAAACTTGGCGGCATTGCAGGCAACGAGTAAGGCCATTCAGTCAGACTCATTTGGAGGATCAATTAAGAAGAGGAGGGACGGAGCATCTCCTGTCATGGCAGTCCAGGAACATAGGTCCAACCAAATGCCAACCTACCAAAGCCCGTCATCCCAGCCTCCCTACTATAATCAAAACACCCAAAATCATCAGCCCTCATACTATAGCCAAAGCACACAAATCCTTCAGCCTTATTGTCAACACTCGCCTACTCCCTACCCTATCTATCATACCCAGCCAATATATAGCCCACCACGAGCACCTACCTATCGAAATTCCCCACAGTATCAACCTACATATCCACCTCAGCCACAAGCCCATCCACCAAATACTCTCAGACCCCGTGCAAATTACGAAAGAAGGCCAGTCAAAACATATACACCTTTAGCCGAACCTCTAGCCCAACTATACGAAAGATTGAGGACCGCATGAATACTCCAACCCATCCTAGGGCATATCCCCAATCCTATTCCCAGATCGTATGATGAAACTAAGCATTGTGCGTACCACTCGGGGATCACCGGACATGACACTGGAGTTTGCTTTGCCCTCAAAGACAAGATCGAGGCTTTGATCAAAGAGGGAATTATCCAACTGAAAGGGCCTCCCCCTAATGTAAATAATAACCCTTTGCCAAATCATGACAATGCCAATATAAACATGATTACCGTTGATGAAGAAAACAGTTTGGAAGGGACCATTGTGCCGGTCCGAACAGAGGAAAATGTTGAAACATCGGCTTTGATCACCCCTATAATTACAGTTCAAGTGAGGGCACCGTTTGAAGTGGAAGTACTTCCTCCGAAATCGCGGATGGTGACGCCGTTTGTTGATACCAAAACTGCCCCTTGGAGCTATTCAATTGGGGAAAGGAGCAGGGGAAAGGAGAAACAAATTGTAGAAGTTGTCGTCGCTGGTACGACAAGATCCGGACGATGTTATGCCCCTGCAGACAATCCAAAAAAGGTTGTAACAGAGACTGAAGTAGAAGAGTTCTGGAGGAAAATGCCAACCAAGGAGTATTCTGTTGTAGAACAATTGAAGAAAACACCGGCTCAAATTTCTTTGCTATCATTGTTGATGAATTCTCCGGACCACGGACGCGCTTTATTGGAAGTACTCAAAGAAGCTTATGTTCCGAGAGAGACCACGGGCGAGAAACTCTCGGCCTTGGTCGGACAGATTTTAGAGGCCCATAAAGTCTCTTTTCATGACTAAGAATTGCCACCTGAGGGTTTGGGCCACAACAAAGCTTTAAACATAACGGTAAAGTGCATGAACAAGTTCATTTCTAAGGTATTGATTGATGGAGGCTCAGCCGTCAATATTTGTCCCGTGGCGACTCTCCGAGCCTTGGGGATTAGCATTGGAAAGATTCGCGAAAGTCATGTGAGAGTTAAAGGATTTGATGGAGCCCAAAGGAGCGTTATGGGAGAAATGGATTTAACATTACAAGTGGGACCCGTAGAGTTCGTCGTGGAATTCCAGGTGTTAGACATATCTACCGGCTATAACCTACTAATGGGAAGACCTTGGATCCATGTGGCTGGTGCGGTTCCTTCTACCCTACATCAGAGTTTGAAGTTTGTCTGGGATCATCACGAGGTCGTGGTACACGGAGAATGGAGCAATTCAATATGTCCCGAAGGACAGATCCCTGCTGTTGAAAGCGTAGATATACTGGATGGGTCTGTCTTCCATGTCAGAGAAATTACATGTGCCTCCAAAGCTGAAATATTGAAATTACCCCGGGTTCTCACAATGGTGGCCCAGGAAATGTTGAAGAATGGCTTTAAGCCCGGTCGAGGCCTCGGATTGAATTTAGAAGGTATGGTGGAGCCTGTTCACTTGCTCAGTAAGAATGATACTTTTGGTCTCGGATACAAACCCACTTCTAAAGAAGTCTTATCAGTCAACCTCCGAAAGAAAAAGGACACTCCCTTGCCAAAGCCTGTTCCACCCCTGAATCAGGCATTTGTCAAAGCATATGCCGCTCAGGAGTCGAATGAAGATGATGCAGACGACCTCGCAGAAGGACTCAAAAGCCTTTTCATTACAGAAGAAGAAATGGAATGCAATGTAATTCTGGATGATTTTGATGAAGGCCCAACTATTTGGAATGCAGAACACGGAGATATTTTGAAAAATTGGACCTGTGCCCCGGCCCTATTTCTCCGGGAAGCTTGGTAGAAACTACCTTAGTACTTTTTGAAACAATGCGATTCTAATTGAGGCTTGAATCACATCTATGCATTTTAATGTGTTTTGCCTCCATCTTTTGAAAGCTTAAATGACAAATCCACATTGCTTTTGCTACTTCAAAATTTATTTTGTTTACTAATTTTCTTTTCTCTTTCAGCATGCAAACTAATAAATCTGTCGATAATGTGAATGTGACATGTAATGAAACAAACAAACAAAATTCGAACAATGAACATGACTTCGAAGAGTATGAGGAAGACTCGCAGCCAGAAGAATTGACAGAGGAATTGGAACATTTTGAGAATAAACCAAAGCCAAATTTAGATGAAACTGAGGCAATAAATTTGGGGGATGCAGAAAATGTGAAAGAAACAAGAATCAGCGTCCATCTGAACGCCCCACAAAGGAAAGAACTGACGGATCTTTTGAGACAATATATCGACGTATTTGCTTGGTCTTATGACGAGATGCCAGGGTTGAGCACGGATATTATTTCGCATAGATTGCCTATCGATCCATCCTACCCTCCGGTGAAACAAAAACCAAGGAAAATCAAGCCTGATTTGAGTTTAAGGGTCAAGGAAGAGGTGTCCAAGCAATTCGACGCAAAGGTCATTCGAGTCACAAGATACCTGACTTGGTTGGCCAACATTGTACCTGTGCCAAAGAAAGATGGAAAGATACGAGTGTGCGTGGATTATCGGGATCTCAACAAGGCCAGCCCGAAGGATGACTTCCCTCTTCCAAATATTCACATACTCATTGACAACTGTGCAAAGCATGAATTACAATCATTTGTTGATTGCTTTGCTGGTTACCACCAAATCTTGATGGATGAGGAAGATGCAGAGAAGACAACGTTCACTACACCTTGGGGGGTATACTGTTATCGAGTAATGCCGTTCGGACTCAAGAATGCAGGTGCCACCTACATGAGGGCCATGACTACCATTTTTCATGATATGATCCACAAAGAAATAGAGGTCTACGTGGATGACGTTATTATTAAGTCGCGAAAGACTTCGGATCACTTGACAGATTTAGAGAAGTTCTTTGATCGGCTGAGGCGGTATAACCTAAAATTAAACCCTGCAAAGTGTGCGTTTGGTGTCCCTGCTGGGAAGCTGCTAGGTTTCATCGTGAGTAGAAGAGGTATTGAATTAGACCCCTCGAAGGTAAAAGCTATTCAAGACTTGCCTCCTCCAAAGAGTCGAAAAGACGTGATGAGTTTCCTTGGTCGCCTCAATTACATCAAAGAGTTCATAGCACAATCAACAGTGATATGTGAGCCGATATTCAAGTTACTGAAGAAAGACGCTGCTACCAAATGGACGACGGATTGCCAACAAGCTTTTGATAGAATCAAAGAATATCTGTCTAACCCACCTGTTTTGGTACCTCCAGAGCCCGGAAGGCCTTTGTTATTATATATGTCTGTGTTAGAAAACGCGTTTGGATGCGTGCTGGGACAACACGATGAAACAGGAAAGAAGGAGCAAGCCATATACTACTTAAGCAAGAAGTTCACGCCTTATGAAGCTCGGTATACTTTGCTGGAACGCACTTGTTGTGCCTTGACATGGATTGCGCAAAAGTTTAGGCATTATCTGTCTGCATATACCACTTATCTCATCTCAAGGATGGACCCGCTCAAATATATTTTTCAGAAGCCCATGCCCACCGGGAAGCTAGCGAAGTGGCAAATCTTGTTAAGTGAATTCGACATCATATATGTCACCCAAAAGGCTATCAAAGGACAAGCACTAGCAGACCATCTTGCTGAAAACCCCGTGGATGAAGAATACATGCCTCTCCGGACTTATTTTCCGGACGAGGAAGTACTGTTTGTTGGAGAAGGCATCTCAGAAGAGTACCCGGGTTGGAGAATGTTCTTCGACGGAGCTGCAAACTTCAAAGGGGTTGGTATTGGAGCAGTTTTGATTTCAGAATCAGGTCAACACTACCCAATTTCGGCAAAACTCCGATTTCCATGCACCAACAATATGACAGAATATGAAGCTTGTATACTCGGACTTAGAATGGCCGTTGATATGAACATTCAAGAATTATTGGTTATAGGTGATTCAGACTTATTGATTCATCAGGTGCAAGGCGAATGGGCGACCAAGAACGGGAAGATACTTCCTTACCTGCATTGCGTGAAAGAATTATGCAAAAAATTCAGCAAGATAGAATTCAAGCATATCCCACGAACTCAAAACGAGTTCGCTGATGCTCTGGCAACACTGTCCTCCATGATTCAACATCCGGATAAGAACTACATTGACCCCATCAAGGTGAGCTTATCGGATCAGCCGTCATATTGTTTCAATATAGATGGAGAGTTGGATGGAAAGCCTTGGTACCACGACATTAAGAGATATCTCAAGATAGGTGAATATCCAGAAGGCATAACCAGTATACAAAAGAGGACACTTAGGAGGTTAGCAAACCATTTCTTCCTAAACAGAGAAATCCTTTATCGGAGGACTCCAGATCTCGGTTTGTTAAGATGTGTTGATGCTCGAGAGGCAAGCAGTTTAGTTGAAGAGATACACGGAGGCACGTGCGGGCCTCATATGAATGGCTTCACTTTGGCAAAGAAGATTCTGAGAGCAGGATACTTTTGGATGACCATAGAAACAGATTGCATCCACTTCGTGCAAAGATGCCATCGATGTCAGATTCATGGCGATCTAATCAAGGTGCCTCCTAACGAACTCAATGTGACGAGCTCTCCTTGGCCATTCGTAGCTTGGGGCATGGATGTCATTGGCCCTATTGAACCTGCCGCATCAAATGGACACAGATTTATTCTAGTGACAATTGACTATTTTTCAAAGTGGGTAGAAGCATCGTCCTACAAGTCAGTAACAAAGAAAGTGGTAGTTGATTTTGTCCGCAATAACATCATTTGTCGATTTGGAATCCCTGAGTCAATTATAACAGACAATGGAGCTAATCTCAACAGTAATCTGATGAATGAGATATGCGGAAAGTTTAAGATCACTCACCGCAATTCCACTCCATACCGACCTCAGATGAACGGAGCGAAGGCACCAACAAAAA
The DNA here is from genome assembly GCA_029783415.1 of Anisodus acutangulus. NCBI lineage: Eukaryota > Viridiplantae > Streptophyta > Magnoliopsida > Solanales > Solanaceae > Anisodus > Anisodus acutangulus. The sequence goes on from CM056494.1 coordinate 30,173,267, forward strand.
CATCAAAAGAATACTACGAAAGATGATTGATAATTACAAGCACTGGCATGAGCATTTGTCCTTGGCACTTTTGGGATATCGCACTACAATCAGGACTTCTACCGGGCAACGCCCGTATCTATTGGTCTATGGAATGAAGGCGTGTTACCAGCAGTGGAAATACCATCTTTGAGAGTTATCCAAGAAGCCGAGCTAACGGCGAAATGGATACAGAATCGGTACGAACAATTGATCTTTGATTGATGAAAAGCGATTGAACGCACCGCCACGGACAACTTTATCAAAACAGAATGGCCAAAGCTTTCAACAGAAAGTAAAACCAAGGACTTTCGAACCGGGCAATTGGTGCTAAAACGCATATTTCCGCACCAAAATGAAGCTAAAGGAAAATTCGCACCTAATCGGGCAAGGGCCTTATATGGTTCAATGGTGTTGACTGGAGGAGCATTAATTCTAGCTGAAATGGACGGTGAAGTATGGCCAAAAGCTATCAACGCGGATGCAGTGAAAAGATACTACATTTAGGATTTTTCTATGTAATGCATTTCTTATGTTGTAAAAGTTGCGCTCCCTGGCGAGATACGCAAAGAACCCACGTCGGGTTCCGTTTTCTAGATTGCAAATTTCCCCAGAAACACATTTCTTTGTAACATGAACTACGTTATGACCTGATTCCCTCGGCGGGATACGTAGGCGGCCACATCGGCTTCGGTCCCATTTTAGAAAATCCTTACAATCCCCTTTTGCTTGTAATGAACTACGTCACGACCTGATTCCCTCATGGGGATACGTAGGCGGCCTAAATCTGCTTCGGTCCCACCATTAGAAAATATTTTCTCCTTTATCTCACATATGACAAAATGCACCCATCTGATCACCCTGATAGGGAAGACAAGCAATCTACATAAGACTCAGTTGTCTGTTCAAAAGATCGTCATTCTCACATATCGGAAACTGGGGCAATTTTTAAGGGATCACTGCCAAGAAAACGCCGATAGACATGGAAAAGCATCGGCAAAACAAGCCTTCAGCCAGAAGAATTTTGGATAAGACGTTTGCTTTGTTTCACCGCATGTCACTGCTCGACAGACATTTATATATATGCAGTAATTCTTATAAGCAAATTATTTTCAACAAACATTTTCATCAAAATTCGATAGAATTTTTATGTTTCTATTTTTAAGATGCATTTCTACAAATTGTTTTCGAATGTTTTCATTAACGGCTGGCCAAGATTGGAAGCAGAGAGGGGCTACGGGTCCGATGTTAGCAGGACATGCAAATACCAAGGCCGAAGCTACAAAGTCAACGCGAATCAACTCCCCCCTCCCAAAACTCATAAATTTATTTAAGTACAGGTTTTTCAGGTCGAAAATAGCAGGGAAGCTCCAACATTTATAAGCAGATTCGCAAGGGCCTCCGCATCGCAACTCACTACAAGAATCACTTTCCTGTTTGGAGATTGTACAAAGACGTCATGCTAAACTACATGTTCCCAACCATGTTGTGTCCACGCGAAGAACGGTATTTTGACTTACAGGGTCGCATTCTCATCTACTCAACTTTTGCATCGCTTATGTCCACACATTAACTATCATGGCATGGCAATAGGGCCACACTTTACATTACGTCAACACGACGACATAAATCAGGCGCCCACCTTCTAATGCGGGTATGTTTTAAATCAGGCGCCCACCTTCTAATGCGGGTATGTTTTAAATCAGGCGCCCACCTTCTAATGCGGGTATGTTTTAAATCAGGCGCCCACCTTCTAATGCGGGTATGTTTTAAATCAGGCGCCCACCTTCTAATGCGGGTATGTTTTAAATCAGGCGCCCACCTTCTAATGCGGGGATGTTTAAATCAGGCGCCCACCTTCTAATGCGGGTATGTTTTAAATCAGGCGCCCACCTTCTAATGCGGGTATGTTTTAAATCAGGCGTCCACCTTCTAATGCAGGTATGTTTTAAATCAGGCGCCCACCTTCTAATGCGGGTATGTTTTAAATCAGGCGCCCACCTTCTAATGCGGGTATGTTTTAAATCAGGCGCCCACCTCCTAATGCGGGTATTTAAATTTCAGTCAGGCGCCCACCTCCTAATGCGGGTATTTCAATTTAAGTCAGGCGCCCACCTTCTAATGCGGGTACTTTATTTTAAAGTATACACAGGCGCCCGCCAACGGCATCATCTGCACAACATTAAGCAACGACATCATTTCAACTTACAAAGTCATATTCTCACATACATATCTTATGTAACAGTTGTACACTAACTTTTATCTTAGCTTTGGTCCACAGGAATTTGAATCGGCGGGAGCCTTCAGCACAACGTGGAACTGTATCTTACGGCGAACCAAGGCAATTTGGTCAACGACCTACTTTGAACGTCGATCCGCTCTTTCCCAATAGTTTTGTTACATCTGCGACCAGTGTCATCATAACTCGACACTGGGGCAATATTTCTTGAATCTGCACCAACTTTTTCAATAATTTCTCTCCCCCTGGGATCTTATTTCTACCCATGATCTTCCTTCGAGTCCCGTTGATCAGGACAAAATTGGCTACTCAGTCAACTTTCTTTGGCCGAAAACTCTTTCATCGTCTCCGTCCAAAGAGGGGCATCTGTTGACACCCAATTTTGTCCCGTCTTTTCCAATTTATTTGCAGTTTTAAATATTTTTAGCACCTCAAAACAATTTTAAATCTATATACATACATGCCTATATATACATGTGTATATATCTCATTATTATTATTATTCACATTTTTTATATCATTTGCATTTTTATAATAATCATAAGTTTTATCCATAATATTCTATGTTATTTTATTTTTCGCAAAATGGCATCGCATTTCCTTTTTTATTTATTTATTTAAGCATTAAACATTTCGCAAATATTATATTTTATTATTATCACGTCGTTATGTTATTTTAAATAATTCACATCTTTTACAAAACAAAAAAAATATTTTTATATTAAACCCCTTTCATATTTTTAATCCATAATCCATTCATTTTCCAACCCAAAACAATTTCTACCCAAACTAAAACTCATTTCACCAAAGCCCAACCCATCACCCATTTAATTCTACTTAACCCAAAACAATTCAACTCCCTATTCCCTTACCAAACCGGACCAGCCCAATACCCCAAACCCATTCGCTTTTATCCCCTTAACACAAAACCACAAAAATAATTTCTACCCAAACCAAAACAAAACAGCCCAACCGGTCGACCCATCAGGCCCAATCGGCCGACCCACAAGCCCAACCCCAAATTAAAACAACCCAAGCCCAATCCCCAAATTAAACCCACCCCACATTTGCCCAAAACCTAACAAAAATCGTCCCTCCCAAACACAAAAAAAAAAAACCAAAAAAAAAGAAAACCTAAACCCTACACCCCTACCCCCCGACGTCGCCGCCCCCCACACCCCCACCCCCGACGTCGCCGCACCCTACACCCCTACCCCCCGACGTCGCCGCACCCTATACCTGACACCACCACTCGCCAATAGCGCCGCCTGACACCACCAACCCATACCCCTAAAAAAACCCGTTCCAAAATCATTGTTTTGGGCCCTTTATTTTGAATTTGAACTCGGTTTTTGGGAGAATGGGGCTATAAAAACCCCTTGTGTTCTTCGAAAATGGAAGGAGAAAAAGAAAAAGGAGAGAAAATCGAGAGATTTTTTGGGAGGTCCGATTGGATATAAATATTTTTGGTTGTGTTCTTGGTTTCAAACATTTTTCCTCCCTTGTTGTTCAAGAATTAAGTCCGAAAAGGTTGGTTCTCTACGTTTGATTCTCTGATTTTGACACCTGATTCGGGTCGGGTCACTGACCCGGGTCGGGTCGACCCGGTTCGGGTATTATTTTTCAGAATTCTAGCATTTCATATTTCTATATGTTGGTTATCTGAATTTGGTGAATATTTGATTTCGGATTTTGGATCACTGACCCGGGTCGGGTCGACCCGATTCGGGTATTATTTCCAGAATTCTTGCATTTCATTTTCTGTATGTTGGTTATCTGAATTTGGTGAATATTTGATTTCGGATTTTGGATCACTGATTCGGGTCGGGTCGACCCGGTTCGGATAATATTTTCAGAATTCTTGCATTTCATATTTCTGTATGTTGGTTATCTGAATTTGGTGAATATTTGATTTCGGATTTTGGATCACTGATTCGGGTCGGGTCACTGACCCGGGTCGGGTCGACCCGGTTCGGGTATTATTTTCAGAATTCTTGCATTTCATGTTTCTGTATGTTGGTTATCTGAATTTAGTGAATATTTGATTTCGGATTTTGGATCACTGATTCGGGTTGGGTCACTGACACGGGTCGGGTATTATTTCCAGAATTCTTGCATTTTGTATTTTGTATGTTGGTTATCTGAATTTGGTGTTAAAATCTGATTCGGGTTTGGATCATTTGATTTCGGATTCGACACCTGATTCGGGTCGGGTCGACCCAATTTGAATATCTTCTGGAATTCTTGCGTTTCACACTCTTGTTCTTGGTTATCTGAAATTGGTGCTGAAATTTAATTCAGGTCGGGTCACTGATCCGGGTCGCGTCGACCCGATCTGGATATTTCCAGAATTTCAGAACTTGGGTCGGATACTTTAACTGCTCACTGCTCGTTGCCTTTACTGTTTTATTGTTTTATTAATATTGCATTAAGGCCGACGAAATTGAATTCGAGGCCGCGCTTTTCTTTCGTTTCATTTCTGCTTTTCAAAGATCGCTTTAAGTATCCGGGCAACGTATATTTTACTGTTTTTACTGTTTTAAAGTAAAACACCGCGTCATTTTCGGAAACTATTTTCTCGCTACTATTTTCCCCGCTTGTCGCCATCAAGCTTTCTTGTTTCATTTTAATTTTACTGATTTGAACACGATACTACACTGGCCGATGAAAACTATCCGTCGATTTTGAGGCCTCCACAGTTGTAAAGACGGAAATATAAATTCTGGGCAATGATGAGACTTAAACCTTTTTATTTCATCCGAGATCAACATGTTTAGTAGGCGAGGTGACTAAAATAACCAACAAGTTATGTATTTGCAGCCACGACATGATTATAGTGATCTTTTCTATTTCACCCGAGAGACCAACACGTTTAGTAGGCGAGACAATCAAAATAAACCACATTAGTCATATGTTTGCAGCCACGACGTGATTGGGATGTTCTTTTCAAAATTTAAGTCTGAGCCCTCCGTGATCAAAACATTCACTGTTTTGAATACAGATATGAAGTTATTTGTATTTAACTGTTTCTAACCGTTTGTTCTTGACAGCTTGCAGGGATTAAAGTAAATAAAGGCAGATTATTCCTCGGAGTTTATTTATTTTTTTAATTCAGCTTTTATCCCGCTTTGTATTGTAATATTATTTATCGCGCTTATGTAACTATTGAAATGCTTAGAATAGGCAAACTTAGGATTAATTCATAGGGTAGTTTAAGATTTGAAACCCGTCGCTAGCTTATTTATTTGTAGGCTCGGTTAAATTCAAACTTAGAAATTTTCCGTTAGTTTATTTATTTTAGGCTCGTCATGTATATTTAAAATTTTCAAAACAAACTTTGATCATTTTCTATTCATTTCATTAATTGTACAACTAAAAATGATTTTCAAAATTACTCCTTTGGCATTACAAATGAATTGCTTTTCTCCGTATTATTGTCACAAATGCATACATGTACAAAAATGCATCTCTTTCGTTAATTATTTGCAAACATCTTTTAACTTCATGCTTCAAACATGCATTTTTCTAGTAATAATTAACCTGAGTTTGACCGGATAACCGCAAGTTAGCGGATTTTAAAGGATGCCTAACCCCTTCCCTTTAGGATAATAAAGAACCCTTACCTAGAATCTCACTAGTTTCGCGGACCTTAAAAATTGGAGTTACATTGCAGCATTTAGTTTAAAATTTAGGTGTCCTAATTCACCGTAAAAATAATTAGGTGGCGACTCCTCAATTCTTCACCCAGGAATCACCCATACGTCTGTGCTCCGCTCTTTGACCCGAGCGGGTCGAAAATGGGGCGCGACAGTGCCCTTAGGTAGTTTGGGGCTAAGTTGTTTAGAGAGGATGAACTAGACACGTTGTAGGTTTTGTTGGTGGTTGGATGGTGGTAAGGTGGCAGAAACTGGTCGGGACAGTAAGGTATGAAGGTTGAACCCGATGTGGAATGTGGAGTAGTTAGTTGGATTCTCGGGTAATTTTGGAAGGCGTTGGTTAACGACCTTTTTGATGTAGGTTGGGGAAGTGTTGTAGTGTATTGGAGTGAAAGGGATTAGGCAGTTTGGACAATGATTGGGCACGAAATTGATGGACAAGTTCGGGTGCGGGTAAGGTGATGTAGGCTGAGATGAAATTCTAATGTGTTTGTGACAAAGTAACTGGATAGAACCTTGGCTTGGGTATAGTTAGATCACAAAATTTCTAACTAGACTTACACCTTGGGTTTGGACCATAAAGGGACCAAGGGTTGGACCACAAAAGGACCAACTAAGTTAAGAACACAAAAGTTGAATAACTTAGCAATGTTTGAGAAAACTCAAATATATTTCATAAAAATTCAATGTCTCCTTTCATCAACTACATCCCCTTTTTATACTGGTTCTAAACCTTCTAGAAGAGGTAACACAATAGACATAAAAATGCATCTAGGCCGAATGGAAAAGGGGGAGAGGTTAGGACGATTTTGGAGAAGGGAAAAAACCCAACTCTTCATGTTCTGTAGGACACCCTTTTGTGTCATCCTTGTAGATAAGTGCATGAACTAACTAGTTCATGAACTATTCCTTGGGGAACGTTGGAAGCTTCTCCTTTTAGATGATTCTCGATTTGGTCATCTTATATTATTACATGACATCGTAATTAAGCTATAAGGAGATCTAGTAATTAAGCTAGGAATTAAAACAAGCTAAAAGGTGGCTCAGCCAAGACCTACATAAAAGCTGAAAACAATGTTTCCTTCTTGGATCTTCAAGTCTTGTCTTTAACTCCACTCCACATTAAGCATGTCACCATAGGACGGCTGGCAATCTTTGGAACTCCTAGCAAATCACCTCGCGACTCATGTTGCAAACTTACGTTTACGACCTTCTTTTCATCATACACCCCTTCTTTAACAAAATTTGCCCTCAAATTCTCATCAACTATGTCATAAGTCTTCAACATTAAACGTTGAACTAATACCTCCATATTCGTCCGGAAGTTCTACCTTGTAGGCATTTTTCCCAAACATGGCCAATATCTTGAAAGGACCATCCGCCCTCTGCATTAGCTTGTTCTTTCTCATATTGGGAAATCCTTCCTTCCTTAGGTGTAGCCAAACCAAATGAACTGAAAACAAGACAAAAGGTTTCAGCCTCAAATAATGTTTCCATTGGACCAAGGATCTCACAATATAAAATTCCTTGTCATAAGTAGAATATTGAGCCGGGCACCACCCAACTTTTCACTAAAGAAAGCAATGGGTCGTTTGTGTTGAATCAAGATGGTACCGACACCAATTCCACTAGTATCATATTCAATTTCAAATAGCTTATCAAGGTTTGGAATAGCTAGAGCCGGTGCTTCATATAACCTTCCCTTCAAGGTTTCCAAAGCTCTTTGTGCTCCTTGGGACCATTTTTACTCACCCTTTTTCATTAGTTCTGTGATAGGGGCAACAAGGATACTAAAATCTTGAATGAAATGACGATAAAAAGAAGCCAAACCATGGAAACATCTTACCTCACTTACATTCGTAGGCTCGGGCCAACACCGGATAACTTCCACCTTGGATGGATCCACATGAATGCCCTCGGATGATACTATGTATCCTAAGAATAGTATTCTAGTAATCATAAAAGCACACTTCTCTAACTTGCCATACAACTTTACATCTCTTAACTTCTCAGATAAAGCTTCTAAATGAGACAAGTGAGATTCTCTATCTTGACTATAAATAAGATATCATCTAAGTAAACCACAACAAATTTACCCATGAATGGTCATAGTACCTCGTGCATGAGCCTCATGAAAGAGCTTGGAGCATTACACAATCCAAATGGCATCACAAGCCATTCATACAAACCATACTTAGTCTTGAAAGTCGTCTTCCATTCATCTCCCTCTCGTATCCTCATTTGATGGTAGCCACTCCTCAAATCTATCTTGGAGAACAACTTGGTCCCACTCAATTCATCCAAAAGATCATCCAATCTCGGCATAGGAATCATGTACTTCACGATGATGTTATTGACCGCTCCATTATCAATACACATGCGCCAAGTCCCATATTTCTTTGGCACCAACAAGGCAGGTACCGCACAGGGACTAAGGCTCTCTCGGACAAAGCCTTTGTCTAGTAATTCTTGCACTTGTCTTTGCAACTCCTTAGCCTCTTCCAGATTGCATCTATATGTTGGAATATTAGGTAATGAACTTCCTAGAATAAAATCAATAGCATGTTCAATACCTCTGATTGGTGGTAATCCGAGTGCAAGATCATCCGAAAATACATCTTCAAATTTCTTCAAGAGTTCCTTCAAGTAAGCATCTTCAACTACATTTCCCACAAGACTCTTCTTATCCTTGCACACCAATGCATATATAGGACTCCCCTTCTTCAACTCCTCTTCTATCTCCGATGCATTAATCAAGAGGGCTTCGGACTTTTCCTCACGGTTCGTGGCATTTTGGATCTTCATTTTCTTCACCTCACTAGGTGACAATGGTAGCAACCGGACTTTCTTGTCATCATTTTGAAAAGAATAGACATTATTTTCTCCCTCATGTTGCGCTTTCCTATCAAATTGCCATGGCCGACCCAATAAAATATGACAAATATCCATAGGTAGGATGTCATACCATATCTCATCTTCATACTTACCAACCCGAAAACTAACAAGAGCTTGTTTCATTACCTTTAGCCCTTTGTCTTTGTTCAACTATTGGAGAGCATATGGTTTAGGATGGCTGCGGGTAGGCAACTTCAATTTGTCCACCATTTCCATGGAGGCCGCATTGGTACAACGTCCTCCATCAATGATCATATTACATACCTTGTCTCCTCTTGTTCTTCAAGTTGAACACTCAACACACGTCGGAGTACTAAGTTTTCACCCTCTTCCGCAAGATCAACATCTTTTTCTAGGACCTCATTGACTTCAGGTTCCTCAATAATAACGGAATCCCCACAATCTTGATACTCTTCGATAGTCATTACCCGAGGGTTAGGACATTCATTTGCAAAGTGTCCTAATATTTTACATTTAAAACACTTTTTTCTACTTCTGTCTACCCCCTTTGTAACCTCTACTTTCCTTCTTTTATCTTTCTCTACACTTTCTTGGCTATACAATGGGTTAGTAAAAGAGGTACTGCCCTTTTTTTTTAACATTAGTGGGCTTTACATAAGATTTTGGGGTACCTTTCTTTTTTTGTTTTTTAAACTTGAGTGCTAAGTGACATACGTCTTCAAATGTGTTGTATGTTGCAACTTCGACCTTCTCTTGAATCGCCACATTCAAGCCTCTAATGAATCATGCAATCCTTTAAGCCTCATTTTTTTCTAAGTCACAAAGCATGGTGACTTTCTCGAACTTTCAAACATATTCCTCAACTTTAAGAACTCCTTGACGAAGTTTGGTGAGCTTGAGGTATAGGTCTTGTTCATACTCCCTTGGCAAGAACTTCTTCTTCAAATGTTTCTTTAGTTTGTCCAAAGATTCAATCTTGGTTTTCCCATTCGTCCTCCGGCTTGTTTTGAGGTTTTCATACCATACAGAAGCGAATTCCTTCAACTTCAATGTAGCAACCTTAAAACACTTGTGGTCATCATATTGCTTGTATTTGAAAAGCCTCTCAATGACCCTTAACCATTCAAGAAACTCTTCCGGGTCCATATTTCCTTCAAAGGTTGGAAGATCAAACCGTAGACTTCGGTCATCTTCCCTTTTGTATCTCAGGTTGTCTTAGAAATCTTCCCTTTCATGCCTCAAGTTGTTTTGTGCAACCTCCTCCACGGACTCGACATCATTAATCACGGAACGCCCCACAAATTCTTTTCTCAAGATTTGCGCTTGTTCCACAAAAAGGTTACTTATGATCCTCCGAAGTTCTTCATTTATGTTAGCCATAACATCAAGGCGTGGGACGGAAAAGTCTTGCTTTGATACCAAACTGATGTATATAAGGAGGGAATTGTATGGTTAGGTTGGTCGGAGTTGGTTTGGGGCTGGACGGACACAAATACGATAGGCAAATGGAGGTTGCTGGATGGGACAGTTTCCAGACAGTTTAGGTTTATGGGAGGTGTACGGGTTCCTTTAGGTGGTTCGGGGCTAAGGAGTTTGGAGAGGATGAACTAGACACGTTGTAGGTTATGTTGGTGGTTGGATGGTGGTAAGGTGGCAGAAACTGGTCGGGACAGTAAGGTATGAAAGTTGAACTCGGTGAGGATGGTGGAGTAGTTGGTTGGATTCTCGGGTGTTTTTAGAAGGAGTTGGTTAACAACCTTTTTGGTGTAGGTTGGGGAAGTGTTGTAGTGTATTGGAGTGAAAGGGATTAGGCAGTTTGGACAATGATTGGGCATGAAATTGATGGACAAGTTCGGATGTGAGTAAGGTGATATAGGACGAGATGACCTTCTAATGTGTTTGTGACAAAGTAACCGGATAGAACCTTGGCTTGGGTATAGTTAGATCACAAAAGTTCTAACTAGACTTACACCTAGGGTTTGGGCCACAAAAGGACCAAGGGTTGGACCATAAAAGAACCTAGGATTGGACCACAAAAGGACCAAGGTTTGGACCATAAAAGGACCAACTAAGATAACAACACAAAAGTTGAATAACTTAGCAAAGTTTGAGAAAACTCAAATATATTTCATAAATATTCAATGTCTCCTTTCATCAACTACATCCCCTATTTATACTAGTTCTAAACATCCTAGAAGAGGTAACAAGATAGACATAAAAATGCATCTAGGCCGAATGGAAAAGGGGGAGAGGTTCGACTGATTTGGGAGAAGGGAAAAAACCCAACTCTTCATGTTCTCTAGGCCACCCTTTTGTGTCATCCATGTAGATAAGTGCATAAACTAGCTAGTTCATGAATTACCTTCTTGGGAAACATTGGAAGCTTCTCCTTCTAGATGGTTCTCGGCTTGCTCATCTTATCTTATTACATGGCATAGTAATTAATCTATAAGGAGATCTAGTAATTAAGCTAGGAATTAAAACAAGCTAAAAGGTGGTCTCGACGAAGACCAATATAAAAGCCGAAATAAAATATTTCCTTCTTAGATCTTCAAGTCTTGTCTTCAACTCCACTCCACATTAAGCATGTCACCATAGAACGGTTGACAATCATTGGCACTCCTACCAAATCACCTCGCGACACATGTTGGAAACTTAAGTTTACGGCCTTCTTTTCATCATTCCTCCTCAAATGTACACATAAGGAACTGTCTCTTATAGAGTTTTCTAAAAATTTCGTTAGAGTCTTCTCTATAATACTAACTATCCCAAACCTGGACGTACCCCAAAAAACATAATATATGCCACACAGAGCCATATCTCAAGATATAACACAAGGCTAGTCTCAATGACTAACCAACATCAATATAAATGCAGGGGTACTGGGACTCACCTCAAACTGACTCTGGATAAGCTATGATGCCTAAGTGTGAATTACGTCTCCTGTCTGGAACAACTGAGGGTACTTCTTGCTCATTGCCTCCTCTATTTCCCAAGTTATCTATTCTTGATTCTTGTTCCTCCATAGTACTTTCATGGAGGCTATCTCCTTAGTTCTCAACTTGTGGAACTGTCAATCTAATACAGCCACGGGAATCTCCTCATAAGATACGTCATCAGTGACCTGAACATCATCTACTAGAATAACCCGAGATGGGTCCCCAATGTACTTCCTCAGCATAGATACAGGGAAGACTGGATAAACCGCCTCTAACTCTGAGGGTAAGTATAACTCATAGGCCACTTGGCCTATTCTACGGATGATCCTGTAAGGCCCGATATACCTTGGGCTCAACATGCCCTTCTTACCAAATTGCATTATGCCTTTCATAGGCGAAACCTTAAAGAACCCCCAATCATTTACAAAAAATTATAGGTCACGACAACGAATGTCAGAATACGGCTTTTAGCGACTCTAAGATGTTAACAGTTGCTAATGAATAAGTTTCACCTTCTCTATGACCTGTTGGAGAAAATCTGGTCCCAAAAGCTCTAACTCACCTACCTCAAACCAGCTAATAAGAGATCTACACTTACAACCGTACAAGGTCTCGTAAGGAGCCATTTTGATGCTCGAATGGTAGCTGTTATTATAGGGAAAATCTATCAGAGGCAAGTGGTCACCCCAACTCCTTTTAAAGTCTAACACGCCCGACATATCCTCAAATGTCTGAATAGTGCATTTTGTTTGGGGTGAAAAACTGTACTGAGATTTACTTGAGTCCCCAAACCTTTTAGAAGGATCTCAAGAAGTTAGTTGTAAACTGGGCTCTTCTATCTGATATAATGGACATTGTCACACTGTGGAGCCGTAATATACAACTTAGTATAATCTTCGGCTGCATACCTAGTCTCTACTGGCAAGAAGTAGGCTGATTTTGTCAGCCTATCAATAATCACCCATATAGAATCAAACTTTAGATAGAATTTGGTAAACCTGTAACGATGTCCATATTAATTACTTTCCATTTCCATGTCGGGATATCAATATTCTGAGTTAGCCCGCTTAGCCTCTATTGCTCTATCTTCACATGTATATAGTTGAGACACTACACCACAAACTCGATAATATTTCTCTTCATATCATCCCACCAATAGATGTCCTAGATGTCATGGTACATCTTTGTTGATCTTGGGTGAATAGAATACCGAGAGTAATGTTCCTCTACCATAATTTTATCTCAAAGCCATGATACATCTGGAACGCATAGATAACTCCGGTATTGAAGGATCTCTCAGCTTAAAATGTGACTTCTCATTCTACTGAGCTTGCTCTCTGTACTGCACTAATAGTGGATCATCATACTGATGCTTTTTAACCTCCGACACTAGAGATGATACTGATGTATTCTGAAGGACGAACCTTCCCTCATTAGAGTCCAGTAACCGAACTCCTAGACTCACTAATTGATTCAACTCGCAAGTCAATTCTTAGTTATTTGCTTCTACAAAGGCTAAACTGCCCATACATCTATAGCTGAGAGAATCAGCTAGAACATTAGCCTTTCCTGGATGGTACAAGATGTCAACATCATAATCCTTTAGAAACTCAAGCCATCGTCTCTGCTGCAAATTCAACTCCTTCTATTTAAAGATAAACTATAGGCTCTTATGATCTATGAAAATGTCAATATGAACTCCATATAGGTAATGGAGACATATCTTAAGCGCATGCACCACCGCTGCTAACTCCAAATCATGAGTCAGATAATTTTTCTCATGCTTCTTTAATTATCTCGATGCATAGGAAATCACCTTGCCACGTTGCATCGGAATGCATCCTAGACAGATGCCTGAAGCATCACAATACACTCCATATCCTTATTATCCTTCGGCAAGTGTTAGAACTGGTGCTGACGTCAATCTATTCTTTAACTTCTGGAAGCTTTGCTCACAAGCATCTGTCCACTGAAACTTAGCCACTTTTTGAGTCATCCTGGTCAAAGGTGCTGAAGTGGTAGAGAATCCCACTACAAACCTCCTGTAATAACCTGTCAATCCTAAGAAACTACGAACCTCCGTCGCCGTTGTAGGCCTATGCTAAGTTTTCACAGCCTCAATCTTCTGAGTATCAACTTTTATGCCCTCATCTGATATAATGTGGCCTATTAATGCCATGGAATTCAACCAGAATTCAAATTTAGAAAACTTCACATATAACTTACAGTCCTGAAGCATCTAAAGTACAACTTTGAATTAACGATCTACATGTTCTACCTCCGAACGTGAATAAACAAAGATGTCATCAATGAATTTAATCACAAACAGATCTAAGAATGGATCGAATACGTTGTTTATTAGCTCCATAAACACTGCTAAATCATTAATTAATCCAAAGGACATTACGAGAAGCTCAAAGTGACCATATATGGTCCTGAATGCCGTATTCAGAATATCTTTCTCTTGTACCCTAATTTGATGGTGCCCTGGTCTCAAGTCAATCTTCGAGAAGCACTTGGGTCCCTGCAACTGGTCGAATAAGTCATCAATTCTCAGAAGTAGATAGTTATTCTTGATGGTGACTTTGGTAAACTTCCTATAGTCAATGCACATTTGCAATGACCCATTTTTTTTCGTACGAACACCCCAATATGAGGTACTAGGCCGAATAAATCCCTTCTCTAAAAAATCTTTCAACTACTCCTTTAGCTATTTTAACTCTTCAGGAGCCATCCTATAAGGGGGAACAAATATTGGCTAATTGTTTGGAAAAACATCAGTCAATCTCACCCTCCGTAGGAAGACTTCGAAGCTCAGCTGGGAACACATCTGGATAGTCATTGACCACCAAAATAGACTGGAGAGTTAGTGGTTTAGCATCAGTATCTCTAACTCAGACAATATGATAAATACACGCTTTGGTGACTATCTTCTTCGCCTTAAGGTAGGAAATCAACCTACCCTTAGGGGTTACCGCATTACCCTTCTGTTTTAGGACTAGATTACCCAGAAAATAGAATCGAACAATCTTTGTCCAACACTCCACGTTAGCATGACAAGGTTCTAGCAAATCCATGCCCATAATAATGTCAAAATCAACTATCTGTCGACTACAAATCATGACCGTACAACCTCGATAGACTTGCCTAGCAATAATTAGCTCACTAACCTGTATGGATACCGCAAAAGGCTTGCTTAGCAATAATGGTACTATACCAAACATCCCCGCAACAAATGGAGTAACATAGGATAAAGTAGATCTAGGATATATAAAATCATAAATATTATGTGAACAAACAATTAGTATACCTGTCACAACATTTGGTAAAGACTCCAGGTCCTATCGACTTGTCAAAGCATAGATGCGATTTTGGTTACCGCCTGAACTAGAAGCTCTACCTCTAACTCGACCTATACCAGCTGAAGGCTAAGACCCATGCCCAGTAGGACACACTGAAGCAGAAGACCCCAATACTGAACTAGTCAGTTGTGCCATGCTACCCTGACCTCTCTGTGACAATCCCTCATCATATGGCCTTGATATCCACATGTATAACAAGTGATCGACCCCAGCTAACATATCCCAAAGTGGCCCCAACAGCAGTTATCACATCGTAGTGGAGGTGGCCCCATTTTTCCTGAACCCCTCTCCTGCTGAGACCCTGAAGCTTGGGAGCTCTCCTCTATACCGGACATAATATACCGATCCGATCAGATCTATATCCCTGGAACTTAAATGGTGGAGGCCTAAGTGGTCGTCCGAAGGATCAGAGTCTAAAATCACCCTGAAACTCTCTACTATGACTAGCAGATGTTGCCCTCTTATGCTGCTCTCTGTCAACCCTCTGTGTAGATCGTCGCCCATGCTTATGCTCCTCTAAATTATGAGCATAGGCCTGAATTTGAGAAATATCCATATTATCGATCAAAGACGTCGTGATACAATCATCAACCAAATATGGCTCAAGAATAGATGAAAAATAATGAACCCTAGCCCTCATAGTCTCTACCATAAAAGGAGCATATCTTGCTATGGAATCAAACCGGAGACTATAATCTCGGACACTCATATTTCCCTGTCTGAGGGTATGGAATTGATCAGCTCTAGCTTCTTGAATCTCCAATGGCATGTAATGATCTAAGAAGGGCTTTGTGAAATCCTCCAAAACCGATGGAGGAGCATCCTAACATCTAGACCACTCCCATGACTCACACCAAAGAATAACAATATCTCACAACCTGAAGGCTGCTAGCTCTACTACCACTATCTCTGTAACATGCATAACCCTGAAGATCCTATGACGCTGATCTATAAAATTCTGGGGATCCTCGTCTGCAACTAACTCTGTAAACTTTATACGGTCCAATAGTGTATACTCACAAACTCTCGAACTCCTAGGGCCCTCAGAAGACACAGCACTAGCCGGTGCTCTAGGTTATCTCTGTGTACCCACTATCTGAGTCAGTAACTGCATCGCACTCCTAATATCTTGATCATATGGAATAGAAGGAGGAGCTGGAGGATGGACTGGTGGTATTGTGGCTCTGGAAAGCTCATCAGGTTGTGGAGGAGTCAGGGATGGTTGAGGGGGTGACTCTTCCTAAGACTCAGGCTGAGATGCATCACTAGGCGGTGCCCTATAGATAATGACTATCTCAACTGCAATAAAAACAACTCAAAAATATAAATACATAAATGGGCCAATGAGGCCACTATAAGTGTTGTCGTGATACAACCCAAAAGATATATACAAGGGGTGACAATGCCTCAAAACTGAAAACTATACAATAACAAAATATGTCTACAAGCCTCTATGGATAACAATTGTACCGTGGTCGGGATAAGACCCCAACCTACATATATTGTCTGTATAACAAAATTCAGAACTTGGCAACCTCAAATGAAATTAAGCTTACCAACAAGCTGATGTTCGACACGTCTACCGGGGGGGTCTATCTCTCTGAACATCAGAACCTGCAGACATGAAATGTAATGCCTCCGGCAAAAGGACATCAGTACAAAATAATATACCGAGCATGTAAAACAACTGAATAACTGAAAACTGAAATTGAATTGAAATATGTAACAACTAAAAGTACTGAGAGTCATTAATAGTCCGAGTATCTACTTACCTACTCTTGTCTTAACTCACACACCAATGTAATGAAATATATATAGCTACCTGACCACATATAAGGCTAGATAAGTGTGTGACTACTCAGCTATGTGGGCTCGGTAAGTGGATACCCCAGCAATGTTGGCTTAGTAAGTGTATACCCAGCCATATTAGCTAGGCCAGTATCTACCCGACCATGTAGTATCGGTAAGTTTTTACCTGATCGTGTGGAGCTCGGTAATACAGATATGTTGTATAACTATAACCATATGAATGTACTTTTTTATTCCACACTATTGATGAATAAGTATGAACCGGATTGTACTCCCGACAAGGGACAATCACAAAACAACTCTAAAGGAAAAGACTTAAATAGAATAAAATGCTTTTCATTGAAAAATCTTCTTTTTGAAAAGTCATTTGAGAATTAAGGTCATGGCAAAAGAGAATATGAATAGCCTTTACATACCTTATAATAATCCATCCAATAACCACGTTGCACTCAATTTGGCGCACCTTAATCTACAACAACAATAATAATGCTATCATTAAGCTACGAAAGATACAACTATCATACAATGAAGGATAAACTTATTCTATATCAAAACGGACAACATCTCCCCTATTTTGATTACATTTCCCAAGAACTCATTAGGAATATAAAATAACAACTACAAGGCAGCCAACAATTCCAATAACAACAACAAGCTACCAACTCATTTTTAATTAGGCAACAACAAGTCTCTACCTTCTCTTTTCTTACAAATAAAGCAACACAAGAACAACAACACAAGAACAATATTAAAAACATTATACTCAAGCTACTCCATAAATTTCTAGCCTAAAACATAGCTCAGAAACACCTCAAAACAGTCCATACAACACAACCTCTTAAATATGATTTCCAAGTGTTATCTTGCAACTTTCCCATCCATATAGTTTAGATAACACTTAGATAAGATCAAGCACAAATAAGAGAGGGTGTATCTTACCTTATCCAAGAAGAATAACCTCCAGCAAAACCCTTACTCAACTCACAAGAACCCTCAATCCAATAACAACAAGATAGATGAGACAATCATGATCTTCTAAGGGTGGAATCACCTTGCAACCTTGTAGATATCTCCATAGATGATAAGAGAACTTGGAGAGAACACCTAGGAGTGTTTAGGGTCTAAAGACATAAGAAATAAGGTCCGATGTCGAGCCATCACTTTATATAGGAGTTAAAAAAATTCCACCACCTAAGTGGGTCCCAAGGGAGCTGCTTTGCAGCATGTTCTTAAAACACACATAATGTTTTGTATATAGCTCTGATTGAAGTACGGTTTATTGAGTTGGAAATAAGACTCACTGAACTTTAAGTTAGATACACCTCATAAGACCTTATACATTATGAGATATACCCCACAAATGTGGGCCAAAATCCTGTCCAAAATTCTACCTATCTTTCCCCCTAGTTTTGACAAACTTAATTTTTTTGATTCGTTCAGCCTTGAATTCTTACGAGACTTAAATAACACTTGTTTTAAAATCATACGTAACCTTGTAGAGGTATATTAACCTCTCCAAGTCACGTTCACCTTAACTTATTTATAATTTCAAAGATGATCTCGTTCTGAGCTTACGTCACTAACTCACGACGCAACCTAGCGTGAAATATTACGGAATGTAATATATACCAGGTTTTGGAAAGGTACCTTTTAATCCTATTTTCATTTGCATATCAATTGACATTCATACCATACATCCATATATACATTGAATACTTGGATGAATTGTACGTGATTGGATTGATTTGGGTGAATTGTTTTTACTATACTTGTAATGGAATGATTATCATGACTTGGCGTGCTCTCTATGAATTTAAGAGTTGAGATATCTAATTGTTGTAATAGTAGGTTATTAAAGATAAGTTGGGTAGATAATTGTAATGGTTAATGAATGATAGCATTACTTGGTAGAGAGTCTAGTATAGGAATGAGTTGAGATGTTGTTGTTGTAAGTACCGACTTGTATGTTATGCATGTGTTAATTCCTACCTGAATTAGAGTATTCATGATGAAGTTTCTTACTTTAAACATAATGAGGTTGTTGAATGAGCTAATATGTATCCATACTCTTAAATGTATGAATCAGAACCAAGTCTAAGAGTCAGAGATAATAATAAGATAACATCATTACGTTCATACTAATTGTAATACTTCATAAATGGATTGTTAATGATGGTGTTTATTAAGTGTCAACCCATCTTGTTTAGATTGTCAACTGAGTAGGTGAAGTCAGAGTGAATATAATTTAGGTAGATAAAATGAGTTATGGGTATTACTTAGAAGATTCTTATGTGTATTGTGAATTGAACCATTATCCGAACAAGGTGGTTTAAGTAATTTATTGAACTGTGTAGAATAAGACTACATGAGAGTCAACTTGGTATTTATTTCAGCTACGTATCTTCTGTCGTTGTCAGCCTATGATGCCTATAGGGGTACGTTGTGTACTCATGCTACACTTGCTGCATCTTTTATGTGGATGCAAGTATTCAGTCGATTCAGATTCCATCTTGGATCATGAGGAGGTTAAGGCAGACCACTCATCCTTGGCGGCCTTGGTCTTCATCCTAGTCAGACTTCCCTTATTCATACAGCGCGGTGTAATTTTATTCATTCATTACATTGTAGCTTAGATTCCTTGTATGAGTCAGACCAGGTTTTGAGAGGAAGTGTTGTAATGGTTTTAATGTTATTTTATTGATATTAATGAGATTTGTTATCTTTTAGATTTCTTTATTTATTTTCGCAATGTTTAAGATTATGTTTGTAAATGATTTTAGGATGTTCGCCTACCGGAGAGATAGTGTAGGTGCCCCTATGACGCCCGTGGTTTAGGTCATGACAATCACATGGATAAAATAATTTGCAACTTCATTTGGGGTACCACAGACTGCAAAATAAAATTACATCTGATTAATTAGGATGCTATTACCACCCCCAAATTTATAGGAGGGAAGGCTTAAGGAAATAAAAAACTAAAAGTTTAGTCCTTCTAATTAGCGTGGCATGGACACTGCTTCACAATCCTCACTATCTTTGGGCAAAACTGCTTTCTACTAAATATGGTTCTAGAACCTCCAAGTACTACCCATCTTTTATTTGAAAAGTAATTCTGAAAGGTTGGGAGATGTGGAATAAAGGCATACTATGGAATATATCTAGGAAATAGCAATATGCCGTACAGGAAATAAATAAATATTACAAGTGTTCGAAAGGATAAGCAAACAATTAATTTTATAGTTACTGCAAGCTTCTTGAGCATTGAATCTTGATAACCTGAAATCAAGAAACACCAAATCTGGATTGTTACAACTGCTCTTGTTCTCAAGACTTGTGTTCCTCAAATTAGAGTAAGGTTCTCATTTTATAGTGTTAAGGATGAGGAGAGGTTTACAGATGGTTAAAGCCATCCAAACTATTGACTTTTCGGTTGCTGGCAGCATTCTGGAACCTGAGAGCCGTGGCGCTGGAACGTTGGCGCCGCGACTCTTCCCAATTTTATCTTTCCTAAAACTCCAGGGACCAAACTGTAAATATCATAAGCAACCCATTGACCACACGACCCGCGACTCGTGACCCAACCCAACCCGGATCGGGCGGGTGGTTGGTGGTGGTGGCGCACGTGTGGGCCTAGCCTTGAACCTAAGCACACCTAGGTCCTCCCTTTTTCAAACACATGGGTTACCCTTTGGGGGTCCCAAACCCTTATCCATTTTTGAGGCTTATAAAATGAACAATTCTTCCTTTTCCCACCGATGTGGGAGATTTGCCCCACACCATATTTTCATGCCTCAAACACCTTACTTCGTGGACCAATATCTCTTTCATTTCTTAATGAAATTTGACGATCCTTGCCCTACGGTCATCTACTCACTTAGTAAATTATGCACGTGTGAAGAACCAAAGTATCCAACATGTGCAACCCGAGTGTTTAAGTCATTAAAGAAGGGTGGACACAACCCACATCAAATGCAAATTTCGAAAAATCCCCTCTCGAAAGAGAATTGGTGCACACAGGGTGCCAAACTTCAGCAACTTTTAGCAGAAAGATATTGAATCAGGAGAGGTAGCTTCCGCTTTGAACCTTCCCTAGGTGAATACCATAAGACTTACTTACTGCGCGGTGAACGTGATGTCTTGAACCGTCAGTGTTTAGTGTAAGCCAAGACAATGATACCAACATAATAACTCCCCTTATTTATTTTCATTCTTATTATTCTGTCCGCTGTGGCTGTGGACACACTTGGATTCTTAAGTGCGTTCATTTGAGGCAGCCTGTCCTCACACTTAAATAGGTGATCTCCTATAAGGTATCCTGCTATACCCCACTTTCCAAGTGTTAGGAATTATTAAAAGTTTCTCCAACCTAAACCTCAACCATTTGAGGATCGTTAAAGGTTTGGTAGCTTAATATTTACCCACCACGCAGGTAGCGCTTTAATGTCTATCGCGAGAACGACTTTGGATTCATGTTTCTTTACAGAAATCATCATCCAAAGTGCTATTGCTTCCACCAAAGCGCGCAACTAAATTTTTTGCAGCTTAGTTTTCCCATTAAACCAAATTCTTGGGATCTCCAGTCAGTATGGTTGGGTTACCACCACAAAGGTTCGTATTGTTAGGGTTTTAAGCCCATTCCCCTAGACAGGCAGCATTCTAGATCTTCGGGTAGTCCCTTTGATGTCAGCCCATTTTCCACCTCTCAAAACTACCTATTAAGCTGAGGATTACGCTAAGTTATATCAAGGAGATAGTCTGACTTCTTGAAGTCATAGTTTTTATTATATCCGATAGAGGTGCCCAGTTGAAAATCGTTTAAAAGAGCAGATAACTAGATGGGCTCAGCCTAGTCACTGATACAAATCATCCTAGCATGCTAGAAATTATGCTAACTTAATCATTTTGAGACTGTTGGTAACATGTGTCAACTAGCATATTGATTCTGAAGCTTTTATTCTTAACTCGCACGTGAATTTAAAATATGAGAATGAACTCATAGATAGGCAGTGGTAACATGGCATTTACAAGGAGATACAAACAATTTTAACTAAGCATTCATGACAACTTTGGTTAATTGAAAACTCAAGAGGAAGCTTAACTAAAATGCATATAACTGAGATTGTTCTCAATGTGGATGTCATGACTTGGAAACCAAACACACATACCAAACAAAATGATATTAAAACATGTGAAAAGTTATTCTAGTCATGGTTCTTATGTAGTTACACATAGACCACACATTTCAATCAAACATGTTATCATGATTCAAAGTGACAGATACCAGACCCACTTAACAGAGTTCACAAAATATGAGGCAGAGGTTTTTAAGACCATCCATACATTGTACCCTCCCAAAGACAAAGAAATCAGTGGAATTTTTTTACATATGATGGACATGATCACTTATTTAGCAGTAGGCTATCAGATACCAATCCCCATATCCCTCAATACACCCATGAATCAATAAAACAGGTTCAAAACAGTTTCAAAAAGAAGCATTTGGATGATGTCAAAACATATCACTTTAGATCTATTCAAACTCAACTTTAACCTAAACAAATCTTAAGAAACCTTTTAAGACATCCACAGTCTATGTTATTAGGTGTAATGGTCTTTTAAACTAGCTTAGAACTCATAGATTTCTTCTAGGTCATATTAAGGTCGCTTTCATATTATGTTCAATCCTAGGAATTTATCTAACTACAACAGATATCCAAACAAAACAAAATATGTACCTTGAAGTCATTAGACACACAAAACTTGTTAAAACTAGGGCATTTCTTCCCCTTTAAACTACTAAAATGTTTCTATATGATTATGAAAATATTTAATACTAAGCCAGGAGATTATGACACCCACAGATGGATTACACTAAGTTCATTATCAGTTATTAAGAGAAGTAAACATTTTGAGCCCATATTTTGTCGAAAGCTACGCAGTTTACACAACCACATACATTCATAAGTATAACAGGGTGTTGATAGTAAACACATGGTGTCATGAGACTTATTTTAAAGCTAAACATGTCATTGAAAACTACACCTAGACTATAATACTTTAGGTCAGTAGATACAAAATGAGGAAACCTAAACATGATGCCAACATACCCATCCAAATTTATATTAAGCTAGTATCTCTATGGTAAATATGTGAAGAGCATAATAAGAACTACACAATTCTTTCCACTACAACAAGAAAGTCACATATTACTCTAGCCGTATATTTGATCCACATTAAATCCAAATTAACCCTAATGTATATTAATCATTCATAAGTAAACTGAATAAGGTTATCACTACCTAAATATGCATACAAGATGTTTTATGTCCTCTTAAACCTAGTTGAGTAATATACTAATCATAAACAGACATAAATTCACACAATCATGCTCATGAACACATAAATACGCAAGTAAATGGACTGAATGTAAAAGAAAATTATATGGAGAGGCAAATACCTTCTTGTGAGGCAACCTAGGATCGAGGTTGGGTCTTGATTTCAACTCCATGCTCAATCACACTCGCACACACAAAAACACAAAGGTTTTTGTTTTTGAAGGACTAATTATGGCTAATTTTGGCTCCACCAAAGGGCTTGGATCTCGGTTAACCTATAATTAATCAAATTTTAGCTAAAAAATAGCTTATAAATGTAGTCGCCTTAGATTCAAGCTTCGAACCCTTAAAAATGAAGAACATGAGTTCAATTTATAGAACTCGTGGAAATCCTATCTAAATCAAGGGATCTGGTGTGGGATAATGACAAATGGGGGGAAACGTTCCCTCCTAAATCACATAGCCAATAGAAATCACGGACTCAAAAATCAAAATCGGATAAAAAATCATTAAGATCGGCAGATGAAGTAACGTATAGGGGTTTTGACCCATACTTGTGTCATGGTGTTCGTATGGTGGTACTAGGGAAATAACAATTATAGCTCTTTCCCCAAATGAGAAAGCATGCGTCTACAAAGCATCGTACACTAGCAATTTTTCCATTTCCATCGTAAAGATGATGGAGAGCTGCTAGGGATTGGATGATTTGGAAAAAAGTGACAAATGAGGTTTGGGATTTGATTTTTGGTGTAATGAGAGGTGTTAGTCTGGGTCGCGGTCCTCTTGCAAAAATCCTTTTAATTTAAACATGCTTTCAAATTGAGACATAGTTTAGTTATTATATTTAATCAAACAATTTTCCTGAGTTTTGACGGAGTAAAATATTGATCATTTTTAAATTGATAATTTAAACAATTAATCGCATAATTATCTTTACTTTAAATTTTAAAAATAACAATCAATGATCCCAATAATGTAAAAATAAGATATGGTATACAATAGGTATACTAGATGGTATTTTTTTTATAAAATAATTTTGTCTAATAAAAAGCATATTCCAACTCCGTATGTGACTTGAAAACTTTGAATAATTAAATAAAATTAGTAGAGGATAAAAATTAGGTGTCAACAATTGCCCCTTCATTGTTCGGGGATGGCAGGACCATCCATGAGCAGCGAAATTTGACCAACCTAGTTTTTAGCTGACCAATTTTAAAATACTTCTCGTCTTATACAATTTTTGAAAATTATGGCCGGACCTTGATCACTAGGTTTACTACATATCTCAGGCAGTGTGAAAATTTAAGCCACTTGTAGTTCAACTCAATTAAACTGCTAAAAAGCAAGCAAAACAAAGCAAAATATCGGGACTAAAAGTTTTGGAGCGATTTTGTTGGAGTGTGATCGATTCTCGGATATCGAGTCCACCTACATATATTTAGTGTTTTAGAATCAGGTCACTTGTATTTCAACTCGATGGCTCGAAAAGGGTATCGTTTATGTAGGAATGTCGTTGACATTTTCAGAAAACCTTTTCCGAAAAGAAACTGACCGGTTGTGGGGTTTTAAAAAATAAACTCTCTTCTGTGATTGAGTACGGTGTGGAGTGATCTTTAAGACCAATTCCAGAGAGCTTGACTCTCGTTGGCACACATAATTCCTTGTTTGCTCTGCATGTGTCTGGATTTGGTCTATTTGCTTTCCTCATCTGGTACCTTGAAACCTGTTTCCATTTGTTAGGACCTAACATTTTCGATTATTTGTTTGGCCATACCTGCACGGTTGTGTTTTTATGCCTTCTTGGGTGATTGTTCTGAACGGGTGACACTTCAGACACCATCTGGCTCATATGATTTCTCTGGCTGAATGTTGTGTTGAGCCGATGCCTCTTCCGACACCATTGTCTCATGCGTATTTTTTGTTTAGGGGATGTCACTTGCGGCACTGTTGACTCGTGTATTTTTATTGTGTAAATGTCACATGTGACACCATTGGCTCATGCAAATTTTGTTGAGCGAATTCTATCTCCGACATTATTGGCTCGTGCATGTTTTTATGAAGTAAAAGTCACATGCGACACCGTGGCTCATGTATTTTTTGTTGAGAGAATCCACCTCCGACACCGTTGGCTTGTGCATATTTTTTGTTAAGCGAATGTCACCTCTGACATCATTGGCTCGTTTGTATGAATATTGAGTGGATGTCACCTACGAAACCGTTGGCTCGTGTAAATGTTTCTGAGAAAATGGCACATATAGAATCGTTGGCTCATGCATATTTTTTGTTGTGCGAATGTCACCTCCGGTATTATTGGCTCATTTGTATGAATGTTGAGTTGATGTCACCTCCAACATTGTTGGCTCATTTGTATGAATGTTGAGCGGATGTCACCTGTGACACCGTTGGCTCGTGCGAATTTTGTTGAGCGAATGCCACATTTGGCATTGTTGGCTCGTATGCAAATGAAAAATATGTCCCTTTTGGCTGGATAATCTTTCTTTTATGCTTTTGTCAGCTTTGACCATCTCGGTCAGGTGGCTATTTTGTCCTTTTATGACTCTTATAGCCGAATTGTATTTCATTATCCTTTTGTCGGTTGTGACCCTATTGGTCAGATAACCGTTTTGTCCTTTTATGGCTCTTATGGCGAATTATACCACCCTTGCTGGGCTTTGTCCTTTTTATGGCTTTCAGGGCTGGATTATGCTGCCCTTATGGTGCTTTGTCCTTTTTGTGGCTCTCAGGGCTGAATTATGCCGCCTTTGTGGTGCTTTGCTCTTTCTGTGGTTCTCATAGCCTGGTTGACAATCTTCCGATGTCGGAGTTTCTTCTCTACTGTACCTGCTTGATCGTGAGCAAACAAGTTAGTGGTATAAACTGATGTCTTTCTGATGACATTTTGAGATCATACGAACATAGAAAAATTATTATTTTTAATAGGATCGATCCATGTCGTCGACTCCAGCTGCATCGTTCTTCTACTCTTCGAGTATCGACCCCTTTTGGGCTCGGTATTATGAGAAATAAATTTAAGATAGAAAAAACATTTTTTGAAAGATGTTGATCGTATAACAAATTTGATTAGATATTTTTATTATGTAAAAAATTATTAACTCAATGTCATGACGTATGCAATTAGAGTGAGGCTCTTTGACCGTCTTTGGAACTATGAGGTGCTCTTTATTTCGTTCTAGTGAAATTTTCGAGACCCTCTCAAAAACATTTCCCTAGTTGAAGGTTCTCAAAATTTCTTCCCCAGTTTGAAAACTTGGACCGACTGACTTCTTGTGTCGAATTTTTGCTGTAATTTTTGAGATCTTCTCCAAAATTCTGCCCTAGTTGTAAGTTGGAAATATTTGTATTCTGTGAGGCGATCTTTGAATCTTTATGTCTCAGAGACTTCCTAGGGGTTTCTTTGGTTTTTTATTTGGTGCGCCTGAGCTCGAAGAGCGCCTACGTATCCCATCTCAGGAATCAGGTCGAACATAGTTCGGAACAAAGATGGTTGATTTTTATAATAATGTGACTGAGTTCTAAATGGACACCTACGTATCCCATTTTGGAAATCAGGTCATCGCGTAGTTCATATTACAAGAAAATGTCATTTGGTTCTTCTATTGCGATTACATGTAAAGAAAATGCAATTACAAGCAAAGAAAGTGCGATTATAAGTAAATAAATGTGATTACAAACTGAGAAGGCATGTCTTTTATGTATAGACTGAGTTGCTCTGATTGAGGTCTAAGTAGTTGTTCGGTATCCTAGCAATGCGTAGGCCAGTTGTTCATGACAACATTTTCAATTGTCAGTCATTTTCCTTAGTATCCTCTTGATGTTCTTATTGGCTACCTCTACGACTCCATTCATTTGTGGCCTGTAGGCTGTTTAATTTCGATGAATTATACGAAACTGTTCACAAACGTCCTTCATCAAATGGCTGTTCAGATTTGCTCCATTATCAGTTATGATCGACTTTGGGATGCCGAATCGGCATATGATGTTTCGTTTGAAGTCCGCTACCACTTTCTTTGTCACTAACTTATGAGAAGTATCTTTAAGCCACTTCATGAAGTAATCTATAACGACCAGAATGAAGAGATATCCATTAGATATTGCTGGTTCTATGGGTCCGACGATGTCCATGCCCCAAGATACAAATGGCCAGGGTGAGCTCATGACGTTGAGTTCACTTGGTGGGACTCTGATTAGATCCTCGTGGATTAGACATTGATGGCATCTTTGCACAAATCTGTTACAGTCAGTTTCCATAGTCATCCAATATTAGTCTGCTCTCGAGATTTTCTTAGCTAGGATGAACCCGTTCATGTGAGGACCACAGGTCCTGGCGTATATCTCTTCCAATAATTTTGTGACCTTTGCGGCATCGACACATCTGACTAGTCCTAGATCAGGCATCCTTTAATAAAGTACTCATTTGTTCAGAAAGAAACCATTAGCCATTCTGCTGATGGTCTTTTTTTGATTGGATGTGGTATTCTCGGGATACTCTCCCTTTCATAATTATGTGCTCATATCCGCGTACCACAGTTTACCATTCGATTCTGCTTCTATGTAGGAATAATAAGCGAGTTCTTCTCTGATGCTGATCTCTAGTGGGTCAATGTGACTATTTTCACGATGTTGTATAATGGATTCTATGGTTGCAAGAGCATCGGCGAATTTGTTTTGAGTCCTTGACGTGTGCCAGAACTCGATCTTTCAAACCCTTTTGCACAACCTTTGTGTAAGGTTCATATATGGTAGGATCTTCTTATTCTTGGTAGCCCATTCCCCTTGAACCTGGTGAATTAGTAGATTTGAGTCTCCTATTACCTATAAATCTTGAATATCCATGTCAATGGAAATACAAATACCTAGAATGCAAACTTCGTACTTTGCCATGTTGTTAGTACATCGAAATATTAAGCTTAGCCACCATCAGGTAATGCTGACCCATTTCTGAGACCAAGACCGCCTCAATTTTGGAACCTTTATAGTTAACTGCACCATCGAAGAACATCCTCCATCTTGAGTAGGTTTTGAATGTGTCTTCTTTAAGTCTCATCACTTCCTCATCCGAGAAATACATCTTTAGTGGTTCAAACTATTTGTCAACTAGACTTTCTGCTAGCAAATCGGCCAATGTTTGTCCCTTGATAGCTTTCTGGACCACCTACGTGATGTCAAATTTGCTTAGAAGCATTTGCCACTTGGCCAATTTTCATGTAGGCATGGGCTAGCGAAAGATGTACTTCAAGGGATCCATCTTGGAGATTAGATGAGTAGTGTAGGCTGATAAGTAGTATCTCAACTTTTGTGCTACCCATATCAGAGTACAACATCTATTTTCCACCAAGGTGTACATCGACTCACAAGCGGTGAACTTTTCACTGACATAATTGATAACTCGCTCTTTCTTCCTAGTTTCATCATGTTGCACCAACATGCAACTGAATGCATTATTTGATATCAACAAATACACCAAGACTGGCGGATTGGAGAGATATCTTTATCTGGTGTCAAAGTCCTAGCACTCGTCTGTACACTTGGTGGATGCATCCTTTTCAATAGCTTGAGGATAGGCTCCACGATTATCGTAGACTATGCTATGAAGCGTCGAATGTAATTCAACCTTACCAGAAAATTCATGATGTCTTTCTTGGTTTCTAGAGGTGGTGGTTCTTGAATGGCTTTGATTTTCTAGGCATCTAGCTCTATGCCCCTGCGGCTGACTATGAACCCCAACGATTTTCCAACAGACACTCTTTTTTTTAAATGCATTTTGAGATTTTATTAATTAATCAACAAAATAAACAGAGTCTTCAACAATGCAGAAAAAGAAATAAAGGAAAAGTATGAAATCTACTCCTATCCTCTTTTGAAATTTTTTCAAAAAGGGACTTTATATTTTGATAGCCATCTAAAAAAGAAAAATATTTGTGTAAGCTCCATCTTGATCCTCATCTGCATCTCTAAAATCATGTTGTCTGTAACCTTCATCTGTGGTTAATAATGAATTGAGCTTTTGAAAGATCTTCTCTCATTCGTCCAACCACTGAAATAGTACATTTTTCTGAGTCAACATGGTCCATTGGGAAGCAATAGATGAGAAAACCTTCACGAATCGCTAGTAATAACTCGCAAGTCATATGAAAATCCTAATATCGGTCACTGTAGTAGGCCTAGCCCAATCTATGACTGCTTCAATCTTCTTAGGATCCACCATAATACCCTTCTTTGACACTACATGCCACAGAATGGAGCCAAAACTCACACTTTAAAAATTTGGCATAAAACTTCTTCTCCTTTAACAACCCAAGGACAGTGCTCAAGTGCCTCTCAGGATCCTCATTACTCCGAGAATACACCTAGATGTCATCGATGAAGACACTGATGAAAGAATCCAAATAGGTCTTGAAAATCCCATTCATCAAATCCATGAAGGGTTCGGGGGCATTTGTAAGACAAAATGACATAACTAAAAACTTGTAGTTGCCATAACGAGTCTTGAAGGCCGTCTTCAGAATATCATTCGCTCTAATCTATAACTGGTTGTATCTTGACCACAAATAAATCTTGCAGGACATTATCGCACCATGAAACTGGTCAAACAAATCATCAATGCGGGGTATCAGATACTTATTCCTGATTATGACCTTATTTAATTATCGATAATCAACATAAGTGCATGGTACTATCATTCTTCTTCATAAATAGAATGGGAGCACCCGATGGAGACATATTAGGTTGAATGAGTCTCTTGCTCAAAAAGTCTTGTAAGTGTTCTTTCAACTCCCTCAACTCTGTCGGATGCATCCGATACGGAGGAATAGAAATAGGATGAGTGCCCAGCTCCAAATCAATACTCAAATCAATGTCCCAGTCCGGCGACACACCAGGAAAATCTGTTAAAAAGACCTTTGAAAGCTCACTCACCACTAGTACTGACTCAAGTAAAAGAGTATCCATACTAGTATCCCAAATATGCGCCAAATATGCCAAGCACCACTTATCCACTAACTTCATAATACCTGGCATCGGTACTGTTACTATCTTGGCTTGACAGTCCGGGATCACATGATAAGGTGACAATCAATCCATACACAAAATAACATCAAATTCTACCATATCCAGAATGACTAGAACTACCCAAGTGTCGTACCCCATAAACGTAACCACACAAGACAAATAGACTCTATCCAGTACCACAAAATCACCAATAGGATTAGAAACACGAATAGGTACATTTAGCATATCACATAATATATCAGACTCATAGAGAAATAACTGGACACATAAAAGAACGTAGAACCTGGATCAAATAACACTAATGTCGACCGATGATAGACTGAAATGATACATGTGATAACTAGTTCAAAATCTTTGGCCTTTGGTCTACCCCGAAAAGCATAGCAATGGTACATCTGCTCTCTGTCTATGCACCCCCGTTACCACCTCAGGCTTCTTGAGCTCCAACTCTTTCTGATTGAGTACCACCTCTGCCTGACTACGAGCCTTCTCTACCAGACTATGCCGGAGTCATGGGTGTCTGAAATCGAGAACCCTTCTGAGCCCCATCCCATATGAGTCTGGGATAGTCTCTCCAAAAGTGCCCAAGGCCACCACACTCATAGCAAGTCTTCCCCGATATAGGCTACTAAATAGTCATGGATGAACCAGAATGCCCTTTACGATATGAAAATCGGGACTGAGAACCCTGAGATGTCTGCCCTATGCTATAACCATTATGCCC
The DNA here is from genome assembly GCA_029783415.1 of Anisodus acutangulus. NCBI lineage: Eukaryota > Viridiplantae > Streptophyta > Magnoliopsida > Solanales > Solanaceae > Anisodus > Anisodus acutangulus. The sequence continues at coordinate 30,204,234 of CM056494.1, forward strand.
TGAAGTCTTGAGCACTAAGTGAATAGGAAACTAGACTAAGAATGGTGGGGCCTTCCATACAGTCCCCACCCCTAGAAGAATAACCATTGAAACTACTAAACTTGAGGGGCCCTCTTGTCGGAACCCTGTCTCTGAGACCCACTCCTCACTGATTCAACCATCTTAGCATGATCCACCACAGTATGGAATTACGTCCCAAAAGCTACTAACTACAAATTCGCCAACTGAAGTGGAATACTCAATTCCCTCACAAAATATCTGACTATCTCCACCTCAAAGGGGAGTAATGGTGTTGCTTAGCGAGACAAGGCATAAAACCAGGACTCATAATTTGTGACTCACATACCTCACTGGTCTAATATCGAGAACCCAGCCCTCTTACTTTCCCTCAGACTATGAGTAATATACTTACATAAAAAGACCTGATAAAATCAAGTTAATGCTAATGTAGGCGACCCAGCTGATCGACACTCAATATCGGACCTCCACCACTGTTTGGTATCCCCAATCATCTGAAAAGAAACATAATCAACCCCGTGCGACTCCAACATACCTAATGTGTGAAGCCTCTCATGACAACTAAAATTAAACCCAATGGCATCCTCCTTAGGTGTACCATAAAAGCTGGGAGATTTCAAATTGGAAAATTGCTCAAACATCTTATGCTACTCGCGGGTCATAACTGGCCCATAAACTGGATGAGGACCAAGATCTGATGTTGGAATCTTATCAATGCAGGGTACCACAGTGGCTACGGGCTGTGTCTTCGGAGTACGATACTGATTTGGAGTTTGACCTCTAACTCTGCTATGAGATCCATCGGGAGTAGTTGGGAGAACGCCTGCCTGTGTCAAACTCTAAAAAACACTCATACTATGGAATCTTGAAGCACTAGAGTAGCAATCATCTATGATGGAGTCTGGGCTGGTCCTAGCTTCTCCTTCTCGAAAAGCTCATCATGACGCTTAACCTCCGGTACAGGGGACAAAGATCCAGCAAGGGCATGATCAACCATATGTGCTCCACCCCTAGACGGTGCCACTCTACTGGGTCTACCCCTACCACTGCCTCTGGCTTTACCTCTACTGCGCGCATAGTCACAAGCACCGTTGCCTCATCTTTAGCTGCGTTTGAACATGTCTTCACCATATGTAAGAGAATAGGAAATACAAGGTCTGATACCAATATGATCAATCTAGCACGAAGGAACGTTCTCTAAATGTCTCATAACCTCTCAAAGATAAGTACATATGTCTACGTATTGATCCACAAGATTCTGCTAGAAATTGGTCATGTACTCGTGATTTCGGTGAACCTAGAGCTTTGATACCAACTTGTCATGACCCCTTTCAAAGATCATGGCGACACCTACACTATCACCCGGGTAGGCGAACCACTTTCAAACCTAATTTAACAAATTTAAGACTTAAAAGCGAAAAAGAGAAATAATACTAAAAGTCATCTAGCAAAAGATAATAAGTCATTGAAATACTAAAATCGTCTAATTATTACAATTCTCAAAACCTGATCTAAATAGTACAAAAGCGTCCATATAATAAGTACAAATCTGAATAGTAATATCTTGGAAATAAAGCAAGAATAGGGATAAAAGAGAGAAGAATCGAGGGTTGCCGAAGAATGGTGAGGCTCACCCTGAAACCTCCAAATCAGTATCCTCAACGTCAGCTATGAGGACCGGAACTAGTAGATGGCGTTCTATCTTTATCCAAAATAAGAATGCAACAAATATGTATGAGTACACAATGTTCCCCGTATGCATCAAAGGCCAACAATGACATATAACATGTAACACATATGAAGATTGAGTTTACCTCACAAATAAGTCTAAAGACTAATCAGTCATTGCCCAACACGTAAATCATTTCAGAACATAGAAGATTCACATAGGCACATATCACATAAGTTGTATGAATGATAATGCATGAAATGCATAAATGCAAGGTACCTTTCATCAACTTGGTATACACATGCTACTGTCGCCACATAGCTATGACTCATGAGAGACTCCGTGAGTCCATATATTACTCCAACCAATCAGCATGATTCCTCAGAATGGTAAAGCATCATAATCACGATCTCATTTATCGAGTCATCTCATAAGCAATCATCTCTGTATCAGTAACATCTCATGTCAACTCATTTACCTTTCTTCTCCGGTGTCATCGGACCTAAACAACATTTCATATCAAAATCCATCTCAGTAACTGTAGTGATATGAATGAATGAATGCATGTGGTAAATAAGACAACATTATGGAAGTATGATATGGAGATCATGGATATAAGAGATGAATAATCATGTGCCTCAATATTATCAGTTATATAATTATTCAAAGATCAGTCTTTTCACATATAAGATACACTAGAGTGACGAGATAAATCAATTCACACATAAACTAAAAGTTCAATCACGACTGTCATAGCCCACACATAACAGATGTCAGAACCAACTTAGAGTAATCATTCCTAACACAATACATTGGTACCCACCTAAGTGCTCATAACAATCACTAAGGTGGGACCCTCATCACGTCCAATACCCCTAAGTAAATATAAGCTATACATGCTTCTATTGGAGTCTAAGAGAATAAACTATAGCCTACCTTATGGCAGGGTAGGTTCCACGAACTCCCTTACGCTAAGGCCTTGCCTTTTCGTAGCGCTTCCAAATGATCATAGTCTAAATATCATAGATTATATGTAACACATAATTCTAAATACAACCATAAAGATAAACATGTTAAAGAGACCCAAACATGTAACCCAAAAGTGACCCCAGGCTCACGAGGGAAAAATCAGAACTTTAGTTTAGAAATATACAATCCATAGTCTAAATAGTCATATCCTTAAGTTTGATAAAAAAACTAATCACAATTAAGCCTTCAACTGCCCTGTTCATCAAAATCCTAAATTCTGAAGAACCCTAATTCTCATATAGAAATCATTGGATTAAATTAGAAATTCAAGCTTAGTAGTAGTTTCCCCATGTTAACAAGTCTAAATCTGAAGAAGCAACAATAAAAACTTAGTTCTTGGCATTAATTTCATGAAACAAGCTCTCTTAATATTTGGGGACAACACATAGGTTTTCCTACACATAAATCATACCACAATCTACAAATAAATGAGAGGATATATGGGTAATTAATGAAAACAAGGTTAGAATGTTAGGCCAAAGTTAAATAGTTGAAACCCTCTTGAATCCTTCCAAAATCGACCATAGACATGAAGAATGTAATAAATGAAGACTAATTTCAGACTTGGGAATTTTAATGGTTCTGAAAACAGCGATTCCGCTTCTATGGACCATCCCTCGCAGAAGCGGCCTTGCATCTGTGGGGCAATGTCTACAGGAGAGGTCTGCACTTAAATCGACAAGATGCGTAAGAGCGGGGGAGGTTCCGCGGAAGCAGCCTCGCACCTGCCACTAAACTCTGCAGAAGCAGCCTCTCCCCTTCCTCACAAGAACTCACATCTAAGGACCAACTTCTAAAGAAGCGGCTCCGCAGAAGCGGTAAATTCTCCACAAAAGCAATTTCACTAGAAATGAGCAGCCATCATACTAAGCTAAAAACGAAGACTTCTGATCCACAACCCAAAATTCATTCAAAACATAATGGACATAAACCAGATACGCAGATCACTTCTAAAATGCCTAACGAATCTGTTCGAGCACTCAAAATCATTATACGAGGTTTCCTTGACCAAATGTTGACCAAATTCAACTCTTATTCTTTTAAACTCTATAATTTCAACCAATGATCCAAAATACACCTGAATGCCTCGTATAATGATTTTGAGTTTTGGATCTAACAAAGACTTAACTAAGTCAAAAAAGGAGTTTTGGATCTAACAAAATTCACAAAACTAAAAAATGTCCACATTTGCAAAATGTCAACTTTTACTCAAACCTTTTCATTTCAAAACTTCTAACTTGGATTTTTCTTCACGAAACCTATCCAACTCACCTCGGGAAAAGTGTTGTTGATACCCACAAGTCCCAAACATAAAAATGGGTCTACAGAAAGAGTAATTTGGTCAAATCAGGGTGTTAAGCTAAAAACAATTAGACGGGGCATTACAAGTGAAGGTTGGCTGCTAAACTGCGGATAATAGCTCTGGCTCATTTGTATTGAGGAATCAACATGTGCTTGAAGATGCAAACATCTCATCAAAATCTTATACATGTTATACATTTTTATGGGAAATCAAGATGTACACAAAAATGTTTTTTCTGAGGTATATATTCGTCGCGTCCCAAATATGTTAGCGTCCATGCATTAGGATGAACGTTTATGTTGTGCTTGATAAATTCAGATACTTAATTTTTGGAAGCATAAGTTTTGTATGGTATTAGTATTATATTTTGATATTTCAGTTTATAGCTAAGAATGATGCATTTTAGAATGACATGCTCACAAATAGTAGCAACATAGATCGAAGTCTCCTTTAAAGTGTTACTTACACCAGTGGTCATAACTGCCTCTAAGTTGCTTTCTATCAAATATTTGGTATGATTTTCAACTTAATGTCATTGATGACAGTTATAGTGCAAGAATTTGGTGGGAACTATAACAAAAAAATTTGATCACCTATTGAATGATGTTGGACCCATCAAAATGGTATTTCTTCAACATGGGGACATAAAACACCGGATGAACACTAGATAAACCTGGTGGTAGAGCCAACATAAGCCACCTCACTAACTCGCTGAAGGATCTTGAATTGCCCGATATACCTCGAACTCAGCTTGCCTTTTTCCAAAATCTTATCACACCCTTCATAGGCGAGACCTTCAACGGAACCTGCTAACCTACCATGAACTCCATAACACGAACCTTCCGATCCACAAACTCCTGCTATCTACTTTGAGCCACAAGGAGATTTTCCTGAATCAATTTCATTTTATCCAAGAAATCTCTCAACAGATCTGTCCCCATGCCCTCACCTTAAATGTGTCAAACTAACCAATCGAAGAGTGACACTTTCTACCATACAGAGCCTCAAATGGCGCCATCTCAATACTGGAGTTGTAATTAGTATTGTATACAAGTCTGCCAAAGACAAAAAATAGTCTCAATGACCACCGAAATCAACCATACAGGCCCACAATATATCCTTTAAGACTTGAATAGTCTGCTAAGACTTACCGTGGGTCTGCGAATGAAATACTATATTGAGATCTAATTGAGTCCCTAACTCCTTTTACAAAGACCTCCAGAAATAAAAAGTGAACTAAGTGCCCCGGTCTGAAATGATAGAAATAAGCACTCCATGCAACCGAACAACCTCCCTAATGTAGATCTTTGTCAACTTCTCCAAATTATATTTCGTTTAAACCTGAATGAAGTGCGCGAACTTGGTCAACATATCCACCATGGCCCAAATAGTATTAAACTTGCCCAAAGTCTTTGGTAGTCCAACTACGAAGTCCATAGCTATCCTCTCCCATTTTCACTCGGGTATGGGCATCCTCTAAGTCACACCACCTAGTCTCTGGTGCTCATGCTTGACTTGCTGGCAATTCAAACAACGAGATACAATCTCCACAATATCCCTATTCATCTTGCCCCACTAATAATGCTGTTTCAAATAATGATATATCTTTGTTGCATCCAGATGAATAGAATGCCTAGGACTGTAAGCTTCCTCTATAATCAATCTAGTCAACCATCCAACCATCCAACACAAGGAACACAAACATGCCCTTTCATCCTCAAGACTCCCTCACTATCAAGAATCGCCTTCTTGGCTTGCCCTCGCAATACCTTATCTCTAATATTGCACAACTTTACATCATAAATCTGTTGAGCATTAATTTGGTTCAAAAGAGATGACCTCGCCTCAACACAAGCCAGAATCATGCTCGGTTTTGAAATATCAAGTCTCACCATGTTATAGGCCAAGGAATAAACATCTATAGACAAAGGATGATTATCCACTGTCAATCGCGCTAAGCTACATATACATACTGCCTTTTGTCTTAACATACCTGCTACTATATTAGCCTTGCGTGGATGATAAACAATGGTAATATCATAATCCTCGAGCAACTCCATCCATCTGTGCTGCCTCGAATTCAATTCCCTATAACAGAACACTTGCTGAAGACTACGATGATCTGTGAATACCTCAAAATGGACCCCATATAAGTAGTGCCTCCAAATCTTCAAGGAAAAAACTATCGCTGCCAACTCCAAATCATGAGTAGGCTAGTTCTTCCCATGTACCTTCAACTACCACAATGCATATGATGTAACCTTCTTTTTTTGCTTTAACACACAACCCAATCTATTCCGTGAAGCATCATAATATACAATAAAGTCCTTAACCTCAACTGGTAAAGCCAAAATCAGGGCTGAGGTCAATAACAAACTGAGCTTTTGAAAGCTCTCCTCACACTCATCCGATTACTGAAATAGTATATCTATCCTCCGATCTAATCTACACCTGATGGTATCCTGACCTCAAATCAATTTTTCAGAACATTATTTCACCATGAAGCTGGTCAAACAATCATCAATGTGGAGTATCAAATACTTATTCCCTATTGTGACATTGTTCAGTTATTGATAATCTATACACATTCACATTGTATCGTCCTTCTTCTTCACAAATAGAAAAGGAGAACCTTACAAAGACACACTAGGTCGAATGAATTGCTTGCTCAACAAGTCTTGTAACTATTTTTTCAACTCCGTCAATTCTGTCAAAGCCATCCGATATGGAGGAATAGAAATACGATGAGTACCCAACTCTAAATCAATGTCCTATTCCGGTGACATACTAGGCAAATCCATCTGAAAGACCTTTGAAAACTCATTTACCAAATGTGCCAAGCACTCCTTATCAACTAATTTCCTCGCCTGAAGGTATCATATGATCTTTTTTGGTGTAGGAATAGGAGTACCATTCCATTCTAACCTCGAAATACCCAACATCACTAACGTGACTATCTTGGCTCAGTCTAGGATCGCATGATAAGGTGATGACCAATCCATACCTAAAATAACATACAAGTCTACTATATTTAGAATGAACAGATCTACCCAAGTGTCGTACCCCATAAATGCAACCACACAAGACCGATAAACTCCATCTACTTCCATAGAATCATCAACATGAGTATAAACACAAATAGGTATATATAGCATATCATATAACATATCCAGACCCGTAGAGAAATAAGTGGAAACATAAGAGAACATAGAACCCAGATCAAATAACACTAAGGTAGACCAATGATAGACGGAAATGATACTTATGATAACCGCATCGGAAGCCTCAACCTCCGGTCTATCCGGAAAAGCATAACAATCATGACCACCTCGGGTTGTCTAAGCTCCACCTCTTGCTGACTGAGTACCACCTCTGCACAATTATGAGCCTCCCCTACCAGACTGTGATGGAGTCTTGGGTGTCTGAGCTCAACAATAATGTTGAGCCCTATCATATCTGAGTATGGGATAGACTCTCCAAAAATGCCAAAGGCCACGACATTCATAACAAGTCTTGTTCAGCATGGGCTGCTAAACTATCATGGATGAACCAGAATGCTCTCCACGATATGAAAATTGGGATTGCGAACCTTGAGATGTTATCCCTGCACACTGTAATCACTATGCCCTGAAGGGCCACCTGCTGAAGTCTGGAGTGCTGACTAAATAGAGCAACTGGACTGAGAATGGTGGGGCCTATCATACTATCCCCCGGAATAAGAACCATTGAAACTACTAAACATAGGATCCTTGTTATCAAAACTATGTCTGTAAGACACACTCCTCACTGACTCAACCATCTTTGCATGATTTGCCACAGTTTGGAATGATGACCAGAAGCTACTAATTGTAAAGTCACCAACTGAAGTAGTATATTCAATCCCCTCACAAAATATCTAGCTCTCTCTTCCTCAATAGGGAATAATGGTATGGCATAGCGAGATAAGGCATGAAAGCAAGACTCATACTATGTGACTAACATACCTCCCTACTCTAATCTAGAGAACTCATCCCACTTGCTCTGCCTCAGACTGCAGGGAACATACTTGTTACACCTTGTACTTTTATGTTAGAATACATCGTAAGTGAATTAATATGAGTCAGATAGTTTGAGTATCTTTTCAAATATAATGATAGGTTAAAAGTCTAGTTTGGACTTACAGGGTGATACACCCATGTAATTGAAAGTCTGCAAGTCTAGTTTCCAACGCATTAAACCATTTCTTGATATAAAATTATAGTAGAGAGAAGTTTGCATTTTTGCAAGAATGCGCAGTCAACCCCTTTTGGGCCCACTTAGGCGGTGGCCAACCTTTGAACATTTTAAAGTGGTTGAAAGGTTTGTTTCTGGTCATTTTTCGACCAAACTTCATCCTCTCACTCCTCTAAGACCTATCAACAGTTCCCTAAGGGTTCAAGGTGAAAACCAACTGTTTATATCCAAATCCAACATCAAAAGTTAGCTAAGATGAATAATAACACCCTATGGTGTTGTGGTGTGATTAAAGGCTTTTGTAAGTTAAGTAAAGATTGGTTCTAATTTTTTTCTACTGTTTGAGGTAAGTATAATATCCTCTTGCTTGTTCTTAAGCTTATTTATATGTTGGTTAAGGTTTTTTGGATTAAAAGAACTATAAGATAACACTTGAATTGGTATAAGGTGTTGGTGTCTCATGTTTGACTATTTTGGACTGGTATATATGGCTTCTTATGGCTGGAAATTATGGAAAATAACTTGGTTATGATGATGTTAATATTATTATGTTTGTCTATGTGTTGGTTGTATGGATGAGGTTATAAGCTAGAAGAAGAAATGGCCACATAATATTTGGAAGTTGTTCATGTTGTTATTACCTCTTGTTGGGGCTGTTTAGTGTTGTTGTGAAGATGGATATAAGGTTTGAAACCCCTTAAATAAACTTTTTGTTATGCTTGATATGTTTTTATATTGAAGTAAAGTCTTAATAAGGGTAAAGGGATTTAAATTGGATTCAATCTGAGCTTGCCGCTTGTCGTGTTAAATAGTAATTCACTAGTAATGTTTATGTACTTGTTACTATGTAGATTGAGGTGCGTTGTAGGCTGTTTGAATTGGGATTGTTCAGGAAATATTGGTCAAGGTATTTTACGGTACTCTTTCCTTCTATTGGAATGATTCTGAACAAACGTAACATAAATGAACGCCCTTTCAATAAGGTTCTATTCTTAGTAACTACAAAATGTGCAAGTTCATCATTCCAATGAAATGTATATGATCATGTTTATGTTCTGATTCTTGGCTTTTCATGTAAGGCATATGTTAATGGTATTTTATGCTTCTTATGACATCAAATGTTGACGAGTTAGCTCACATAACGTATTAAGAGGTTTACCGACCTTACGTCACCCCGAAAGGTTTAGAATGTTATTTCACGAGTCTATCATGAATTTTATATTAATATATATGTGTGTGGGGGGGTGTGTGTGTGTGTGCGTGTGCGTGTGTATGGATGTATATATACGTAAGTATCTATTTTATGACACAATATATATATATATATATATGTATCTATCTATTTTATGACACCAAATATATATGTATATATGTGTATATATATATATATATATATATATATATGTATGTATGTATGTATCTATTTTATGTTTGTATCTATTTTATGACACCAAGCCTCGCTATAGTCGGTCGGGTGCGGCACCTATTATGCACACCACTGCAGTTTGGTACGTTATGATGATGTTATCCCCAAAGAGCAGCTTGATGATGATGATACAGCCCTATAGTGTGCCTCATATATATATATATATATTTTTTTTTTAAATGAAAGCATGCATATCATGACCGTCAGTGGCAATATAGAGCCTAGGTTGAGTTTCTTATTCCTCTGTTACATTGAAGTCTTTACTTATGTGGTTATCTACCCTACATACTCGGTACTTTATTTGTACTGATGCCCCTTTTGCCTAGGGATGCTGTATTTCATTCCTGCAGGTCCCGACAGACAGATCGAAGATCCTCCTCAGTAGGTTCTTCGCTCAGTGGAAGGTGTTGGTGCACTCTACTTACTCCAGAGTTGCCTTTTGAGTCAGTATGCTTATGTACACATGTTTATGGGTATGGCGGGGCCCGGTCCTGACCATTATGATATATATGTACTCTTAGAGGCTTGTAGACACATGTCCTATGTATACATATTTTGTACGGCTTGTATATCCCATGTATATATGCATGTAGGTCCTTTTGGGTTGTCTATTGTTGAGTAGTATTTGATACTTCATTAGATTATTGTATGATGGCCCATCAAGCCCACTTATATATTCTAGTATGGTTATGGATGCATGTTATATTGGTGCATGGTAAGTTAGGCCCAGTGCCAGTCGTGCCCCTCTGATTTGGAGTGTGACAATACTTCTCTAAGAAGACCTGATAAAATTGAGTCTGTGTCAACGGAGGTGACCCAACTGGCTGACACTCAATGCATGATCTCTACCACTATTTATCATCCCCAATCATCTGAAAAGAAATAGAATCAACCCCGTGCGACTCCACAATACCCAGTGTGTGAAGCCTCTCATGACAACTCACAATAAACTCAAAGGCATCCTCCTCAGGTGTATCATGAAAGCTGGGAGGTTTCATGTTGGAAAACTGCTCAAAAATCTTTTTCTCCTCGCGGGTCATAACTGGCCCATGAACTGGCTGAGGACCAAGATTCGGTGCTGGAATCTCATCAATGTGGAGTGCCACAATGGTTGCGGGTTGTGCCCGCAGAGTACGATACTGATCCGTAGTCTGACCTCCAATTCTCTAATAAGACCCATCTGGAGTTGTTGGGAGAACGCATACTTGGGTCAAACCCTAAAGAAGACTCAAGATGTATACCATGGCATCTTGAAGCACTGGCGTAGAAATCATCTATGGTAGACTTTGGGCTGGTCCCAACTCTTCCTCCTCAAAAGGTTCATCATGACACTCAACCTTTGGTGCAGGGGACAAGGATCTAGCATAAGCTTGACCAACCATAAATGCTAGTGTCGCTCCATGGGGTCTACCCCTACCACGACCTCTTCCTATGCTTCTACCATGCACCACACTCATAGGAACTGGTGCCTCATTGCTAGATGTGTTTGCACGTGTCCTCACCATCTGTGGGAGAATAGTAAATACAAGGACATATACCAATTTGATCAAACTAGCACCAAAGGAATGAAAAAAGGTATGTTTCCTAAATGTCTCAATGACTCTCGAAGATAAGTAAAGAGGTCTCCATACCGATTCGTAAGATTTTACTAGACATTGCTTTTGTAATCATGAGATCGGTGAACCTAGAGCTCTGATACCAACTTATCACGACCCATTTCAAGGATCATGGAGGCACCTACACTATCCCACCGGTAGGCGAAACACTTCCAAACCCAATCAAACAAATTTAAGACTTAAAAGCGGAAGAGAGAAATAATACTAAATGTCATCTTGTCATAGATAAAAGTCATAGAAACACTGAAATCCTCTAATTATCATAATTCCCATAACCTGGTCTAAACGGTACAAGAGCATCTACATATAAGTACAAATCTGAATAGTATTGTCTTGGAAATAAAGCAAGAATATGGATAAAGGAGAGAAGGATCAAGGGTTGCTGAAGAACGGTAAGGCTCACCCTAAAACCTCCAAATCAGCAACCTAAGACGTCAGCCACGAGGACCAAAACTAGTAGATGGCACTCAATCTTCATCCAAAATAAGAATGCAGCAAGTGTGTATGAGTACACAATGTTCCTCATAGACATCATAGGCCAACAACTACAGATAACATGTAACACATATAAAGATTGAATTTACCTCACAAATAACTCTAAAGACTACTCAGACATTGGCCAACACGTAAATCACTTCAGAACATAGAAGATTCAGATAGACACATATCACATAAGCTATATGAATGATAATGCATAAATGCAAGGTACCTTTCATCAACTTGGTATATATATGCTACTAAACGTCACCGCATAACTATGACCCAAGGGGGACTCCGCGAGTCTATATACCGCTCACAACCAACTGGCATGATTCCTCAAACTGGTAGAGTATCATAATCAAGATATCATTTATTGAGTCATATCATAAGCAATCATCTCAGTATCAGTATCATATCATATCAAATCATGTACCTTTCTTCTCCGGTCTCATCGGATCTAAACAACATTTCATATCGAAATCCATCTCAGTAACCGTGGTGATATGAATGAATGAATGCATGCGGTAAATAAGACAACATCATGGAAGTATGATATGGAAATCATGGATATAAGAGATGAATAATCATGTGTCTCAATATCATCAGTTTTATAATGATTTCAAGATCAGTCTTTTCATATATAAGAGACACAAAGTGATGAGATAAATTAATTCACACATAAAATAGAAGTTCAATCATGGCTATTATAACCTACACATAACAACTGTCAGAACCAACCTAGGAGTAATCATTCCCAACACAATACAACGGTACCCATCCAAGTGCTCATCACAGTCACTAAGGTGGGACCATATCACGTCCAATACCCTTCAATAATTATAAGTTATACATGCTTTTATCGAAGTCTAAGAGAATAAATTGTAGCCTATCTCATGGTCGAGCGGGTGCCACAAACTCCCTCACGCCAAGCCCTTTCCTTTTCATAGAGCTTCCGAACGATCGTACTCTAAATATCATAGATTCTATGTTAACACACAATTCTACATACAACCATTAAAATAAATTTCTCAAAGAAATCCAAACACGTAACCCAAAAGTAACCCCAAGCTCATGAGGGCAAAACCAGAACTTTAGTTTGGAAATATACAACCCATAGTCTAAATAGTCATATCCTTAAGTCTAATAGAAAAGTAATCACAGTTAGGCCTTCTTATTTCACTTTATTAGTCCAATCTATTTTTTACTTAGCTCAATACCCCAAATTTATATTTCTTCATAACCACAATCCTTTCACATTTGATTCTCGAATGTAAGAACTGACTCGGCTCGACATTTTTTATTTGATTATAACCATACCTCTATACGCGTTCGATTGAATCCACAATATCACCTTAATCACCACCATCCTTTAGTTGTAACCACAATCCATTGTCTAACTTGTAATGCTAAAATATTCTGATTGCACCAATCCTCCTCTCATGCCTTCCCAGGCCATCTTTCGCACAAATCTTCCTTAGAAAAACATAAACACACACCACAAGCTCAAATCATGACTTTCTTTTGCCAGATAAAAATCGTTGCTTTATTTGAGAAAATTCCAAGTAATTCCATCCAAAAACTGATCTTATCCAAGGCCGATTGTGCTAATTCCAGTCTCGTTAGTTTTGTATCCCGAAGTCAAAATCAAATAGTCAAAACCCATTGCCCAATTCATCTCGAATATCCAAATCACCATATTATAGGCATACCTACTGGTTACCTTGTCGTGCCAAATCTGTAGAAAATCAAATGATCACTCTAAAGACGTCCTTGTCGGTGGTTTACTAGAATACCATAAATCTTCCGGGCAATATAAACATAGGCCATCCCGCCCTAATTGAACAATTTTAACCCAAAAATAAGTGCTTCATTTCTAAATCATCGATAGTCCCCAAAGTAATTCCAAATAACTAGTACATTTTTAATAAGCATGCAATGTCCTCTTCCATCTCTTTTCTCATGAGTATTCAATCATGTGCCATCACCTCTGACTTCAAAATTTGGATTATATCCAAGCCATCAACTTAGTACCGAAAAACTATACCTTAAGATTTTAATCTTTATGTTTCTCAACTTCAACTCGATACGCAAATCTGATAGAACCTCATGAACTCTAAATACATGAAATATTCATTGTACTTTCTCTTAACTGGCCCACAACTCTGGGCACCTCATCAATCCTGTATTTGAAATATCTCGTTATGCCTTAACCATTAGAATTGCAGAGATCCTCAAGATTCCCTCTTATTTTTCCACCTTAGACCATTTATTCAAGAGTGCCGCTTAATTACTCATCTTGATATAACACCAGTCGCCAATTCAAAATCCCATCGAACATTCGTCATTGCACTCCTTCGAATGTACTAAAAAATTTCACCCGATCTAAAAGATGCGAAAATGATGCCACCGTAATCCACACCTAATCCTAAGAATTTTCGTTGCTTTGAATCTGAATTCTCCCCCTTTCTCATTTGCAAAATAACTTAATTCCTCAACTTACCCCTTTCATTCAAATCACACTCACCGCTAATGACCGATCATTACTCAAACCAATTCCGGAGTGTACTCAAATATTATATGTCTTGCAAAGATAGTTGAGCCGATTTTGGAGATAATAGAACATTGTGTGCCCAAACGATCGAGAGTTTCCTTGACCTTACTTGAACCCTAAAATTGAAGGCTCCTCCCATTCCGTCACATCCCATACACCATCGTTTATAAAATTCCTCCACTAGAAAAGGTACTGACCCACGTTGGTTACTCCGTTCAAAAAAATCATTTAGTACCCAAGCGATAACCCAAACCATCACTGAACTGGTCCATAAATCGAAGGTTGATCCCTAATTACCGAACATACAATCTTGCTAACATTCTCATATAGTTTCACCGACGTACCCTTGCCAAAAATCCTAAACTGAAATAATCCTTCTTCTATATTGGTTCATAAGTTTACTGATCCACTCATTGATACCCGAAAGCTCTTCACAACTAGAATTAGTTCAAAGCATCATCAATCTGTTACTGTAACTGCCTCATTGATCAACACCTTACTCGAGGTCCTTTATTATTCTTGTCTGCGAAGAACCACTTTGTGCCTTAATTTCCGATCTTGAACACCTTTAACAACTCACGTGACTATTCCTCTAAGTCACTCGACTTCGCTAAATCACACCACCGGTAACTATAGAAACTTCTTAAATATTAATCCTTACAACCTAGGCCCACAAGCCTTATTCAAAACTAGATGCAACATTCGACAACTCCTTAGAAATAAAACTTCACCCTTGTCCAGCGCTAAAGTTATTCCTATTAGTCGATCACTAGCTTTCATTAGCCTACGATGTAGTCCAATGTACCAACTCATATACGATCTCTTACACTCACTCTATACTAAACAATGGTAAAACAATCCCTTTTTATCACTAACCTCGAAACACCAAGTGACCCTACGAACACACTCAATGCAACATTCTATTTTCTTAATCTTTACTCGTCGTAGTTAACCTTGCAACCTGACCTAGAACAGACACTCATTCCCGGAAGAAATCCACAACCACTAGTTCTCACTCCACTACTACATTTCTGCCACGTTGAACCCCAACTTAACTTTTCATAACCTTATACAAAATTCACCCTGGTACATCTTGCAACCTCTTCTTGACAAACATGCCAGATACCAATGATACCCTTCATATTGCGAATCCAATTTCATTTTCTTGCACCTCTGTATTATCATTCCCATTTCCTCATTTCCATGGATATCACTGAAATGAGGAGTCCCAATCATAACCCCACTAAACTAAATCTTCAAATCATAGTTGAAGACTAAACTTGGTCACACGTCCGTACCATAGTGACACATCTTATACCCTATTGTGCAACATTATAGAAAACCACTCACGTATGAAATTAAGAGTGTGCTCCCACTATCAGTGATAAAATAGGATGAAGAAGTTTTAGATACCAATTAGAATCGACCAGATACTAAAAGAACAAAAAAAAGGAAGATTTCTTAAATGTCGTATAGCCTCTCGAGGATAGGTATGGACGTCTACATGCCTATCCACGAGACTCTACTAAACATTTTCCTTGTACTCATGAGACCAGTGAACCTAGAGCTCTAATACCAACTTTATTATGACCTAAATCACGGGCGTTATGGTGATATCTACACTATCCCCCAGTACGTGAACCATTCCAAAATATTTTACAACATAACTTTTTAACATTGCAAAATTAAAGAAGAAACACATAATATAACAAATCTCTTGGATAACATTAAAACATCGTTTAACCCTTACAACACGTTATCCGAAAACCTGGTCTGACTTCTACAAGGACTACTAAGAATACAATAGATAGAGGAATAAAACAAGATGCTATCTTGAATAAATAAGAATAGTCTAACTAAGATGAAGACCAAGGCCGTCGATAGGATGAATGGCATGCCTTAACCTCCACGTGTTCTAAGCTGCAACCTATATCAATTGAATACCTACATCCGCGTAAAAGATGTAGCAATGTAGCATGAGTACAACGTACCCCCATAGTCATCATAGGCTAACAATGACAGAAGTTACGTAGCACACATAAACATCAACTTGACAATGAAGTAGGTCCTATTCTAGGTAGTTCAAATAGTCACATAAGTCACCTTATTCACACAAGAGTCGGTCACAGCCAACTATGAATCAATTCATTTTGCAGACATGGATCTTACATTTAACACCTATCGATTGGTCACTCTGTCCAAGTCATGTTCATATTTGTCTCCACTTACCCAATCTCACAAATCCAATAAAATAAGTTGACACTTAGTACACAACATCATTTAAGAATTTTTCCTAAGGAGTATTACCAATAGTCAGACTATAACAATATTAACTCTTTTATTATCTTTAACTCTTAGACTTGATCACGACTCTATACAATCAAGAGCACATATTAGTTCGTTTAACGTCCTCATTATACTCCAAGTAGAAGTCTATGATGTACATCTTTTGATTAAGGAGGGGATCAACACATGAATAACATACAAGTCATTAACTACAACAACAATACCTCAACCAATTCTTTACTAGACTTTCTACCAAATGACGCTATAAGTCACCACGCAATACAAAGACATACACAGTTCTCTATGATCTACATGATAGTTCTGTCAATAAAATCCACCGACAACAATATAGTTCGACATTGAGTACTCAGACTCATAAATGTGTAAACCAAAAAACTCAATTCACAAAGAACAAACCAATCATGGAGACCCTTCCAGTCCAATATAATCAATTCAAGCATCCAAATCCATTTAATCATAAAATCACCAGTTTTTAATAACCAATCCATATCACATTACCAAACAACAAGTGATCAATGCATATGTGAATGTATGATATGAATGCAAATGCAATGTCAGGTACCTTTCATAACGGGTATACATGCGTTTAAATTTTATGAACTGCAATCCATGGGGACCCGTACCGTATATATACCCATCCAGAAATTCTCAACGGATCCCAACTTTGTGGTTGTAGTATCATCATCAATCATTTCCATCAAACCAAGACCCCTTAGGAGTCATATCAATGATTTGAATCATCGCAATGTTTTCAACCATCTCATAATACATTGCTGCCTTTCTTTTCCAGGTCTCATTGGACCTACGGCATTACCATACCACTCTACTTTCCATATCACAATAATAATGAGTGTATGAATGCAATAACAATACAAGGCAAGTAATTGAGATGTATTTATTTAAAATTGTAGAAATATAACTTGTTCCTCTTGTTGCTAATGTTACTATTACATTTCCTAAAAAAATCTATGCAATCAAGTATAAGAGATAAATATCACATGATTTTAGAAGCTCAATAAACATAATTCCATACATCAGTTTATTAAATCGAAAGCAGTGTGATGAATAAACATAACAATTAACAATAATGGCAAGCCCATATAATGGTGACAAGCCTAAATAACAGCAGTCGGAATCAGCTTAAGGTTGATTTTCCAATTCACCCATCAACACAGTTCAACACCGGTACCCACTTAAGCGTTTATCACAACCGCTAAGGTAAGACCCAAACATGCTCAATACCCCTCAGCATTTATAACTACTACGTACTTCTATCAAAGTCTAAAAGAGTTAACCTTAGCCTACCTCAGAGCCGAGAAGGTGCCACAAACGATCAATCCTCAATGCAGGCCTTTACTTTCGGAGCGCCTCATAGTGCTCGTAGTCTAACATATATATATTCTACGTTAATAGTAATCTAATATAAATACAAGGACTTGGTCCTTTCAAATAATACAAGATTTATCCCAAAATTGAACCCGGGCACACGGTAGCAAAATTCAAACTTTATTACTCAAAGAGTACATTATCATACTAAATAATCATATCCTCAAGTAAATTTGAATAAGAAACTCGATTGGAGCCTCAATTTCAAGATTTAGCAAAAAGCCTCAATTTCAAACACTAGGTTTTTCCCCAATTTCAAAAGGGTTTTCAATACCAAATTAACTATCACAACATCATCATCTATCATTAATCAACACTAGATTATATTATAATATCCATATAATCAATAAACACTCTCCAAATCATGATTCAAGGCCTCTTATTCTTAACATGGAAACTTAGGAAATCTTCTTCCCCAAATAGAATATACATTAGGATTAGAAGACTCTAATAATAAATAATAATTAAAAGGGGATGAAATTATATCTCCAATGAAGGACAATGATGGAATACTGAAGAATCCCCTCTTGCCAAGCTCTAATCCCAAGAGAATGTTTTGGGGAAATGAATTAATTTTAGGGCATTTAAGATTTTGATCTGAAATAGCGATTCCACTTTGGCGGAATCGACTTCACTAAGGCGGAACCGCTTCAGCGGAAATTAAGGTTGCCGAGGTGAGATAACTTAAAATTTTGGATGGCGTCAGAGTGAGAATAACTCCGCAGATGCGCCATCGCGTGTGCGAGAAAAATATATGCGGAAGCGGAAACCTCATAAACGCGCAAGGCTCTCAGTGAGCCAACCTCCGTTGTGGTGGACACACAGAAGTGGCCACCATAAATCAACAACCCAAACATTTATCCAATTCTCCATTAACCACCTGAAACACTCTCGGGACCCCCCGGATGCAAACCCAACATCCTACCCCTAAGGTAAACGGTGCTACAAACTCGCTTGCATAATTATATTTCTCATACAACCGAGGTTCACTTTTCTACGAAAATCCTCGAAATATTCAACTTTCACAAATTTACAAATGGTAACACAAAATACATATGGACACCTTGGGAAGCGAATAAAGGAGTCGAATATACCTACGTGCATGCACACTCACTATATCTATATACGTCAAACTTTCTAGCCTTTCGAAAAAGCCCCTTTCCTTCCTTACAATCAAGCAAGTGGCTTGGAGCGCCTCTCTAACGAGTCAAGTGGTTGAACGCCCCTCTCCCTTCTTTTGAGTCTATGTGCTTCTCCCTAGTATGTCATTTATATGCTTCAACATAAGCCAGAGGCCCCTATTTTTTGTTCTTCTTATGCTTGCGCACCAATCCAGAGGCTAAGAGACCCAATTCTTAAGACTCAAGATGCAACTTACGGTAGTCTTTGATCTAGCCGAGCTGGTATAGAATACCCTGCTTTAGAGCTTGATGCAGTCAAACTTTACCCTATTTCAAGGTTGCCGTGCTAAGAAACATTTTTTGATGATGGTGTAGAGTATTCTCCCACAATGCACAATGTCTATTGGCAGGTCGAACTTCCGGAGTTTGAGTATCAAGATAGGGATCACCACTTCCTTTAGCAGAAGCTCCAATATGATATAGCAATCGTTATAGACAGACTTTATGAATTGTTGAATAGCTGCAGCCTAGCCTTTTCATTAACTGGATCTCCTACCCCTATTGTTAATAAATGGCGGTAAGACTCGAATTTTGGACCTCTGCCTGCTCTTCTATGGTGAATTGTGTGAACCATATCATCTAAAAAACATAGATATCAGAGAGGGAACACTTTATTTATTTAATTATGTATTAACATCTAGTACATCATTGTTGAGTTAGAATACCCCAAACAATGTCATTTGAACACTTGGAACAAAAAGAATTTTGAAAAAAGTCAAGCGCACCAAATGCGTGTGATATCTAGAAATTCACAATTCTAAAGAATCTTGAGTTTCCAATAGAAAGCATATGGCTCAACAGTTTCAAGATTTAGGTAGAGTTTTGGTTATGTCATCTTATCCACCATATATAACAATGAACTTTTTCCAACACCATTAAACAGGATAGAGCAATGTTTAACTTACAGTTCATGATACAATGGAGCATCTTAGACAAGATGAAATTGAGGATATATGTTTCAGAGTTTTGGCTTCTGCCATTTAAATGGTCTTTGAATGCAGTTTGCGGATGTTGAGTACAAGGTGAAAATTGGCCAAGCTTCCTCCAATAATGTTGTCAACGCAGTTGTATCAAGAGTAGCTTCCCAGTTTGAGCATGCCAATTAGAAGAAGATACTCAAGGGTATAAGCGGAAGGTTCCAATTCTTCCCTTAATGGGGCCTTCTGGCAGTGGGAAAACAACCTTAAACAAGATATTGTGAGGAAGATTGAAAGAAAATGTCAGAGGACCTATCACATACAATGACATCCCATATAATAAAACTATCAATAAGAGGTATATTACCTATCCATAAATAATTCTTTTTTCCTTCTCTCTTTCTATTGCTAACAAACCAAGAATATATAAAAGTCTTTCTTTCAATGTACATGATTTTATATTAACTTCCATACTGAATTGATCAATGTTGTGCTAGGTAGGTTTCGTGACACAAGATGATGTGCTTTTTCCACAATTGCAATTAACTATAGAGAGGAAACCTTCATTTTTGCTGCATTCTTAAGACTTCCAAGAAAGATGAGTCGACGTCAGAAGTATGAAAGAGATGAAGTGATTATTAAAGAATTATGATGGGAAAGGTATGTGAGCTACCTTTCCATGAACTTCTTTCTCGCCCTTGATTACAAAGCACCACAATCTAAAACTGTCAAAAGAAATTGAAGATGATTGTTGCAACTGTTCATTCCTGAATTTCACAATCATAGATGTCGTCACACGAGAATAGGTGGAGGACTTATTAAAGGCATATATGGGGGAGAGATAAAAGAACTAGAATTTGGTATGAAATCCTTTTTGAGCCTTCTCTCCTCTTGCTCGATGAACCAACTTCAGGCCTTGATTCGTCTTCCGCAAGGAAGGAATGAGTCGATTCCCCTTTCCGTCTATCGATAGCATAAAGAAAATAGATTCAAATTGACAAACCACCAAAAGAGAGAAAAAAGGTGGCAAGTGTACATTAGGCTATGTGCAACAAATAAAGTACAAGGATAGCAAGGTACCCTCATAGTTCTCAATCTTTGTCATATCTGGATCGGCGGAAACTCACTCGGTCTACGTGTCTACCGAGGCACCATACTGACTTTTTGATTTATGATACAAGGATATATTCACTTCATAAAGAGTGAATAGAATTTACTCTATACCCATATCCTTGGAACAATTGTAAAATAAACTCTATCTTAGTCTACCCGACTTTGACTTTGACTTGAAAGAGTAAATTTTTGCCTCTGTTGTTGAAAAGTCAAGACCCATTAGGGAATCTATTCTAGACCCGCCTGGCGGCCCTAAATCTATCTTACTCTTTCTTGGTCTCTTCCACGGATCGGTGGATATGAAATAGAATGAATTCAAGGACAAAGTCGCCGGTATAATGTGATCCAAACCCAGGAAGGGCCAGACATGAATCGGAAAGAGTCATTTTCCTCATAGGATAAAGGGTGTGCGCTAAAGCTAGAGAAGCTCTTTTTTGCGATATAGGTGTAATTTCATTAATTCAGTACTTAAGGTCTTCCCTCGTCAAATGAATAAAAAAAGGTTGTCTTTTCGTTGTGCTCCTTTTTTCAGTTATAAGGCGAACAGAGGGAGGCAACTGAAACTTTTAGAATCGAGTTTACACTATTTCCCCCTCTTTCGATAAGCTTTTCATAGCTGTAGTCGTACTCAAGTACCATTGCAGGGGAATCCACTTCTGAGATAGGGAGAATCCCAGGATGCATTTGCTCTTTTCAGGGTTGAAGGAAGAAGTAAGCGCATCTATTGGACTTCTTTGTGGTATGGCAGCAGTAGCAAAGAATGATGTTGCTCACTCTGCTTTTTCGAGAAAGGGAGCAGTGACAAAGGGGTGATTGTCATACGGAAATGAAACTAGTAAAGTTATATGTCGGAACTCTTGCTTTCATCTTATCACTACTCTTCCCCCCATCCTCTTATCGCCTGTCCGCTCAACTCTAATACCTGAATCTCCTTTTGTTTGAAGTTTATTTGACATGAATGAACCCGAACAGATGTACCCGTTACTTTTGCTTTCTACAATATGGGTTCAGTTTCATAATGTTATTACCGGATTACATTTGTGGGATTTGGTTTAAATATATTACAATCTTCTGTTTTTACGATCTTAATCTAATTATTGTAGACAACCTACTTTCTTAATAAAGAGAAGTTGGGAACATAGTAAACCTCCTACTATAAGAGTGATTCCCTAGGACCGAAAGAGGAAAGATTGAATCTTGAAAGAATGATCAACCGGCTAGCAAGATAGGGAGGCTTAGTGTCCTCTTAAGAAGGAATACCCAACTTTTGGGGTCAGCTTCGATCACGAGGAGAGAAGAGCGGACCATTGAAAGTCTCAATTCCTATTTGCCCATGTCAAATAAAGTAGAGTGTTCGATTTCAAATCTAACGATTTATTAACCTACGAATCTGCTATTATGCAACTCAACCCTTATCCGCAAACTCTTTTAGTTGTTGGATGCGCAAAACAACTTATTCCACTTTACGACAACTCGGTGACCTTTGACACGTTACACCTGGTTTCACGTAATCTTGACTTTCGCTTTTCACTCGTGTAGTTGGACTAACTAGTGACTTTCAATTCAACCTTGAGACTGATCCCTGCCTCTCACCTTTCAGTTCATTGCAAGGAAAGAGTCAAAAGAAAAAAAAATCTTTCGGCGGACACAAGCCCTCGGGACTTGACACTTGGACACCAGGAAGCTTTCCCCTTGAGACTGGGTCCTTCGTTTGGAACTTCCCTTTTCCTTTCCAAAGTGGAATTCCTCCTTGTTTCCCCCTTTGACCTGTGCGAAACTGCACTTTTGTTGTTGCCAGCTATAATGATTCATTAAACCTCGGTATCAGCAACCAAGACACCCTTTTCTGTCAAATAAATCTTCAAATCATAATCTTCAAACCACGACTCCGATCATGGTTTCCAGTTGACTTTATCTCAGGTGACAGGGATAGCAAAACACATCATAAAATACGCTTTGATAGCGAGCGAGATCTTTGAAATTCAACCAGAACATCACAAGGTGGGTAAGATATAGGATTCTTGTTGAGTCACGTGGATGACAAAGGGATCTATGATTTCAAGTCCACTCATTTATTTCAAGAAAATTGAATCAATTGGACATCAAATGTATATTCATCCATCAATCAGTTGCATCTTCTGAGTGAATGAAAGAGGGACTCCTTTCATAGGTAGCAAGGATAGGAAGAAGGGGTTCAATAAAGGCTGATGTTGAGGTTTTTATTCCAACTATCGAGGAAAGGTCTCGTTTTGTTCCTATAGAATGGATGTGAAAAGCAGAATCCTCAGAATCGTATGATTCAGATACCTGACGAAATGAACAAATAGAAGATCGGGATAGCCGGGATGACCTATTTCAACATCAGATGATCCACCTCTTTGTCCGCTTGGGAGGGCTAACTCGGATAGGTCAGATATGAGGGAAAGAGCCCATAAAAGAGAGATCGGATGCCCTTTCCAATGTAGATCACGATGCGGAGCTGCCAACTAGCTAAGCTAGGTTGTTTGTTGTTAGAATATATATCCTAGTAAAAAGATGGAAATAATATACTATACACTATAGGAGAGTCAAAGAATAGGCATGTTGGAACTATATCAAGATTAGAATGACAAGGAATATCTGTATACGTATATAATAAGTTGGGCTCTATCTTTCCCGCCCACCTCAAACATATCTGGAGGGGAAAATCCTGATGATTAAGGGACAAGGACACTGTCAACAGGGTATGGTTCTTTTTATCACTTCGGATGACGCACACTGCTTTAAATAAAGCGCTGTGAATAATGGTCCAGACAGCCTAAGTAGTTGAACCTTTCTCTTATAGAACGGGTAAGCCGCAAAAGAATGTTTCTTGCTTCCAACTATCATCATGAATCATTTTTGCTGTAAATCTGTCTCTCGATAAGAAGCATTCTTTTGATCCGGGTTAATCTCGTCTTCTTGAAGAAT
Source organism: Anisodus acutangulus (assembly GCA_029783415.1). Taxonomy (NCBI): domain Eukaryota; kingdom Viridiplantae; phylum Streptophyta; class Magnoliopsida; order Solanales; family Solanaceae; genus Anisodus; species Anisodus acutangulus. The sequence goes on from CM056494.1 coordinate 30,228,391, forward strand.
TATGGATTCCTAAACCTAAAAGGAATGTAATTCTACTCCAATTGCATTCATTAGTTGGATGAGAGTGAGAACAGAAAGGAAGCCGGGAGGAAGAATGGAATATAGCATTACATCTAGAGTACAACCCTACTCCTGCGCCCCTCAATCCCATATCTACTATTTAGTCAAGCCCTTAAATACTTCTATATCTTATAACAACCCTCCTCTCTGATCGACATTTTATAGTCTTCATATCTATGGAAAGAGGAAGCTAGGAGAGGATTCTAAACAATTCTATCGAGCAGAAAAAAACATTTTAAAATCCCCATCCGCACCCGAATTGATTAAATCTAGTATAGTGGGTCTTGTTCCGATGCAGAAAAAAACATTTTTAAAGGCATCTCGGCGAAAGAGGACTGAAAACCATAAGGTGAGTGCCAAAATGCTAGCGCAAACTGCTCCCATAGACACGCATGATAAGGGGGTGTGGGGACAACCAAGCCACCACTTTTACCAGATATGGGTTATGACGACCCAATAGCCCACTACTAGAACCCAACCCTTAAGAGGCTAAGGTCCAAGGGGCTACCGCAAGAAGTAAGCTTCACCTCTACCTTAAGGAATACATAAAGTTACCTGGAATTCCTAGCAAGGACTATGCCTGCTATTCATTCCTAAATCCCTTTCACCCATAACTAGCTAACTCGATGGGACGTCAACAACGGGAATGCCAAATGCAAGACCTGGACCTGGTTCACGTAGTCAAAAAGCAAAGACCTTTTTATCTTCCGAATCTTTCGTAACGGCTATATAGAATGGGTATTTCCCCTCGTGAAAGGTAAATGGGATCGATCCCTTCAACCCTCCTTGGCATGAAAGGTCGTAAGAGAAAAGAAAACTATTGTTCTTAGAAGCTTTTTCAACCTACCTGAGGTAAGAAAGTAAAGCAACCAATAGCCTTTTTACCTACTATGCCTTTCACCGGGTGAGCAAAAAGTAGTTACATTTAGCGTATTCCTTATTAATTATTGATAAGGCACAGGGAAGCATCATCCTTATAAGACTGTTGCTAAACAAAAACAATATTTTTCACATTCAACCATGAGAGGGCCACTTGAGTAATCAAAGGTACGCCATCTTCCACTGCTGACTATGAACAGTTGACAGCTAAGGATTTCTACTTTACTAAGCCAGTTCGGTAAGTTAAGGTTCATGTTTGAAAGGAAAAAAAAAGAAGAGGAAGGGGTCGCCCAGCTGTGGAGTTAAGGTGGAAGATAAAAAAATCTATATTTAGAATAATAAAGAGAATCTATTCAAATTCATATTCAAAAATGGGAAACTCAACTATACTTGACTGAAAAAAACCAGCCAATCTACTCTCCCTTTTTGGTCTCCCCCCTGTAACTTGAGAAATCATAAAAGAAGAAGACATCATTGCATAGAAAGTCATGCTTACTATGATTCAAGTAAGAAGGGGTGATGTTGTGTAAGTGAATAGGGTGTTGATGATATTCGGGTTGACCCAAAAATGGATGCCAAAATGGGGGTCTCGGGTACTTGGTTTGGCTGGGCAGTGGGATGTTTGATGGCTATTCTGGGTAGATGAAAAGGGAATCGGGTCAACGAGTTTTATGGAGTTGTTGTAGACACGTTGAGAGTTGTTTGGGTGTTCTGGCTTTGGTGGTTGGATGCTGGCAGGATGGTGTAACCGAATTGGGACAGTAATGTTCTCGGTAAAGTGTGTTATTCAGATTATTTGATGTTATAGGGATTGGATGGATATTTATGGATTATTATGGATGATGACCTTTGGTGGGGATGTTTATGAGGTACTATTGGAGGTAAGGGTAGTTGGTATATAGTAGGTTGGATGGAGATTGAACACGAGTTGTTAGAAGCAAGTTTGAGTCAAAGATGGTTGTTTTGGTTAAGTATTGATTTGGTTGATATGGTTTAAGTATTTAGTGGTGGTGGTTGTAGTGAGGTATGGTCGATGAGCCAAAGTATAGAGACACGGGGGTTTTACTGCCCAAGTCGACACCAGGTCAAGACCGGGGTTTGCTAAGTGTAATGCCCATCAACTAGCCATGTGAGGGTGATCCAAAGCCCTTTTGGTAACCCAAAGCATAGGCTAGGTTGGTCCACACAGTTCCAACATTCTCTTACCTCTAAAGGGGTTCCTCAAGCTTGGGTATTGATTAGGTCACACAGTTCTAACCAAGACTTACACTAAAGGGAGGGGTGACCCACACAGGATCAATATGCTTCAACACACAAGTTGAAAACACACTTTAGATTTAATCTTAAACTCAAACTGATTATTTATAATATCCTAAGGCCCTATTTATAGTACTATAGAGACCATTCTAGAAGGAAAACAAAAGGACATAAAAATAAGGCCATTCGGCCGAAATGGTAACAAGGGAAGGGGATGGGTTAGCTTTGGAACCAAGTCGGCCTTCGATCATTATGAGTATGGTGTGAACAAGTTTGGCCTTTCTTGGAGACAAGGGTAAACTCAATATTCACACTTCCATTGTAGTAACCGAGTAGAAGGGGGAATGAATCTTTGCTTCTCTAGAATTCATCTTCTTTTGATCAATTTAGAAGCTTCCATTCCTTGCACAATAGAATGGTTCTCGGCCAACTCTTCCACTTCTATTGGCCGAGCTTGACCTTCCTTGTTTGACTCTTGAATGATCATCTTGGAAAGCTTCTTGTCTCCGCCACTTCGTCGACCAAGTCTCATTTGTCTATGTCATCTTGGCATTCTTGGCCATGTCACCTTCTCGGCTTAATCGTCTCATTGAATGTGTCCTTACGGTAAGCTAAGAACTACTACATGATTTTAATATGTCATAGGATGACTAATAGCTAGGCTAAAAATTAAAGATAACAAAATAAAATACAAGGTCTCGGCCAAGACCAACACATAAGGCCGAATAAAATTTGTCTCTAGAAGGCCATTAAGTTATGGCTCTTAATCCTCTCCATAATCCATGCCATTCTCGGCCCTTAACCGCGGGTTCATGGCTAATCTTTGACCGCCTCGATCCTTCGGTCAATAACTCAAATTGAGAAGCTAAGTCTGGACCCTTTCTTTCATCAATCTCCCCTTCTTGGAGAGAATTTGTCCTCAAATTAGATGGTTCAAGTATGAAGGCATCTTAGGGACATAACATATTGCGCTCGAATGTTGTTACTTGCACGAACCCTTTCAAAACTTGGCTAGCAACTTGAAGGGACCATCCCTCAAGTATTCTCCCCATTTGACCAATGAATCGTAAGTCAAGGTGTTAAGTTGTGCACCCAGCAACCTTTCATCATTGTGATCATTGGCTTGTTTTTCTTGGCCTAGGGTGGTTCCAGCCTTTCCAAGCTCTTTTTTTGTCATGGCTGTGATAGGGGCAGCATCACACTCACTTCCTTAGATGTCACAAACCACAAGACATCCGCATCTACCATGTAGTTCCTTGAAGCTCTTCTCACGCTCAATTTTCTCTCGCATCTTCATCGATGGAAAACTTTCTTGCAAATTGAGCTTCTATGTCAATCCACACAAATTATAGGCATTCAACATTGGCCATGGAGACTGGTAACTCATGATAAGGTTGTAGGCCAATTGATTGTTGATGTACATATTCCATTCTTCACCTTGCCCCGGTACCAAATAGACATATGCCATGTCAGAACTAAGGTACCTTTGGCCATTTTCTTCGACTACTACTTCTTGCTTTCATGTCCATAGGCTTGGTGAGTAGATAACGAACTTCTTGAAAATAAATCAGGAGTTCATCACATTCCTTTGACAAGATTTCAGACGTATTGTTATTTGAAAATCCCATGTCGATTCCTTCTTCCATCCTTGTTTGTTCATATAATGGATCGACGAAGATACTATCCATTCCTTCAACTTGGTACAATGGACTGAAAAAAAAGGTTCAACCTTGTGTTGTTTCTTCATTGTCATGGCTAGAGGTTTGGCATGGAATAAAGTCTTCTTGAACATTTGGCTCAGTTGTTGCCTTCGGATCATTACATGGAGGGAGAGATCTCCCGAGAGCTACCTCACAAATAGTATCAACAATATTTTTAGGTGGTAGCTCAGTAGTTGATTCATGTGGCTTGCTCATTTCCGAACCGTCTAAGGTTTCCTTCGAATCAACCTCTTCTCTCTATGACAAAACACTCATGGCACTCCCTTTCTTAGATTCGTCCTCCTCATTTCATGCCTCGGACTTGGCTTGGCATTTTCGTGCTTGTTGGATTTTCATGTCCCTTAGCTTACTTGGTTGCAAAGGTATTAGCTGGAAGTCCCTACCGTCCTTGTGAAAGGAGTAGGTGTTATGTTCTCCATCGTTCAAGGTTTTCTGATCATATTTCCATGGCCTACCAATCAAGATATGGCATGCGTCCATTGGAAGGACATCGCACCAAATTTCATCAACGTATCCTCCAATCCAAAAATTAATAAGGGAGATTGGGTGGAAACCTTAAGCCTATTCGCTTTGTTTAGCCATCGGAGGTTGTAGGGTTTAGGATGCTTGCGAATTGGTAGTTGTAATTTGCCTACCACTCCGATGGATACCATGTTTCAACTCCCTCCGTCAATAATCACACTACACACTTTATTTTTTACTTTTCATCGTGTGTAGAAAATCTGCTCCCTCTGATTTTCATCAAGTTCCTCCAATTGTGCACTTAGCACGTGTTGAAGGACTAGACTCACACCATCCTCCGCAATAACCTCGTCTCTCATCTACCTCGGTTTCTTCTACCACAAAGACATCGTCACTTTCTTTATACTCTTCAAGTGTCATGGTCCTCGGGTTGGGATATTCCCTAGCAAAATATCTGAGTCCTTGGCACTTGTAACATCTCTTGCTGCCTTTATCAACACCTTGGGCAACTTTAATTTTTCCTTTTTCTTGTTTACATCGTCTTGTTTGTACAAGGGGTCAGAATAAGATGTGCCAACCTTCTCCTTAGCACTTGCGGTCTTAGTGTAAGGTCTTGTGACAACCTTCTTTTGTTTCTGTTCGAACCTTAGTGCCAAATGGCACACATCCTCAAATGTTTTGTAAGTGGACACTTCCACATTTTCTTGTATTGTCGCACTTAGTCCACCAATGAACCGTGTAATGCGTTGCAGCTCTTTTTCTTCTAAGTTACACAACATTATTACCTTATCGAATTCCCGGATGTATTCTTCAACCTTAAGAACACCTTGCCAAAGCTTGGTGAGTTTAAGGTACAAATCTTGTTCATACTCTCGGGACAAGAATTTTCTCTTATAAGTGTTTATTCAATCTTTCCCAAGAATCGATCTTGGACTTGCCATGCTTCTTTCGGCTTGCATTTTTCATACCACATGGAGGAAAAGATTTGAGTTTTAATGTGGCGATCTTAAAGCCAATGGTCATCATAGTTTTTGAATTCAAAGAGCCTTTCAATGGCCCTTATCCATTCGAGAAAATCCTCGGGATCCAAGTTTCTTTCAAATGTCGGAAGGTCGAATTCAAAGAGCCTTTCAATGGCCCAAGCCATCCTGGAGTTAATTCTTTATATGGACAACCTTTTTTTAATACATAATCTAGGCATTAGCCATTTAAAAGAAGGATTTAGGTTTTGGAGGTAGATCAAAAACCTCATCGAAGGACACCGAACACAAACAAGATACGAAAGATGTTAGACAGCGGACCACTTAAACTACTTAGTTAGAGATTGTTTACTATTGCTTATGCCTCACCAGAGAAGTAAAGTTCTGCTCTCCTCTCTTTCTCTTACGTATCTAGTTCTATAGCTTAACCTTGACTTTTACTGTAAGGGTAGAATGTAATAGTAATAAAGGAAAAGCAAGGTGTGGCGGTAAGCCAAAATTTTGGTCTCCATGTTTCGGTCCCCGAAGAAGCTTATTTCGATCTCTATAAGGCATAAGTAGTGAAAGAAGTAGACATATAAAGAGAAAAGGAAGCGCTATCCCTCCTACTTATGATTCAACATGTAGCTCGATTTATTCTAGATGTCTTTTTTACATCAATGGCATCAGCTGGAGGGAAGTGGTATAATAGGTTCCCTAAGGGAAGTCCTTTGGCAACTGTCCAAGCCTTCCCTAGATTGTGCCTTTGGAATTTCTTCTTGCTGCTTTGTTTACGCTTTCGAATCCACTTTTGTAAAGAAAGAAGAAGAGAGAGGCGCCGGCTAACTAAGAACGATAATGGAAACTCTCCCTGAAAGGTTCGCAAGAAGAGTCTTCACTACTAGCTAGTACTGAAAGAAAATAAGGCCTATCTTCACTTTGTGCTCTAAGTGCTTTATTTCTTGTAGGATAAGAAGAATGGAATAGGAAGATAAAAGAACATTTGAAAGGGTGAAACTGAACCAGAAAAAGTCCCTTCTCTACGGCATCGACATCATTTCGTAGTACCCTAAACCCAAGGGAATTCGAATCCCTGTCGTCTCCTTGAAAGAAAGGTGTCCTAACCACTAGACTTTAGGAGTATATAAAATAGACTTTTCATCAGAATAAGGTTCCCATCTCTTCCACTCTATCTTTTTATTAGATTGGTAGGTACATTCCTCTATCAGTTCACTTAGTCGACTAGATTGATTTCCCTCACATTCTAATCTTCATTCTAAAACTAGATTGACGAAGGTTCTTTACTCCAAATACTGGTCTTTATTCAATGCTAGCATCTCTCTCAGCTAAAAGTAGATCAACTCTTACCCCTTTTTTGGTTTAGTAGGAAGAGCCTCTCCTCATCGAGTTCTAAATCAGCAAGAGAAGAGAGATCGGCAAGCGAGATGAGCAATGGAAAAGCCTCGTCGAGCAATAAAGAGAGGATTGCACCAACCAAAGCTTTGACTCTAAGAGTGAGAGTTGGCGTCAATCTCACGTCTTGTCATTAGATAACAAAGTAGATTTCACCCCAGAACCCTCCGTAGCCCGGGGCCCCTCTTAGGGGAGGGTGACCAAGAGCAAGGAAGCCCCGGCTTAGGTGGCTTAGGCACTTCTAAAGCGCTAATACGATAAGGAATGGCACAAGGGTGATTATGAGATCTAGGTTTCGTGGTGGAACTCGGCTTTAAACTAAGATGTCCATGGAGCATATTCACCACATTTGAGGAGCTTCAAGGGGTCTCAAACGGGTATCTTCACACCTCACACCCCTTGATGATGAAGGATAAGCCTTTGAAGTCCATTGAAGACCTATGTGTGATGATGATCAAGCTATGGGAAATAGCATGGAAGGAACAAGACACAACTCACTCAAGTTCCTTCACCCGAGACTATGCCGATGAGCTCTACGCCTTATGAGTCATGTTCATGCAAGGAGCGACTTTGGAGATCCTTGAGGGACTCAACTTGGTTTAAGAAGAGAAGCACGGGATTGGATGAAGATGTCAAGACCGAGAGGTGGTTATTTATGCAAAGAGGTCAATCTTTAAAGACAAAGCCAGCATTCCTTGAAAAGACCATCAAACAAGGCCCTTACTTCATTAAGGGCATAATTGTAATAGTTTAGTAGTCTTCTTAGCCTAAGTAGTATAAATACTACATTTGTTATTTCATTACTTAGTTTTTGAATGAATATTGATTGAGAGTGATTCTCTAGTATCTAGGTTCTAGATTGTAGTGTAGTGTAGTGCTCCTAGCGAGTGTAGGGTTAGTCTTAATCTCTTCAATTGAACCTCTCTTTGAATGTATCCAAGGTAGTAATTCAAGCATGAGTTCAAGTCTCTTCTCCCTTGATTTGTGATCAATTACTTGATTTCAATCCCTTCTTTCTTCTATTCTCACCTATATTTCTTCTATCAAACCTATCTTTCTGTGTGTTGTTTAATTCCGCATATTTGATTGTTATTTTCATACGTTCCCAAGTTGGATCATATCATTTGGTATCAGAGCTTAAGGTCTTCTTGAAAGTGGTTTTTGGTGAAGAAAGGTGATATTGGCTTCAAAAGTTGGTAGGTTTTGTTCTACTCATCAAGGGGAGCTTGAATATTAAATTTGGTGGAAATTGGAGGTCAATTGGACAAGTATTGAAGAATCCACCATTGAAGGACCTTTAAAACCTTCAAGAACTCGAAAGTGGGTCTTGTTGAAGAAGGTGAAATTGGAACTTGAAACCTAATGGGTTTTGTTCTCTACATCAAGAAGAGCTTATATTCAAAATTTGGTGCATTTTGGAGTTGGCTTGAGGTGGATTGAAATTTTGGGTGTTCTAAATGATCTTGAGCATCTTCATACCTTCATCTTGAAGAAGAAGACAAAAAAGGGTGTTTGATCCAAATATCTTCTAGTCAAAGGTTTGAAAAGTGTTTGTCGACCTAAAGACAAAAAAAGACAAATAAATAAATAAAAATATGTTTGATATTTTTGATTTTAAAAAAAAACACGTCAGCAGCAAACGCTTCGTTAGCAGCCATGCAAGCAGCTAGTAGGCTGCCACATCAGCCACGCGCCTGCAAGGGAAGCCCTGTCGCACCTGCAGGGCGGTGTAGTGCAACTTCAAAGAGCAAACTGCTCTGTTTTAAGGCCTGTTCAACCCCTGTTTTGAACTTTTTAATCCGATTTTCAACCAAATTTCTTCCGATTTGATTTCTTACTCTTCTTAATATTTTAATACTTCTAATTAATTAAAAAGAAGTAATTAATCCTACTTGTTTCCTAATTAATTCATAAATTTCATCACTTTTCATCCTAAATTCTCAAACATTTTTCTAAGTGTTGAAATTCGATTTTTCTTCTTTCCTTATCATTTCTTTAATTTTCTAAGCTAATTAACAATTAGTAATTGTTCTTACTTGATTGTTAACTAGTTCTTGAGTCCAAATTTTCATTTCGTGCCAATTCTTTCAAGCTTTTATCGTTTAAACTTCGTTGTAATTTCATTGGATCTTGTCCATTTTCTCTGATTGTCCATTCTTGGTGTCACATAACTTCCACTCCAAACTGATGCTTGGATACTACTAGGGAACAATTTTAAATTGAAGGTTCTTGACGAGCTTAAGGATAATATATTGAGGGGGAAAAAGGCAAGAGTGGTGAGAACAATAGAGTGGTGATAGCAAAGCACAAACAAGTGCAATATAAGCATTGGCGAAGGACTCTTATTAATAACCTTGTTTGCTTGTTTTGTAGGTACACGAAGAGGAGTCATAAGGAGAGGAGTTATAAGAAAATATGTCGTTTATTGCTTCGGGATCTTGTGATGATGATATGGGAGGCTATGGCTTTTGTGACGGAGGTTATGACCATGATGATGATGGAGCATATGGATATGATGGTGGTCACTATGATCATGAACCATATGATGGTGAAGAGCACTACTCTGGAGGCGAATATGAGGTAAATAAATCTCATGGATCTTATGAACAAGATGAGGGAGTAGAAGAGCCTAATGAAGAGTCCTATGGTGAAGACAATGGTTATGAAGATCATCATACTACACACCACGGATATGGAGGTGACTTAAGGTATAGTTCTTTCTCACACATACCACATGAATCAATTTATGAAGAGTCGCATGAAATAGGGAGTTGTGATGAACATGAATCGAGTGGTTATGCACTTTATGGTGAATATGACCGTGAGGATAGTGGACTTGAGTGTGAACCTTGTGAAGAATTTTCTAGAGGATATTTACGTGCATCCCCTCATGATACTTCCTATACTAAGCGAGATGGTATAAGTGTGTGGGTTGGAGGAGGTAAAAGTCATCCTAGAAGGAAAAGAGAGTGTACATTTCGTACTTCAAGAAGTACAATATCTTATGTTCCTTATACTAATACAAATGTGTCATGTTCTAAATATGGATATGATGGTGAAGGTAGGTGGGAAAGATCGATAGGCATTGGGAGTAGAGGGAACCCAATGTATCAAGAGGGGATTGTTCCAAAGAGAGGAACTATCAAAACCAAGGTGAATGTTTATGGATGTTTGGGATTCTCTCTTGTGCTTGATGATGATTGTTATACAAACTTCATCACCCCTCATGTGGTTTAATGTTTGAGGATACCTTGTGTGATGAGATAGTAGCCTTATTACGATGAGGGAGGGTATTGGGTTGATAGAAAACTGAAGGTATTCATTACACATGGTGAGTACCAAGAGGAGATTTGGTGTGATGTGCTTCCCATGGATACTTGTCACATATGTTTAGGATATCCTTCGTTCCAAGAACATAGGATTCTATATGAGCAAGAATGGTACAAGTATGTAGTGGACAACAAGGGGAGCTTTCTTTTTCCACCCATACCCCTTAAAGAAAAAGCAAGTGCAAGTGAATCGCTTCCTAGAGTGAGTGGCTTTGATCTTTCATATTTTGATAGGATAATAAATGCTCTCCAACAAATAGTTGCTCAACGCTTTTCTAAGGAGCAACCAACACAAGATGAGAAGGCTATCCCAAATAAAGCCAAATGGAAGATTGAAGTGAAGGGCCATCCTAAACCTTCAAAAGGAATATTGGGAGCTTATCCCTTTTATAATGAACATGAGAGATAGAAAATTGAGTGGAGTAAGGAAGATCCATGTGACAACTCTAGAGTGGAAAAAGAAGATGTTGTGTGGAGTGATGTGATGGAGTTGTCACAACTTAATTCTAACCCTTCTAACCTTTTTACTTCTTCTAGTTGTCTTGGTTCTTTTGTAGGTACTCATGGGGATGAACACTCAAAAAGAATCCCAAGTTTCTTTGGGAAGTGAAGTAACCTAAACCTATTCAAAAGAGGAAATCCAATGCAAGGCACTTGATCGAGGTAACGAGTTCTATGTACATAAGCTACAAGGTAACAAAGTTAATCCTTATACGCTATTGAACTTGGAGGAACATGTTGAGACTAATAGCCAATTGAGTAAGGATGAAGTTTTGTCTTATATGGAGCATAGTGGCTCTTTGCTAAGTAATGATGATGTCCTTGTTGGAAGTGTCCACACACTAGTTGATCCTTTTGATTACCAAATTCATTCTTCTTGCAAGATCGATTTGTGTCCACCTAGTGTGCACACTTGTGATTCTATACTAGATGACTTTACTTGTGGTAATCATGGGAGTAAATCTTGTGCGCATTACATGCGGCAATCTAGTGTTGATATTTGTGTTGATCAACTTGATTGTAACGTTAATCCACTATTCGAGGAACCTTGTGATGTTCATAATGAACCTCCGATTAGTGATGGTATTGATAAAGTTGATCCTTTGAATGAGTATGACACACCGCCTATATTTGACACATATGAAGATGAGTCATTTGATCTTACCTTGTTGACTTTTGATGAGACTCAAGGTTATGATAGTGTTGTGTGCCATGTAGAGAGTCATGACGTTGATCCTTTTTGGAGTGACATTACATGCCTTCACTCACCAACTTTAGATGATTACATTTTCCTTAAGAATCATATCTTATTTGATGTTGACATAATTGTTGATGACGATGTGCATGCTTAATTATTTTATGGTGTCGCCACATTTGGGTGTTACAAAGTATATAGGAATCCAATGTGGAATGATGACGCTCTTCCCTATGATGAAGATCTTCCTTTAGAAAATGATAATACACTTACGGGGAAGGAGTGTTTGAAAAGGATAGGTGAAACTTGTTTACAAATTGCTGATTCTTCTTTATGTGACCAAAATTGTAGTAGCATGCTTGATCTTATTCTGGAACCTAATAGTGAAGCTACATTTGAGGACACTATAGATGAAGAAGTTGTTTTGAGTGACACCTTTCTTACTATCTATATGCATATGATTACGCTCGTGTTTGTATTTTGGGTGCATCTTATGTTGAAGGGGGTTCTTATGGGGTAACTAGTTGTGATCTTGCCCAAGATGTGTGGATATCTCTTCCTTTTGACCCCGAGGAGGCTTTATGTGACTTGGTCATTATACTACCTTGGGAGTGTTTTTGTTTGAGAGATGAGGATCAAATGTATTTCATGTCGTCTAGAACCAATGTAGCATTGAATGTTCTATATTTTGAATCCATTGGTTTCTTTGCTTTATCCTCATTTCATGATTGGAGGAATCAACTTCTTGAAACCTCATATGTGCGGAGTTTGTTGATGATAACCATTGATGTGTGGTTGTACCACAAGTTCATCCGTACTTGAAGTGAACGTATGATTATTTCCATTTGTGTTAACCCTCATGATTTGAGGACCATATTTTCGTATATCTTTCTTTGGTTTTTGCAAGGTCCGGATTCGAGGACAAATCCTTTTTAATAATGGGAGGATGATACGATACGGATCACACAAGGTTGATTATGTGAACTAGGTTTCGTGGTGGAACTCAGCTTCAAACCAATGATGATCCATGGAGCATATTCACCACATTTGAGGAGCTTTAAGGGGTCTCAAATGGGTATCTTCACACCTCACACCCCTTGATGATGAAGGATAAGCCTTTGAAGTCCATTGAAGACCTATGTGTAAAGATGATCAAGCTATGGAAATAGCATGGAAGGAAGAAAACACAACTCACTCAAGTTCCTTCACCCGAGACTATGCCGAAGAGCTCCAAGCCATATGAATCATGTTCATGCAAGGAGTGGCTTTGGATATCCTTGAGGGACTCAAATTGGTTGAAGAAGAGAAGCATGGGATTGGATGAAGATGTCAAGACCGAGAGGTGGTTATTTATGCAAAGAGGTCAAACTTTAAAGATAAAGTCATCATTCCTTGAAAAGACCACCAAACAAGGCCCTTACTTTATTAAGGGCATAATTGCAATAGTTTAGTAGTCTTCTTAGCCTAAGTAGTATAAATACTACATTTGTTATTTCATTACTTAGTTTTTGGATGAATATTGATTGAGAGTGATTCTCTAGTATCTAGGTTCTAGATTGTAGTGTAGTGTAGTGTTCCTAGCGAGTGTAGGGTTAGTCTTAATCTCGTCAATTAAACCTCTCTTTGAATGTATCCAAGTTGGTAATTCAAGCATGAGTTCAAGTCTCTTCTCCCTTGGTTTGTGTCAATTACTTGATTTCAATCCCTTCTTTCAGTCTCACCTATATTTCTTCTATCAAACCTATCTTACTTTGTGTTGTTTAATTCCGCATATTTAATTGTTATTTTTATACATTCCCAAGTTGGATCGTATCACGCGCGGATGGGGAAATATTCCTTAGAAAGTCAACAATCATTTTCTACGAGTGAAAACCCTCAAAAAATGCGAGAAGGGATCCTTATACTCAATTAGTTGAGGGCGCACAACAAAAAACTATCAAAATCCAGGGTGTAATAGACGAATTGGAAGAAGAAATGTCTTCCATGGACAATGTGGATGAGATCATAAGGAAGTTCTCAAATAAGTGTCGAATCCAAAGTTCCTCTTCCTCCTATAAGGAAGGCGATTTGCCGACAGAACCAGAATGAACCGCCACCATAAAAGAGATAAGAAAAATGTTTGCAATGTCGAGAATAAAACTTATGATCTTTTAGTTGAGGGCCCCTTCACTTTAGCTAATTCCGACTTTCTAGCGGAGGCTGCAAAGGTGTTGATACTAACCCACGGAGCGGTAGGCTAAGCGGGAAAGAGAGAGAGTGGAGTTGGATCAGATGCCATTAATTATGTTAGAGGAAGGGCGAAAACAAAAGGAAAGAGAATTGCTTTTGTTGAAGAAGCAACAAGAAAATAAGCTCTTGCTCACAGAATCCCTTTCACGTGCAGATGAATATATTGTTTAGCTTGGGACTAGGGCTTATGATCCTTCTCTTAATGGTAGAACAAAAATAACAAAGGAGCTCTCCTAACCTAAGCAAGACGCGGAATCGTAGACCATTGCTTTAAAGATGGGATGAAATCTTTCTTTCTGATCCTAAGTTGTGAACTCATGGTCAATTGGCTTCCGAGGTGGGCCTTTCCTTCTCTATGGTAGTACTGTGAAAATGGAGATTTCTTGTCCTTCTCGATCCATTAAGGAGGGAGATGAGGGAGAGGCGCTTGAAAGCCCTTACACTGGGACCCCTTGGCTCTAGTTATTGGTCGGCAGAGAGTGCTTGGGATGATCGGGATTAGTGGATTCTTTTTTTTAATGTTTTTCTTTATTTTTGGCTTTCCTGCAACACTTTTCCAGGTCTCTTTTTCTTCATTAAAAGGCTTTACAAGCCGCAGACATATAGTCAGGGAGTGTCATCCCTAAAAAAGAAAAAAAGAACTCTTTTAGAGCTATGACTTAGTTAAATCCTACTGTAAGATCAGTGAGTGACCTACATTGAGTAGGAATAAGGCAATATCCCCTCGTTGCCTAGGATCTCTTAGAGGCATTACCCCCCATCACATTGGAGTTGACGGTCCCGGACTTTTTTGTTTGTGTAGGAGTTCTTCCTCTTGCTCTCCATAGTCATGTATGTACGAATGTCAATTCAAATTATCATGAGCCTAGAGCCCCGAGCCTTAAGCCTCTAGCCCTAGATGATATAGATTTAATGTCAATATCCTGTGGTAATGTATATAAATATCAATTCAAATTACCCCGAGCCTCGAGATAAGCCTCAAGCCCCGAGCCTTGAGCCCTGAGCTCTGAGCCTCTAGCCCCTGATGATATGTAATAGATTTTAATGTCAAAATCACGTGGTATATGTATGAATGTTAATTCAAATTACGTCGAGCCTTGAGCCTCGAGCCCCTAATGATATATAATAAATTTCAATGACAATATCTCATGGTAATATATGTATGAATGTCAATTTAAATTACTGTGAGTTCCGAGCCCTAAGCCTCGAGCCTCGAACCCCGAGCCATGAGCCTTAAGGCTTGATCCATGAGCTCCTGATGATATACAATAGATTTCAATGTCAAAATCTAATGGTGATGTATGTATGCATGTCAATTCAAATTGCCACGAGCACGAGCCCCAAGCGTCGAGCCTCAATCCTCAAGCCCTGATGATATACAATATATTTGAATGTCAATATCGAATGGTAATGTATGTATGAATATCAATTCGAATTACCTCAAGACTCGAGCACTGGGCCTCAAGCCCTAAGCAGCGAACCCTGACACCCGAGCCCTGAGCCTTGAGCCTTTGATGGTATATAATAGACTTCAATGTCAAAATCCCTTAGTAATTATGTATAAATGTCAGTTCATATTACTGTGATCCTTGAGCCTCGATCTTGGAGCCCTGAGGCAAGCCTCGAGCCCCTGATGATATACAATCGATTTAAATATCAAGATCATATTGTAATGTATGAATGAATGTCTATTCAAATTACCGTGAGCCCAGAACACCTAACCGTGAGCATCGGACCTTTATCCTTGAGCCTTGATACCTGAGCCTCAAGCCTCGAGCCCCGAGCCTCTAGCCCATGAGATATATAATAGATTTCAATGTTAAATTCTCATGGTAATATATGTATGAATGTCAATTCAAATTACCCTGAGCCTCGAGCCTTAAGCCTCGAGCCTCTAGCCTCTTATGATATATAAATGATTTCAAATCAAAATTCTATGTTAATGTATGTATGAATGTCAATTCAAATTACCGTGAGACCCGAGCCCCGAACCTTGAACCTCAAGCCTCGAGCCTCGAGCCCCTGATGATATATAATAAATTTCAATGTCAAAACCCTATCTTAATGAATTTATGAATGCCAATTTAAACTACCGTGAGCCTCGACCCTCGAGCCCCGAGCCTTGACCCTTGAGCCTCTAGCCTCTGATGATATACAATAGATTTAAATGTCAACATCCCATGGTAATGTATACAACAACAACATACACATTTTAATATATATGAATGTCAATTCAAATTACCTCGAGAACTTAGCCTCGAGCCCCATGGCTTGAGCCTCCTATGATATATAATAGATTTTAATGTTAATATCCTGTGATAATGTATGTATAATGTCAATTCAAATTATTGCGAGCCCCGAGACCGGAGCCTTGAGCCTCGATCCCCAATCTTCGAGATTCGATCATTAAGCTCCTGGTGATATAAAATAGATTTCAATGTAAAAATCATGTGATAATATATGTATGAATGTCAATTCAAATTATCGCGAGCCTCAAGTGTTGAGCCTTGATCCTCGAGCCCCGAGCCTCGAGCCTCAGATGATATACAATAGATTTAAATGTCAAAACCCCGTGGTAATGTATGTATGATTGTTATTTCAAATTATGATGAGCCTCGAGTCTTGAGCCTCGAGTGTTAAGCCTCGAGACTCAAGACCCAAGACTTGAGGCTCTAGCCCTTGATGATATACAATAGATTTCAATATTAACATCCCTTGGTAATATATATGAATGTCAATTCGAATTACCGTGAGCCTCAAGATAAGCCCCAAGCCTTGAGATGTGAGCCTTGAGCCACGAGCATCAAGACTTAATCCTCGAGCCTTGATGATTTATAATTGATTTCAATGTGAAAATCCTGTGGTAATGTATGTATGAATATCGAGCCCTAACCCCCGAGCCTAACCCATGAGCATCGAGCCTTGAGCCTTTAGCACCTGATGATATATAATAGATTTCAATATACAAATCCTGTGGTAATATATGTATGAATGTCAATTCAAATTACTTCCAACCTCTAGTCCCGAGCCTTGAGCATGGAGCCCCGAGCCTCGAGCCCCTGATGATATACAATAGATTTCAATGCAAAAACATTGTGGTAAAGTTTGTATGAATGTCAATTCAAGTTACCATGATCCTCGAGACCTAAGCCCCGAGCCTTGAGCCTCTAGCCCCTAATGATATATAATAGATTTCAATGTCAACATCCCTTGGTAATGTATATGAATGTCAATTCATGTTACCCCGAGCCTTGAGTCTCTAGCCCTTGATGATATACAATAGATTTCAATGTCAAAATAACATGGTAATATATATATGAGTGTCAATTCAAATAACCTCGAGCCTGATCCTTGAGCATCGAGCACTAAGCCTCGAGCATCAAGCACTAAGCCTAGAGCCTCAATCCTTGAGCCTCGAGCCTGAAGCCACTAGTGATATATAATAGATTTAAATGTCAATTTATCATGGTAATTCGAATTACTATGAGTCCTGAGCACCTGAGTCATTAGCCTTGAGCCTTAAGCCCTAAGCAGTGAGAACCGACTCCTGAGCCTCAAGCCTTGAGCCTCGAGCCTCAAGCCTTGAGCCTCGAGCCTCAAGCCTCAAGCCTTGAACAGTAACCCTTGAGCCTTTGATGGTATATAATAGATTTCAATGTCAAAATCCCGTGGTAATTATGTATAAATGTCATTTCATATTACAGTGAGCCCTAAGCCTCGAGTCGTGAGCCTCGAGGCCCGAACCCTGAGCCTCGATACCCTGATGATATACAATAGATTTCAATATCAATTCAAATAATCATGTGCCTCGAGTCTTGAGACTCGAGCCCTGATCCCCAAGCCTTGAGCCTCGAGTCCCTGAGCCCTAAACCTCGAGCCTCTGATGATATATAATAGATTTCAAAGTCAAAACCCTATCGTAATGTATGTCTCAATATCAATTCAAATTACCACGAGCCCCGAGCCTCTAGCCCCTGATAATATACAATAGATTTAACTGTCATCATCCCATGGTAATGTATATGAATATCAATTCAAATTACCTCTAGCCTCAAGCCTCGAGCCCTTTATGATATAGAATAGATTTTAATGTCAAAATCCCATGGCACTATATGTATCAATGGCAATTCAAATTACAATGAGCCCTAAGTCGAGCCTCAAGCACTAAGCTCTGAGCCTAGACCCCTGTGATATATAATATATTTCAATGTCAGAACCCCATCATAATGTATGTATGAATGTCAATTCAAATTATTGCAATCCTCAAGCCTCGAGCTTTGATCCTTGAGCCCCAAGCCCTGAGCCTCTAGCCCTAGATGTATATGCATGGCAATTCAAATTACCTGGAGCCTCGATCCTTGCGCCCTGAGCCTCTATTTATATATAATAGATTTCAATGTCAAAATCCTATGGTAATGTTTGTATGAATATCAACTCAAATTACTGTGAGCCCCGAGCCTCAAGCCTCGAACCCCTAATGATATACAATAGATTTTAATGTCAAAATCCCGTGGTAATGTATGTATGAATGTCAATTCAAATCATCGCAAGCCTCCAGCCCCATGCGTCGAGCCTTGAGCCTCGAACCCCGAGCCTTAAGCCTCAAGCCACTGATGAAATACAATATATTTTATTATAAATCCCATGGTAATGTATGTATGAATGTCAAATTAAATTGCTACGAATCCCGAGCCTCGGGCCTCAAGCCGTAAGCCTTGAGCATCGAGCCTCAAGCCTTGAGCATCGAGCCTCAAACCTTGAGCATATAGCCATGAGCCTCGAGCCCATTATGATAAATAATAGATTTCAATGTCAAAATCTCGTAGTAATATATGTAAAAATATAGGTTTAAATTATTGCGAGCCTCGAGCATTGAGCCTCATGGCCCAAACCCCTAGCCTAGAGCCCTTAATGATATACAACAAATTTCAATATCAAAATTCCATGGTAATGTATGTATGAATGTCAATTCAAATTACTGTGAGCCTAGAGCCCCTAGCCGTGAGCATCTATCCCTAAGTCTCGAGGTTTGATCACCCAGCCTCGAGCCCTGAGCGTCTATCCCCTAATGATATATGATAGATTCAATGGCAAAATCCTATGGATTAGTATGTATAAATATTAATTCAAATTATAGCGAGCCTCGAGCCTTGAGCCCCCAGCCCTGAGCCTCGAGCCCCTGATAATATATAATAGATTTCAATGTCACAATTTTGTGGTAATATATGTTTGAATGACAATTCAAATTACCACGAGCCTTGAGCCTCAATCCATGAGCCTCGAGCCTCAAGCCCCTAATGATATATAATAGATTTTAATGTCAAAACCCCATCATAATGTATGTATGAATGTCAATTTGAATTACCGCAATCCTCGAGCCTCGAGCTTTGAGCCTTGAGCCCCGAACCTCTAGCCTCTAGACCCTAATGATACACAATTGATTTCTATGTCAACATCCAATGGTAATGTATATGAATGTCAATTCAAATTACCTCGAGCCCCAAGCCTCTTTTGTTATATAATGGATTTCAATGTTAAAATCTCATGGTAACGTATGTATGAATATCAATTCAAATTACTGCGAGCCCCAAGCTTCTAGGCTAGAGCCTCAAGCTCTGAGCCCTAAGACTCAAACCCTAATGATATACAATAGATTTTAATATCAAAATCTCGTGGTAATATATGTATGAATGTCAATTCAAATTACTGCGAGCCCCGAGCCCTAAGCCTCAAGCCCATGATGAAATACAATAGATTTTATTATAAAAATCATGTGGTAATATATGTATGAATGTCAATTAAAATTACCTTAAATCCCGAGCCCTGAGCCTCGAGCGCCAAGCCCTAAGCCTTTAGCCCTTGATGATATATAATAGATTTCAATTTTTAAATTCTATGGTAATGTATGTATGAATGTCAATTCAAATTACTGCAAGCCTCAAGCCTCAAGCCGTGAGCATCGAGCCTCGATCCCCGGATAATATATAATAGATTTCAATGTCAAAATCATATTATAATGTATGTATAAATGTCAGTTCAAATTACTTCGAGCCCTGAGCCCTAAGGCCTGAACCTTTAGCCTTGAGCCCCTAATGATATACAATAGATTTTAATATTAAAATCCTATGTTAATGTATGTATGAATGTCAATTCAAATTACCGTGAGCCTAGAGCCCCTAGTCGTGAGCATCAATCCTTGAGCCTCAAACCTTGATCCTTGAGCCTCTATCTCCTGATGATATACAATAGATTTGAATGTCAAAAATCCTACGGTAATGTATTTATGAATGTCAATTCAAATTATTATGAGCGTCGAGCCCTAAGCCCCGAGTCTTGAGCCTCGAGCCTCGAGCCCCGGATGATATATAATAGATTTCAATGTCAAAATCCCATGGTAATATATTTATGAATGACAATTCAAATTACAGCGAACCCCGAGCCTTGAGCCTTAATCCTCGAGCCCTGATCCCCGAACCTCGAGCCCATGATAATATATATTATATTCCAATGATATAACCCATCGTAATATATATATATATATATATATATATATGAATGTCAATTCAAATTACCATGATCCTTGAGCCTTGATCCCCGAGACCCGAGCCTCTAGCCCCTGATGATATATAATATATTTCAATGTCAACATCCCATGGTAATGTATATAAATGTCAATTCAAATTACCTCAAGCCCCGAGCCATGAGCCTTAAACCCACATCCTCGAGCATTTGTTTTATATATATTAGATTTCAATGTCAAAATCCTATGGTAATGTATCTATGAATATCAATTCAAATTACAAACAGCCCCGAACCTCAAACGTCGAACCCTTAATTATCAATATAATAGATTTTAATGTCAAACTCTCATGGTAATATATGTATGAATGTCAATTCAATTACTGCGAGCCTCGAGACCCGCACCTCGAGCCCCAAGCCCTGAGCCTCAAGCCCTTGATAAAATACAATAGATTTTATTATAAAAATCTGGTGATAATGTATGTATGAATGTCAATTTAAATTACAGTGAATCCCGAGACTCGAGCCTTTAGCCCCTGATGATATATAATAGATTTCAATTTTAAAACCTTGTGGTAATGTACGTATGAATGTCAATTCAAATTACCGCAAGTCCCGAGCCTTGAACCTTGAGCCACGAGCCCTAAGCCCTGAGCCTCGAGCCTTTAGCATCGAGCCTCAAGCATCAATCCCTGAGCCTCGAGCCGATGATATATAATAGATTTCAATATCAAAATCCCATGGTAATGTATATATAAATGTCAGTTCAAATTACTGTGAGCCCCGAGCCCTGAGCCTAAGGCCCGAACCCCGAGCATCGAGCCCCTAATAACATACAATAGATTTCAATATCAAAATCCCATGGTAATGTATGTATGAATGTCAATTAAAATTACCGTGAGCTTGGAGCCCCTATCCGTGAGCATCGATCCCTGAGCCTCGAGTCTTGATTCCCAAGCCTCGATCCTAGATCTGCAAGTCTCAATCCCCGAGCCTCTATCCTTTGTTGATATACAATAAATTTTAATGTCAAAACCCCATGGTAATGTATGTATGAATGACAATTCAAATTATCGTGAGCCTTGATCCTCGAGCCCTGAGCCTCGAGCCCTGAGTCCCGAGCTTTGAGCCTCTAGCCTCTAATGATATATAATTTATTTTAATGTCAAAATCTCGTGGTAATGTATGTATGAATGATAATTAAAATTACCCCGAGCCCTGAGCCTTGAGCCTCAAGCCTCGACCCCCGAGCCTCGACCCCCTGATGAAATATAATAGATTTTATTATTAAATCCCATGGCAATGTATGTATGAATGTCAATACAAATTACCGAAAATCCCGAGCCCCGATCTTTTAGCCCCTATGATATATAATAGATTTCAATTTTTAAATCCCGTGGTAATGTATGCATAAATGCCATTTCAAATAACGGCAAGCCCCGAGCCTCGAGCTTCTAGCCCCAAACCCCGAGCCTCGATCCCCTTATTATATGCAATAGATTTCAATGTCAAAATCTCATGGTAATACATGTATGAATGTTAATTCAAATTACTGCGATCCGGGAGCCCCTAGCCGTGAGCATCGATCCCTGAGCCTCAAGACTTGATCCCTGAGCCTAGAGCCTCGATCTGCAAGCCTTGATCCACGAGCCTCTATTCCCTGATGATATACAATATATTTTAATGTCAAAATCCCATGATAATATTTGTATGAATGACAATTCAAATTATCGTGAGCCCTGGGACTCGACCCCGATCCCTAAGCCCCGAGACTTGAGCCTCGAGCCTCTAATGATATATAATAGATTTTAATATCAAACTCTCGTGGTAATGTATGTATAAATGAAAATTCAAATTACCGTGAGCGTCGAACCCCGAGACCTAAGCCTTAAGCCTCTGATTAAATACAATAGATTTTATTGTAAAAATCTCATGGCAATGTATGTATGAATGCCAATTTAAATTACCATGAATCTCGAGCCGTGAGCCTCAAGCCCCGAGCCTTTATCCCCTAATGATATATAATAGATTTCAATTTTAACATCCCGTGGTAATGTATGTATTAATGTCGATTCTAATTACCGCAAGCCCCGAGTGTCGAGCCCTAAGCCTCCAGCTTTGAGCCTCGAGCTTTGAGCCAAAAGACTCGAGCCCCTGATGATATGTAATAGATTTTAATGTCAAAATCCTATGGTAATGCATGTATGAATGTCGATTCAAATTACCGCGAGCCCTGAGCCCCGAGCCTCCAACATCTAGCCCCTAATGATATACAATAGATTTAAATGTCAAAATCTCATGGTAATGTATGTATGATTGTCAATTAAAATTACTACGAGCTCGAGTCTCAAGCCTCAATCCTCGAGCCTCGAGCCTCGAGCCTTAATCCTTGAGCCCCTATTGATATAAAATAGATTTCAATGTAAAAATCCATGGTAATGTACGTATGAATATCAATTCAAATTACCGCGATCCCCGAGCCTCGAGCCCCGGATAATAAATAATAGATTTCAAAGTCAAAATCATGTGATAATTAATATATAAATGTCAATTCAAACTATTACAAGCCATGAGCCCCAAGCCTTGAGCCTCAAACCCCGAGTATCGAACCCCGCGCCTCTGATGATATAGAACAAATTTTAATGTCAAACCCCTATGGTAATGTATGTATGAATGTCAATTAAAATTACAGTGAGCCTTAATCCCTGATTCTCAAGCCTTGAGCCTCGAGCCTTGAGACTCGAGCCTTGTGTCTCAAGCCTTGAGACTCGAGCCTTGAGACTCAAGCCTTCAGCCTCGAGCCTTGAGACTCGAGCCTTCATGATATACAATAGATTTCAATTTCAATATCCAATGGTAATGTATATAAATGTCAATCCAAATTACCTCGAGCCTAGAGCCGTGAGCCTCAAGCCCCTAATGATATATAATAGATTTCAAAATCAATATCCCTTGGTAATGTATGTATGAATGTCAATTCAAATTACTATGAGCCTTGAGCTCCTAGCCCCGAGCTTGAAGCCCTGAGCCGCGAGCGTTGAGCCTCGAACCCCGATCCTCAAGCCCCTGATGATATACAATAGATTTTAATGTCAAAATGCCATGGTAATGTATGTACAAATGTCAATTCAAATTACAGCGAGCCTTGAGCCTCATGCCTCAAGCCTTACGCCTCGAGGCTCAAGCCCCGAGCCTTAAGTCTTGAGCCCCTGATGAAATATATTAGATTATAATGTCAAAATCTAGTGGTAATGTATGTATGAATATCAATTCAAAATACCGCGAACCACGGGCCTGGAGGTTTGAGCCTCATGCCCCGAGCCCAGAAACCCGAGCCTCAAGATCCTAATAATATATAATAAATTTTAATATTAAAATCTCATGGTAATGTATGTATGAATGTCAATTCAAATTACCGCAAGCCCTGAGCCCCGAGCCTCGACTTTGAGCCTTGAGCCTGGAGCTTCAAGCCGCGAGCCTTTAGCCCCTAATCATACATAATAGATTTCAAAGGCAAAATCCCATAGTAATGCATGTATGAATGTCAACTAAAATTAACGCGAGCCATGAGTCCTTAGCCTCGAGCCCTAAGTCTTGAGCCCCGAGCCCCGAACCTCAAGCCCCTGATTATATACAATAGATTTCAATATCAAAATCATGTGGTAATGCATGTATGAATATAAATATAAATTACCGCAAGCCTTGAACCCTAATACTTAAACCCCGATCTCCGAGCATTGAGCCTCGAGCCCTTGATGATATATAATAGATTTCAATGTCAAAAGTCTGTAGTAATGTATGTATGAATGTCAATTTAAATTACCGTGAACCCCGAGCCTTTGATAATAAACAATAGATTTCAATGTCAAATTTCATGGTAATGTATGTATGAATGTCAATTCAAATCACTGCGAGCCCATGCCTCGAGCCCCAAGCCTCAATCCTCGGGCCCCTGATGATATACAATAGATTTCAATGTCAAAATCTCGTGGTAATGTATGTATACATCTCAATTCAAATTATCGCAAGCCGTGAGCCTCAAGCCCCGAACCTCGAGCCTTGAGCCTCGAACCTTGAGCCCCGAGCCTTGTGCCCTTGATGATATATAATATATTTTCATGTCAAACTATTGTGATAATGTATGTATGAATGTCAACACAAATTACCGCGCGCCCCGAGCCTCAAGACTTAAGCCTCAAGCCCCGAGCCTCGGGCCTTGAGCCTTGAGCCCCTAATGATATGTAATAGATTTCAATGTCAAAATCCCGTGGTAATGTATGTATGAATGCCAATTCAAATTACCGTGAGGCATAAGCCCCGAGCCTCAAGCTTCAATCTCCAAGCCTCAAATTCTAAGCCTCAATCCCTGAGCTTCGAGCCTCGAGCCCCTGATGATATACAACAGATTTCAAATATCAAAATCCCATGGTAATGTATGTATGAATGTCAATTCAAACCACTGCAAACTCGAGCCTTGAGCCCCGAGCTTCAATCCTCGAGCCCATGATGATATATAATAGATTTCTATATCAAATTCACGTGGTTATGTATGTATAAATATCAATTAAAATTGCCTCGAGCCCCTAATGATATATAATAGACTTCAATGTTAAACTCCCATTATAATGTATGTATGAATGTCAATTCAAATTACCATGAGCCATGATCCCCGATCTTCGAGACTCGAGCCCTGAGCCTCAAACCTCTGATGATATATAATAAATTTCAATGTAAAAATACCATGGTAACATATGTATGAATGTCAATTGAAATTACCAGAAGCCCCGAGCCTCGAGCCCTAATCCTCGTAAACTAAGCTCGATTCTCTGAGCCTCGAACCCCTGATGACATACGAGAGCTTTCAATATCAAAATCCATTGGTAATGTATGAATGTTAATTCAAATTACAGCGAGCCCCGAGCCTTATGCCCTAAGCATCGATTCCCTGATGATATACAATAGATTTCAATGTCAAAATCTCGTGATAATATATGTATGAATGTCAATTCAAATTACCGTCAGTCCCAAGCCCTGCGCCTAGAGCCTCAAGCCTTGAGCCCTGAGCATCGAACTCTTAATGATATACAATAGAAATCAATGTCAATATACCATGATAATGTATGTACGAATGTCAATTAAAATTATCGTGAGCCTCGAAGCCTGAGCCTTGAGTCTCTAGCCCGTGATGATATACAATAGACTTTAATGTCAACATCGTATGATAATGTCTATGATTGTCAATTCAAATTACCCAGAGCCTTGAGCCCTGAGCCTCGAGCCCTTGCTGATATGTAATAGATTTTAATGTTAAATTCACGTAGTCAAACCCCTATGGTAATGTATATATGAATATCAATTCAAAATACGATGACCCTTGAGCCCCGAACACTAAGCCTCAATATTTAAGCCCCGAGCCTCAAACGTCTAACCCCTACCTCTATCCCCTGATGATATATAATAGATTTCCATGTAAACGTTCCATCGTAATGTATATGAATGTCAATTCAAATAACCCCAAGCCTCGAGAAAAGCCTCGAGCCCCTGATGATATGTAATATATTTCAATGTCCAAATCACATGGCAATATATGTATGAATATCAATTCAAATTACCTCGAACCTTGAGCCTCGAGCTTCAAACCCCTAATGATATACAATAGATTTCAATGTCAAATACTTATGGTAATATATGTATAAATATTAATTCAAACTATTGTGAGCCTCAAGCCACGAGCCTCGAGCCTTGAGCCCCGAGCCTCGAGCCTTGAGCCCCGAGCCCCAGATTATATACAATAGATTTCAATGTCAAAATCCAATAGTAATATATATATATATATATATATATATATATATATATGCATGTCAATTTAAATTACCGTGAACCCGAGCCTCGAGCATCGAGCCTCAATCCTCAAGCCTTATAGATTTCAATGTAAAAATCCCATGATAATGTATGTATAAATGTCAGTTCAAATTACTGCAAGCCCCGAGCCTTGAGCCACAAGACCCGAGCCTCGAGCGTCTGATGATATACAATAGATTTTAATATAAAATCCTATGGTAATGTATGTATGAATGTCATTTATAATTACCGCGAACCTGGACCCCTTAGCCGTGAGTATTAATTCCTGAACCTCAAGCCTTGATCCCCGAGCATCGAGCCCTAATCCTCGATCCTCGATCCCTAAGCCTCGAACCCCAAGCCTCTATCCCCTGATAATATACACTAGATTTCAATGTCAAAATTGCATGGTAAGGTATGTATGAATGTCAATTCAAATTATCGCGATCCCCGAGCCTTGAGGCTTAAGCCTCGACCCCCGAGCCTTAAGCCTCGAGCTCCTGATGATATACAATAGATTTCAATGACAAAATCTTGTGATATTGTATGTATGAATGTCAATTCAAATTGTTGCGAACCCCGAACCTTAAGCCCAGCCTTGACCCTTAAACATCGATCACCTTATGATATAAAATAGACTTCAATGTCAAACTCCCGTGATAATGTATATATAAATGTCAATTCAAATTAAGATGAGCCTCTAGCCCCAAACCCTGAGTCTCGAGCTTCGAGCCTAAAGCCTTGAGACTCGAGCTTCGAACCTCAAGCCTTGAGACTCGATCTTCGTTTCTCAAGCCTCAAGCTCTCTAGCCACTGATGATATAAAATAGATTTTAATGTCAACATCATATGGTAATGTATATGAATGTCAATTAAAATTAAACTGAGCCTCGAGACAAGCCTCGAGCCCCGAACCTCGAGCCCTTGATGATATGTAATATATTTTAATATCCAAAACACATGGTAATATATGTATGAATTTCAAATCAAACTACCTTGAGCCTTGAGCCTTGTGCACTGAGCCTCGAACCCTTAATGATATACAATAGATTTTAATGTTAAAATCCCATGACAATGTATGTATGAATGCAAATTCAAATGATCGAGAGCCCCGATCCTCAAGCCTTGAGCCTCTAGCACTGAGCCCTAAGCCTCGAGCCCCTAATGATATACAATAGATTTCAATGTCAAAACATTGTCGTAATATATGTATGGGTGTCAATTCAAATTAGCGCGAGCCTCGACCTTTAACCTTCGAACCTTAAGCCTCTACCCGTGATGATATAGAATATATTTCAATGTCAACATCCCATGGTAATGTAAATGAATGTCAATTTAAATTACCTCGAGCCTTGAGCCGCAAGCCTCGAGCCCGTGATCATATATAATAGATTTCAATATCAAAATCCCGTGATAATATATGTATGAATATCAATACAAATTATTGCGAGCCCCGAGCCTAGAGCCTCCAACCCTGAGCCTCAAGCCCCGAGCCACGATCTCCTAATGATATATAATAGATTTTAATGACAAAACACTGTGAAAATATATGTATGAATGTCAATTCAAATTGCTACCAGCATCGACCCCATGGTAATGTATGTATGAATGTCAATTCAAATTATGATGAGGCTCGATCCCTGAACCCTAAGCCTGAAGCTTTGAGCCCCGAGCCTGAAGCCTCTAGTATACAATAGATATCCATGTCAACATCCGTATATGAATGTCAATTCAAATTACCTCAAGCCTTGAGATAAGCCTCGAGCCCTTGATGATATATAATTTATATTAATGTCCAAATCACATGGTAATATATGTATGAATATCAATTCAAATTACCTCTAGCCTCGAGCCCGAGCCTCGAGCCCTGAGCCGCAAGCCTCAAGCCTAGAGACTCGAGACATGAACCCCTAATGATATACAATAGATTTCAATGTCAATATGTTATGGTAATATATGTATGAATATTAATTCAAACTATTGTGAGCTCAAGCCCCGAGCCTTAAGCCCTAAGCCTTTAGCCTCGATCCTCGAGCGTTGAGCCTTAATCCTCGAGCCTTGAGGATATACAATTGATTTTAATATCAAAATCCCGTGGTAATGTATGTATGAATATCAATTCAAATTAGCTCAAGCCTCGAGCCCCGGGCCTTAAGCCCTAAGTCCCTGACCCTGAACCTGAGCCCTGAGCCTCGAGCCCTTGATAATATATAATAGATTTCAATGTCAAAATCCTGTGGTAATGTATATATAAATATCATTTCAAATTATTATGATCCCCGAACCCTGAGTCACAAGGCACGAACCCCGAGCCTCGAGGCCCTAATGATATACAATAGATTTCAATATCAAAATCTCATGGTAATGTATGTATGAATGTCAATTATAATTACCGCGAGCCTAGAGCCCCTTGTAATATATTTATAAATATCAATTCAAATTACCTCGAGTCTTGAGCCCCGAGCCTCGAGCCTCAAACCTTTAATGGTATACAATAGATGTTAATGTTAATATCTTATGGTAATATATGTATGCATATTCATTCAAAAACTATTGTGAGCCTTGAGACTCAAGCCCCGATCCCTGAGCCTCGAGCCTCAAGCCTTGAGCCTCGAGCCTTGAGACTTGAATCCCAACCCCTGATTATATACAATAGATTTCAATGTCAACATCCAATGGCAATATATGTATGCGTGTCAATTCAAATTACCGCGAGCCCGAGCCTCGAGCACCGAGCGTCAATCCTCGAGCCTTGAGAATATATAATATATTTGAATGTCAAAATCCCGTGGTAATGTATGTATGAATATCAATTCAAATTACCGTTATCCTAGAGCCCCTTGTCGTGTGCATTGATTCCTGAGCCTCGAGCCTTAATCCCTGAGCCTCGAACCCCGAGTCTCTATCCCCTGATGATATACAATAGATGTCAATGTCAAAATCTCATGGTAATGTATGCATGAATGTCAATTCAAATTATCGCGATCCCCGAGCCTTATGCATTGAGTCTCGATCCCTGAGCCTCAAGCCTCATGCTCCTGATGATATACAATAGATTTCAATAACAAAATCATGTGATAATGTGTGTATGAATGTCAATTCAAATTGCTGTGAGCCCCGAGATTTAAGCTTAGCCTCGAGCCTCGATCCCCTGATGATATAAAATAGATTTCAATGTCAAATCCCGGAGGTAATGTATGTATGAATGTCAATTCAAAATACAACGAGCCTCGAGCCTCAAGCCTCTAGCCCCTGATGATATAAAATAGATATTAATGTCAAGCTCCCATGGTAATGTATATGAATGTCAATTCAAATTACCCCGAGCCTCGAGACAAGCCTTGATCCCCAAACCTAGACCCCTTGATGATATGTAATATATTTCAATGCCCAAATCATAATGTAATATATATATAAATATCAATTAAAATTACCTCGAGCTTTGTGCCCCGAGCCTCGAGCCTCAAACCCCTAATGGTATACAATAGATTTCAATTTCAATATCTTATGGTAATATATGTATGTATATTAATTCAAAAACTATTGTGAGCCTCTAGCCTCAAGCCTCGAGACTCGAGCCTCGAGCCTTGAACCCCTGATTGTATACAATAGATTTCAATGTCAAAATCTAATGGTAATATATGTATGCATGTCAATTCAAATTACTGTGAGCCCTAGCCTCGAGCGCCGAGCGTCAATCCTTGAGCCTTGAGCATATATAATATATTTTAATGTAAAAATCCAATGGTAATGTATGTATGAATATCAATTCAAATTACCGATAGCCTAAAGCCCCTTGCCGTGTGCATCGATTCTGAGCCTCAAGCCTTAATCCCTGAGCCTCAATCCCTAAGCCTCGAACCCCGAGTCTCTATCCCATGATGATATACAATAGATTTCAATGGAAAAATCTCATGGTAATGTATGTATGAATGTCAATTCAAATTATCGCAATCCCCGAGCCCTTTGCGTTGAGTCTCGAGCCCTAAGCCTCAAGCCCCGAGCCTCGATCTCCTGATGATATACAATAGATTTCAATAACAAAATCCTGCGATAATGTATGTATGAATGTCAATTCAAATTGATGCGAGCCCCGAGAGTTTAGCCTAGCCTCGATCCACTGATGATATAAAATGGATTTCACTGTCAAATCCTGGAGGTAATGTATGTATGAATATCAATTCAAAATACAAAGAGCCTCGAGCCCCGAACCTTGATCTTCTAGCCCCGAACCTCTAGTCCCTGATGATATAAAATAGATTTTAATGTCAACATCCCATGGTAATATATATGAATGTCAATTCAAATTACCCCGAGACTCGAGACAAGCCTTGA
Source organism: Anisodus acutangulus (assembly GCA_029783415.1). Classification (NCBI taxonomy): domain Eukaryota; kingdom Viridiplantae; phylum Streptophyta; class Magnoliopsida; order Solanales; family Solanaceae; genus Anisodus; species Anisodus acutangulus. Next base: position 30,258,590 of record CM056494.1, read on the forward strand.
GCCCCGAACCTAGTCCCCCTGATGATATGTAATATATTTCAATGTCCAAATCACATTGTAATATATTTATAAATATCAATTCAAATTACCTAGTGCCTTGAGCCCCGAGCCTCGAGCCTCAAACCCCTAATGGTATACAATAGATTTTAATGTTAATATCTTATGGTAATATATGTATGTATATTCATTCAAAAACTATTGTGAGCCTCCAGCCCCGATCCCCGAGCCTCGAGCCTCAAGCCTTGAGCCCCGAGCCCCTGATTATATACAATAGATTTCAATATCAAAATCCAATGGTAATATATGTATGCATGTCAATTCAAATTACCGCGAGCCCGAGCTTCGAGCGTCGAGCCTCATTCCTCGAGCCTTCATAATATACAATAGATTTTAATGTCAAAATCATGTGGTAATGTATGTATGAATATCAATTCAAATTACCTAAAGCCTCGAGCCCCGGGCCTTGAACCCTAAGCAGCGAGCCCTGACCCTTGAGCCTCAATCCTTGAGCATCGAGGCTCGAGCCTCAAGCTTGTAGCCCCTAATGATATAAAATGGATTTTAATGTCAATATCCTATGGTAATGTATATAAATGTCAATTAAAATTACCCCAAGCCTCGAGCCCTTAATGATATTTACTATATTTCAATATCCAAATCACATGGTAATATATGTATGAATATCAATTCAAATTACCTCAAGCACTGAGCCGCGAGCCTCGAGTCCTGAGCCTCAAGCCTTCAGCCTTCAGCCTGGAGCTTCGAACCTCAAACCCTTAATGATATACAATAGATTTCAATGTCCAGATCCCGTGGTAATGTATCTATGAATGTAAATTAAAATTATAGTGAGTTGAGAACCCCTAGCCATGAGCATTGGGCCCTGATCCTCGAGCCTTAATCCCGAGCTTTGAACCTTGAGCCCCAAGCCTCGAGCCCTAAGCCTTTATCCCCTAATGATATACAATAGATATCAATATCAAAATCCCGTGGTAATGTATGTATGAATGTATATTAAAATGACCGCGGGCCCTGAGCCTCGAGCCTTTATCCCTGAGCCTTAAGCCTCGTACCCCTAATGATATACAATAGATTCCACTATCAATAACTTATGGTAATATATGTATGAATATTAATTCGAAATACTGTGAGCCTCAAACCCTGAGACTCGAGCCCCAAGCCCCGAGCCTAGAGCCCGAGCATCGAGCCTTGAGCACCGATCCCCTGATTATATACAGTAGATTTTAATGTCAAAATCTAATAGTAATATATGTATGCACGTCAATTCAAATTACTGTTATCCCAAGCCTCAAGCCTCGAGCGTTGTGCCTCGAGCCTTGAGGATATACAATAGATTTTAATATCAAAATCTCGTGGTAATGTATGTATGAATATAAATTAACATTACCTCAAGCCTCGAGCCCCGAGCCCGGGGCCTTGAGCCCTAAATAGCAAGCATGACCCTTGAGCCTGAGCTTTGAGCCTCAAGCCTTGTGCATCGATACTCGAGCCTCAAGCCCTGAGCATCAAGCCTCGAGCACCTGATAATATATAATAGATTTCAATGACAAAATCCAGTGGTAATGTATGTATAAATGTCAGTTCAATTTACTGCGATCCCCGAGCCCCGAGCCTCGAGCTCCTGACGATATACAATAGATTTCAATATCAAAATCCCGTGGTAATATATGTATGAATGTCAATTATAATTACCGTGATCCTGGAACCCCTAGTCATGAGCATCGATTCCTAAGCCTCAACCCTTGATTCCCGAGCCTCGAGCCCTGACCCTCGAGCCTCGAAACTCGAACCTCAAACATAAATCCCCTGATGATATACAATAGATTTTAATGTAAAAATCTCATGGTAATGTATGTATTAATGTCAATTCAAATTATCGCGATCCCCAAGCCTCGAGTTCCTGATGATATACAATAGATTTCAATGACAAAATCCTGTGATAATATATGTATGAATGTTAATTCAAATTGTTGTGAGCCCCGAGACTTAAGCCCGTCATCGAGCCTCGATCCTATAATGATATAAAATAGATTTCAATGTCAAACCCCCATGGTAATATATGTATGAATGTCAATTCAAATTACAACGAGCGTCGAGCACATAACCCTAAGCCTCGAGCCTTGAGCCTGGCGCCTCAAGCCTCTAGCCTTTGATGATATAAAATAGATTTTAATGTCAACATCCCATGGTAATGTATATGAATGTAAATTAAAATTATCCCGAGCGTCGAGCCTCCAGCCCCGAGCTTCGAGCATCGAGCCTCGAGCCCCGAGCCCCAGATTATAAATAATAGATTTCAATATAAAAATCCAATAATAATATATGTATGCATATCAATTCAAATTACTGCGATCCCAATCCTCGAATGACGAGCCTCAATCCTCGAGCCGTGAGGATATATAACAGATTTTAATATCAAAATCCATTGGTAATGTATGTATATCAATTTAAATTACCGTGAGAGTTGAGCCCCTTGCCGTGAGCATCGATTCTTGAGCTTCAAACCTTAATCCACGAGCCTTGATCCCTAAGCCTCGAACCCCGAGCCTCTATCCCATGATGATATACAATAGATTTTAATATCAAAATCTCATGGTAATGTATGTATGAATGTCAATTCAAATTAGCGCGATCCCCGAGCCCTGTGCGTTGAGTCTCAAGCCCTGAGCCTCAATCCTCGAGCTCCTGATGATATATAATATATTTCGATGGCAAAATCCTGTGATAATGTATGTATGAATGTCAATTCAAATTGCTGAGAGCCCCGAGACATAAGCCTAGCTTCAAGCCTCGAGCCTCGATCCCCTGATGATATAAAATAGAATACAAAGTCAAACCCCTTTGGTAATGTATGTATGAATGTCAATTCAAAATACAACGAGCCTCGAGCACCGAACCCTAAGCCTCTAGCCTCTAGCCCCTGATTAGATAAAATAGATATTAATGTCAACATGTCATGGTAATGTATATGAATGTCAATTCAAATTACTCCAAGCCTCAAGATAAGCCTCGAGCCCTTGATGATATGTAATACATTTCTATGTCCAAATCACATTGTAATATATTTATAAATATCAATTCAAATTACCTCAAGCCTTGAGCCCCAAGCCTCGAGCCTGTGCCTCGAGCCTCAAACCCCTAATGGTATACAATAGATTTTAATGTCAATATCTTATGGTAATGTATATATATATATGTATATTAATTCAAAAACTATTGTGAGCCTCAAGCCCCGAGCCTCAAGCCTCGAGCCTTGAGCCTTGAGCCCCGAGCCCCTGATTATATACAATAGATTTCAATGTCAAAATCCAATGGTAATATATGTATGCATGTCAATTCCAATTACCGCGATCCCTGACCCCCGAGCCAGAGGCTTGAGCCTCGAGCCTCAAGCCTCTTGCCCATCATGATATAAGATAGATATTAATGTCAACATGCCATGGTAATATATATGAATGTCAATTAAAATTACCGCGAGCCTCGAGCCCTTAATTCTATGTTATATATTTCAATGTCAAAATCACATGATAATATATGTATGAATATCAATTTAAATTACCTCGAGCCTTGAGTCCTGATCCTCAAGTTTTGAGCCTTGAGCCTTGAGCCTCTAGCCTCGAAGCCTTAATGATATACAATAGATTTAAAAGTCAATATCCTGTGGTAATGTATGTATGAAGATCAATTAAAATTACTTTGAGTTGAGAACCCCTAGCCATAAGTATTGGGCGCTGAGCCTCGAGCCTTAATCCCCGAGCCTCGAGCCTTAATCCCCGATCCTCCAGCCCTGAGCCTTGAGCCCCAATCCCCAAGCCTTTATCCCCTAATAATATACAATAGATTTCAATATCAAAATCCCGTGGTAATGTATGTATGAATGTAAATTAAAATGACCGCGAGCCCCGAGCTTTGAGCCTTGAGCCATGAGCCCTGAGCCTCGAGCCCCTAATGATATACTATAGATTTCAATGTCAAAACCCTATCGTAATATATGTATAAGTGTTAATTCAAATTAGCTTGAGCCTCGACCTTTGAGCCTCGCCCCCTGAGCCTCTAGCCCGTTATGATATACATTAGATTTAAATGTCAACATCCCATTGTAATTTATATGAATGTCAATTTAAATTACCTTGAGCCTTAAGCCCCAAGCCTCGTGCCCCTGATGATATATAATAGATTTCAATGTCAAAATACCGTGATAATATATGGATGAATGTAAATTCAAATTATTGTGAGCCCCGAGCCCTGAGCCTTGAGTCTTGAGCCTCCAGCCCTAAGCCTCAAGCCCCGATCAACGAGCTCCTAATGATATACAATAGATTTTAATGATAGAAAACTGTGATAATATATGTATGAATGTCAATTCAAATTACCGCGAGCCCCGACCCTTGAGCCCAGCCTCGAGCCCAGAGCACAGAGCCTCGAACCTTGATCCCATTATGATATAAAATAGATTTCAATGTCAAAACCCTATGGTAATATATGTTTGAATGTCAATTCAAATTACGATGAGCCTCTAGCCTCGAACCCTAAGCCCCGAGCATTGAGACCCTAGCGTCGAGACCCAAGCCTCTAGCCCTTGATGATATACAATAGATTTTTATGTAAACATCCCATGGTAATGTATATGAATGTGAATTCAAATTACCCTAAGCCTCGAGATAAGCCTCGAGCTCCGAGGCTCGAGCCTTTGATGATATGTAATATATCTCAATGTTTAAATCACATGGTAATATATGTATGAATATCAATTCAAATTACCTCGAGCCTTGATCCCCGAGCCTCAAGCCTCGAACCCCTAATGATATACAATAGATTTCAATATCAATATTTTATGATAATATATGTATGATTATTAATTCAAACTATTGTGAGCCTCAAGCCCCGTGCCTCGAGCCCCAAGCCCCGAACCTCGAGCCTCGAACCTTGAGCACCGAGTCTTGATTATATACAGTAGATTTCAATGTCAAAATCCAATAGTAATATATGTATGCATGTCAATTCAAATTACCGTGAGCCCAATCCTCGAGCCTCGAACGCCGAGTCTCAATAGATTTAAATGGCAAAATCCCGTGGTAATATATGTATGAATATCAATTCAAATTACCTCAAGCCTCAAGCCCCGGGCCTTGAGCCCTAAGCAGCAAGCCCTGACCCCCGAGCCTAAGCCCTGAGCCTCAAGCCTTGTGCATCGAGCCTCGAGCCTCAAGACCTGACTATCGAGCCTCGAACCCCTTATAATATATAATAGATTTCAATGTAAAAATAAAGTAGTAATTTATGTATAAATGTCAGTTCAAATTACTTCGGTCCCTGAACTTCGCGCCTCGAGCCCCTGATGATATACAATAGATTGCATTATCAAAATCCCTTGGTAATGTATGTATGAATTTCAATAATTATTACCTCAATCCTGGGGACCCTAGTCATGAGCATCGGTTCCTAAGCCTCAACCATTGATCCCCGAGCCTCGAGCCCTGAGCATCGAGCCTCGAGCCTCGAACCCCGAGCATCTATCCCCTGATGATATATAATAGATTTCAATATCAAAATCCTATGGTAATGTATGTATGAATGTCAATTCAAAATATCGCGATCCCCGAGCCTTGAGCCATGAGCCCCAAGCCTCAGCCCCCGAGCCTCGAGCTCCTGATTATATACAATAGATTTCAATGACAAAATCATGTGATAATGTATGTATGCATGTTAATTCAAATTGTTGCGAGCCCCGAGACTTAATCCCAGCATCGAGCCTAGATCCCCTAATGATATAAAATAGATTTCAATGTCAAACCCATGTGGTAATGTATGTATGAATATCAATTCAAATTACCTCAAGCCTTGAACTCCGAGCCACGAGCCTTGACCCTTGAGCCTCGAGCCTCAAACCCCTAATAGTATACAATAGATTTCAATGTTAATACCTTATGGTAATATATGTATGTATATTCATTCAACAACTATTATGAGCCTCGAGCCTAGAGCCCCGAGCCTCAAGCCTCGAGCCTTGAGCCTTGATCCCCGAACCCTGAGCCTAGAGCACTGAGCCTCAATCCTCGAACCTTAAGGATATATAATAAATTTTAATGTCATAATCTCGTGGTAATATATGTATGAATATTAATTCAAATTACTTCAAGCCTCGAGCCCCAGGCCTTGAGCCCTAACTAGCGAGCCCTAAGCCTTGAGCATCGATCCTTGAGCATCGAGCCTCGAGCCTCAAGCCTCTAGCCCCTGATGATATAAAATACATTTTATTGTCAATTAAAATTACCCCGAGTCTCGAGCCCTTGATGATATGTAATATATTTCAATATCCAAATGACATGGTAATATATGTATGAATATCAATTAAAATTACCTTGAGCCGCGAGCCCTTGGCCTCAAGCCTCGAGCCTCAAAGCCCTAATGGTATACAATAGATTTCAATGTTAATATCTCATAGTAATATATGTATGTATATTCATTCAATAACTATTGTGAGCCTCGAGCCTCAAGCCCCGAGCCTTGAGCCCTGAACCCTAAGCCTTAAGCCTCGAGCCCTGAACCCTAAGCCTTAAGCCTCGAGCCCTGAACCCTAAGCCTTGAGCCTCGAGCTTTAAGCCTTGAGCCTCAAGTCGCTATCCCATGATGATATAAAATAGATTTTAATGTCAACATTCCATAGTAATGTACATGAATGTCAATTAAAATTACCCCGAGCCTCGAGACAAGCCCCGAGCATCGAGCCCTTGATGATATGTAATATATTTCAATATCCAAATGACATGGTAATATATGTATGAATATCAATTCAAATTACCTTGATCCTTGAGCACCGAGCCGCGAGCCCTGAGCCCTGAGCCTTAAGCCTCGATCCTTGAGCCTCAAACCCCTAATGGTATATAATAGACTTCAATGTTAATATCTTATGGTAATATATGTATGTGTATTTATTAAAAAACTATTGTGAGCCTCAAGCCCCGAGCCTCGAGGCTCGAACCTCGAATGGTAATATATGTATGCATGTCAATTCAAATTATCGCAACCCCAAGCCTCGAGCGTCAAGCCTCAATCCTCGATCCTAGAGGATATACAATAGATTATAATTTCAAAATCTCATGGTAATGTATGTATGAATATCAATTCAAATTACCTCAAGCGTTGATCCCCGGGCCTTGAGCCCTAAGCTGCTAGCCTGACCCCCGAGCTTGAGCCTTGAGCCTCGAGACTTGAGCATCGAGCCTCGAGCCTAAAGCCTCTATCCCTTGATGACATAAAATATATTTTAATGTCAACATCCCACACTAATGTATATGAATGTCAATTGAAATTACCTCGAGCCTCGAGACAATCCTCGAGCCCCGATCCTCCAGCCCTTGATGATATGTAACATATTACAATGTCCAAATAATATTGTAATGTATTTATAAATATCAATTCAACTTACCTCGAGCCTTGAGCCCCGAACCTCGAGCCTTGAACCTCGAGCCTCAAACCCCTAATGGTATACAATAGATTTCAATGTTAATATCTTATGGTAATATATGTATGTGTATTTATTAAAAAACTATTGTAAGCCTCAAGCGCCGAGCCTCGAGGTTCGAACCTCGAGCCTTGAGCCCCGAGCGTTGAGCCTCGAGCCCCTGATTATATATAATAGATTTCAATATCTAAATCCAATGGTAATATATGTATGCATGTCAATTCATATTACCGCGAGCCCGAGGCTCGAGCGCCGAGCCTCAATCCTTGATCCTAGAGGATATAAAATAGATTTAAATTTTAAAACTCGTGGTAATGTATGTATGAATATCAATTCAAATTACCTCAAGCATTGATCCCCGGGCCTTGAGCCCTAAGCTGCTAGCCTAACCCCCGAGCCTGAGCCTTGAGCCTCGCGATTTGAGCATCGAGCCTCGAGCCTCTAGCCTCTATCCCTTGATGACATAAAATATATTTTAATGTCAACATCCCACACTAATGTATATGAATGTCAATTGAAATTACCCCGAGCCTCGAGACAAGCCTCGAGCCCCGATCCTCCAGCCCTTGATGATATGTAACATATTACAATGTCCAAATCACATTGTAATGTATTTATAAATATCAATTCAAATTACCTCGAGCATTGAGCCACGAACCTCAAGCCTTGAGCCTCGAGCCTCAAACCCGTAATAGTTTACAATAGATTTCAATTTTAATATCTTATGGTAATATATGTATGTGTATTTATTAAAAAACTATTGTGAGCCTCAAGAGCCTTGAGCCCCGAGCCCCTGATTATATATAATAGATTTCAATATGAAAATCCAATAGTGATATATGTATGCATGTAAATTCAAATTACCGCGAGACCGAACCTCGAGCGTCAAGCCTCAATCCTTGATCCTAGAGGATATACAATAGATTTTAATTTCAAAATCTCGTGGTAATGTATGTATGAATGTAAATTCAAATTATCGCGATCCCCAAGCCTTGTGCGTTGAGTCTCGAGCCCTGAGCCTCAAGCTCCTGATGATATACAATAGATTTCAATAACAAAATCCTGTGATAATGTATGTATGAATGTCAATTCAAATTGTTGCTAGCCCCGAGACTTTACCCTAGCCTCGAGCCTGGATCGCCTGATGATATAAAATAGATTTCAGTGTCAAACCCTCGTGAAAATGTATGTATAATATCAATTCAAATTACCTCAAACATCAAGCCCCGGGCATCTAGCCCTAAGCAGCGAGCCCTGACCCTCGAGCCTGAGCCTTGAGCCTCGAGCCACAAACCTTTAGCCCTTGATGATATAAAATAGAGTTTAATGTCAACATCACATGGTAATCTATATGAATGTCAATTCAAATTACCTCGAGCCTCGAACTTCAAACCCTTGATGATATGTAATACATTTCAATGTCCAAATCACATTGTAATATATTTATACATATCAATTCAAATTACCTAGAGCCTTGAGCCCCGAGCCCCGAGCCGCAAACCTTGCGCTTTGAGCCTTGCGCCTCTAGACTCAAACCCCTAATGGTATATAATAGATTTTAATGTCAATATCTTATAGTAATATATGTATGTATATTAATTTAAAAACTATTATGAGCCTCGAGCCCTGAGCCACGAGCCTTATGCCTTGAGCCCCGAGCCCCTAATTATATACAATAGATTTCAATGTCAAAATCTAATGGTAATATATATATGCATGTCAATTCAAATTACCACGAGCCCGAGCCTTGAGCGTCAAGCCTCAATCCTCGAGCCTTGAGGATACACAATAGATGTTAATGTCAAAATCCTGTGGTAATATATGTATGAATATCAATTCAAATTACTTCAAGCCTCGAGCCCCGGGCCTTGATCCATAAGCAGCGAGCCCTGACCCCCGATACTGAGCTTTGAGCCCCGAGCAGTATTGTCTTAAACATCATGGTATCAAAGCCAAGTTGTTAAACATCATAAGTAGCTAAACTCATTCTATTGTCCTAGAGCAGTATTGTCTTAAGATTATTTGATATTCTGTCAGTTGCTCTTCCCATTCGTATTCTGTTGTTACCCTCTACTATACTCTTATTCTACAGTAAAAGATAGTTTTTCAGTATCTAATAGTTTATGGTATCCGATTAATCCTCGAATCAGACTTTGACGAGCCTGAAACTTCCATTGGAGTAGCTTGTAAGCTTAGGTGCTAGAGCCAGACCCGGATTTGGTGTCATGTCGCCAAATACTTAGGATAAGAACACCCACCTAATACTTGAAGACTAAGAATAATATAGGATACCTACTCTATACCGAATATGAAGATAAACTGTAAGAAGTCAAATAAATTATAAGATAATAGCTCTAAGGATAGTAGTCTCCTCCATCAAAACACCTTTTCAATATAATTCTATTACGAAATCCCATCCTTCATTTGAAATAATTAGGAGCGCTAATTATATGAAATTAGAATGTATAACAAAAAAGAATAGGCTTATAAAACAAAAAAATCAAGTTATAAAGGATTTAATTTATTATAAAACTCTAGTACCCTCTGGGTCACTAGATCCCTACAGTCGAACAACAGTTAGACAAGTAATCGTAAATAAAATGGTTCGTTTATATAAGGGAAACCTCACCTAGGATATTTACTAGAGAGACAACAGAATTTAATTCATAACTCAGATTATATGCTAAGTTTGTATACAACCCAGTTCTAAATGAACAAATCTGAAAACCAAAACATGTTAAACAGTGAATACCTTGCTACCTCAACCTCAAACATTGCTAAGGTAGAAAGAGATTTACAGAACTGGAACATTCCAAAAGAATCTTTCAAATCTATTTATGAAACCGGAAGGTTTGATTTTATAAAAAATTATAATATTTAGACTTGTGAGTCCACAGTAGCTATAAATAACTCGAAAGAAGTTATTAAGCTATTAGCAGCTCAAGATATAAACAGATACAAAAAGGAATACAACTTCCTACACATAGGACTTGTATAAGTTGCGGTCAAACCTTTATATCGCCTTGGTTTAGACACGCCCATCTGTCTCTTATTAAGAGATGCCCGATTTTTAAACTTTGATGACTCCCTATTAGGAGTCTTACAAAGCAATTTAGCTAGAGGCCCAGTATATTTTAATTGCTATCCAAATTTTTCAGTTGATATTAACGATCAGAATGTTATGGATGCCCTAACATTAAATATCAAAACAAAAAACATGAATAGCAAAATAAATACCAGAGAAATAGCTGTAATATATAGAGTGTACTACAGATTAATGAAAACAACTTTAGCCCCAAAGGCTAAATTAATGAGTAACAAAGGATCTACAATGCTTATGGAAGCAAACCAAGAGCATAGTAATGTCTTTGTTCCTTGAATGTTAAAATGGAATGAAATTTTAGCAAAAGATAAATGGCACTTCGAGGCCATCACCCAACCAAATTAGAACCAGAGAGTTCTAAAATTGAACAAATAATACAGTATCCCAATGGATCTATTGACTTAAAATTTTTAAGATGAAATTCTAAGTCCTCTTCAAGATACTCCTTCGCAACATCTTCTTCCAAATCATGGGAGGATGAGTGCTATTCCGAAGAAAATTCTGCAAACTCTGCTCATGAAGGAGAACAAAAGATAAGAGGAGTAGATTATACTTCGGCCATACCTAAAGTCCACTACGAACCTATTATAAGGACCAGCAGTCCCACTGAAAGTGAAATGCAAGGCCCTCTACCGTCCAGAGAAAGAGGAACCCTTGGCATGATCAAATCAGAAAATAATTTCAAAATAGACTTTAAACACTTAGGAAAACTATGGACAAGCCCTGAGCATGCCCTTAAAAGAAAATGGTATGTAGAAACCTATGAAGAAAACATAAGGTTATCCTTTAGAAAACAATGGATTAAAGACATGAAAACAGTTAGTTGCAATATTGAATTCTTCAAGTGGTTTGAAGTCACTGGTCAGTTAAAAGATAAAAGGGAATCTCTTAGCACTCTTGTCAATAAATGGTATACCAGTACCAAGACCGTAGAGTCAGAGGTCCCGCCTTTAGAGTAAATCAAAATTTCTATAGAACGTGAGATTATAATAGCCACCCCCTTCAAAAGAGATTTAAAATACACCAGCGGCAGTAAGCTGGTAGAAAAGGGAGATATTAATAAAGTCATCCAACAAAATAACTACACCAACCAACTACTTTACGTAGTCTCAAACCAGCTTAACCAGGCTAATAATAAATCGACCTTAAAGGACAAACCAGAGTCCTCAAAAATTAATAATAATAATAGAGAATCTAATCCCCTATTTAAAATACCTCAATTTTCAGCCAGTAATTATCCAACCTTAAATGAAAAGGTTGATATAAGCGATAAAATGCTAGAGAAATTAAATCAAAGAATGAAAGATCTTAACATCAAAACTAATGGTAAGGGGATTCAAACCATTACCAGTAACAACCACGACATTAATAAACTATCCAAACATGCTGGAGGAAAAAATTACTATAGTAAGCCTACATTCCCAGACATGCAGTTTGAAGAAGACCAATACCAGACCCACTCGTCATTTTCAGGAACGGAAATCTCAGAGTGGAATATAGATGGCTTAGCAGAAGGCCAAATCTATTCCAAATTACACGAAATTGGTATGAGATTTGGCCTTCTGCTAAGCCATCTATATTCCACTCTGAGATTTTCGTTCCTGAAAATGACGAGTGGGTCTGGTATTGGTCTTCTTCAAACTGCATGTCTGGGAAAGTAGGCTTACTATAGTAATTTTTTCCTCCAGCATGTTTGGATAGTTTATTAATGTCGTGGTTGTTACTGGTAATGGTTTGAATCCCCTTACCATTAGTTTTGATGTTAAGATCTTTCATTCTTTGATTTAATTTCTCTAGCATTTTATCGCTTATATCAGCCTTTTCATTTAAGGTTGGATAATTACTGGCTGAAAATTGAGGTATTTTAAATAGCGGATTAGATTCCCTATTAGTATTATTAATTTTTGATGACTCTGGTTTGTCCTTTAAGGTCGATTTATTATTAGCCTGGTTAAGCTGGTTTGAGACTACGTAAAGTAGTTGGTTGGTGTAGTTATTTTGTTGGATGACTTTATTAATATCTCCCTTTTCTACCAGCTTACTGCCACTGGCGTCTTTTAAATCTCTTTTGAAGGGGGTGGCTATTATAATCTCACCTTCTATAGGAATTTTGACTTGCTCTAAAGGCGAGACCTCTGACTCTACGGTCTTGGTACTGGTATACCATTTATTGACAAGAGTGCTAAGAGATTCCCTTTTATCTTTTAACTGACTAGTGACTTCAAACCACTTGAAGAATTCAATATTGCAACTAACTCTTTTCATGTCTTTAATCCATTGTTTTCTAAAGGATAACCTTATGTTTTCTTCATAGGTTTCTACATACCATTTTCTTTTAAGGGGCATGCTTAGGGCTTGTCCATAGCTTTCCTAAGAGTTTAAAGTCTATTTTGAAATTATTTTCTAATTTGATCAAGCCAAGGGTTCCTCTTTCTCTGGACGGTAGAGGGCCTTGCATTTCACTTTCAGTGGGACTACTGGTCCTTATAATAGGTTCGTAGTGGACTTTAGGTATGGCCGAAGTATAATCTACTCCTCTTATCTTTTGTTCTCCTTCATGAGCAGAGTTTGCAGAATTTTCTTCGGAATAACACTCATCCTCCCGTGATATGGAAGAAGATGTTGCGAAGGAGTATCTTGAAGAGGACTTAGAATTTCATCTTAAAAATTTTAAGTCAATAGATCTATTGGAATATTGTATTATTTGTTCAATTTTAGAACTTTCTGGTTCTAATTTTGGTTGGGTGATGGCCTCGAAGTGTCATTCATCTTTTGCTAAAATTTAATTCCATTTTAACATTCGAGAAACAAAGACATTACTATGCTCTTGGTTTGCTTCCATAAGCATTGTAGATCCTTTGTTACTCATTAATTTAGCCTTTGCGGCTAAAGTTGTTTTCATTAATCTGTAGTACACTCTGTATATTACAGTTATTTCTCTGGTATTTATTTTGCTATTCATGTTTTTTGTTTTGATATTTAATGTTAGGGTATCCATAACATTCTGATCATTAATATCAACTGAAAACTTTTGGTAGCAATTAAAATATACTAGGCCTCTAGCTAAATTGCTTTGTAAGACTCCTAATAGGGAGTCATCAAAGTTTAAAAGTTGGGCATCTCTTAATAAGAGACAGATGGGCGTGTCTAAACCAAAGCGATATAAAGGTTTGACCGCAACTTGTACAAGTCCTATGTGTAGGAAGTTGTAATCCTTTTTGTATATGTTTATATCTTGAGCTACTAATAGCTTAATAACTTCTTTCGAGTTATTTATAGCTACTGTGGACTCACAAGTCTTAATATTATAATTTTTTATAAAATCAAACCTTCCGGTTTCATAAACAGATTTGAAAGATTCTTTTGAAATGTTCCAGTTCTGTAAATCTCTTTCTACCTTAGCAATTTTTGAGGTTGAGGTAGCAAGGTTTTCACTATTTAACATGTTTTGGTTTTCAGATTTGTTCATTTAGAACTGGGTTGTATACAAACTTAGCATATAATCTGAGTTATGAATTAAATTCTCTTGTCTCTCTAGTAAATATCCTAGGTGAAGGTTTCCCTTATATAAGCTAACCATTTTATTTACGATTACTTGTCTAACTATTGTTCGACAGTAGGGGTCTAGTGACTCAGAGGGTACTAGAGTTTTATAATAATTTAAATCCTTTATAACTTGATTTTTTTGTTTTATAAGCCTATTCTTTTCTGTTATACATTCTAATTTCATATAATTAGCGCTCCTAATTGTTTCAAATGAAGGATGGGTTTTCATAATAGAATTATATTGAAAAGGTGTTTTGATGGAGGAGACTACTATCCTTAGAGCTATTATCTTATAATTTATTTGACTTCTTACAGTTTATCTTCCTATTCGGTATAGAGTAGGTATCCTATACTATTCTTAGTGTTCAAGTATTAGGTAGGTGTTCTTATCCTAAGTATTTGGAGACATGACACCAAATTCGGGTCCGGCTCTATCATCTTAGCTTACAAGCTACTCCAACGGAAGTTTCAGGCTCGTCAACGTCTGATCCGAGGATTAATCGGATACCACAAACTATTAGATACTGAACAACTATCTTTTACTGTAGACTAAGAGTATAGTAGAGGGTAACAACCGAATACGAATGGGAAGAGCAACTGACAGAATATCAAATAATCTTAAAACAATACTGCTATAGGACAGTAGAATGAGTTTAGCTACTCATGATGTTTAACAACTTGGATCTGATACCATAAATGCGGATCGAAGTATAATCTACTCCTCTTATCTTTTGTTCTCCTTCAGGAGCAGAGTTTGCAAAATTTTATTCAGAATTGCACTCATCTTATTTTTGAAAATAAATAATAAAGCAGTAAAGGAAGAAGAGTAAAGAACTTTAAAGACTTACAAATTTATTTCGTTGAAACTAAAAGCATAGTTACAGGGGAAATCAGGCAGAGAAATGTTTAAGGGGGTAATTTTTGGATGCCTTAAGTGTTACAACTTGAGAGACTTATATAGGCCTCGGGGAAGTATAATCTAATTACAGATGGACGGCTAAGATCAAATGGCTTTTCGGAATGGCTTTTGCTTTTCCGAAGGGTCATTTGCCTTTTACTGTTCATGGGGCCCTTGCCTTTTACTTTTCTGAAGGATCAAGAATCTTTACTATTCATGGGGCCCTTGCCTTTTACTTTTCCGAAGGGTCAAGAATCTTCTGATTTATGTCTTCTTCTGCTTTATGTCTTCTTCTGCTTTATGTCTGCTTTTGCTTTATGTCTGTTTTATGTCTCTTCTGTTTTATCATTTTGATTTAAGTCAGAAAGTATGATTGGGCTATTCCTCTTGGGGCCAGCATATCTCCGTTTTCTGGTTCACTGGTACTGGAAGAAGCCATGTCAATTAATTCCATTATTTGGCTGGGATCCTCATTATCTTCTAATTTGGATAAGGCTTCTAGAAGCCTTCTTTTTACCTCTACTTTGGAGAATGAAGTTTCTCCGGATGAAGATGAACTCTTCTTCTCTCTTTTTACTTGGGTTTCTTTTTTAACTTTGGGACTCCATCCTTTGATTTTGATGGTTTTGCTGAGATAACGAATCCTATTCATTTCTTGAATATCAAAGGACCAATTTAATAAATATGAAATCCGTTTATGTATGAAGAACTTGCATAATTTAATATGTTCTGGTAGAGTTGAAATTTGTTGTTCCTCTAGGAAACATGTATATCGATTCTGGAAGCTTGGTGCTATTACCTATAAATTTCCTCCAAATATGTTCTACCATTCATAGAACCATCTGGGGATGACCTTTTATTTTAGTCCCTCCGAATACTTAACAAACCATGTGTGGGTATTAGGTCGGACATATAGGAAGTTAAACCAGACGTCTTTATAATCATACCAATTATACGTCTGGGGTTTGTGACTTCTAGATAAAGGTATTGGGGTGTGTAGGTGATCTAAATACCAGTTAAATGGGCTTAGTATTTTTTTTATCGTGAATTTGGAATACTCAATCGCTTCTGGGTTATTTTTGAAGTAGTTGTGTTCGACTTCAATTGAGTCGGTATCTATGAGAATAAATTCATAATATTTCCTAGTTTTAATAGGATCTTGGGTATCTACATACTGGTAGTTGGTGTAACAGGGTTTTAGTAGGTCTTGTACCCTAAAATTTTCATACTGTTTATCTAGTGCCATTATTGGTAGAGCTTGAGATACAATAAATTCCCATTTTGGAATATGGGTGCTGCTGTTTGTTGATGTTGTCTCCTTCTTAAGAGGAGTTACTGGTTTTACTGCCTCTGAGTAAGATTCCGAGGATTGCATTTTGTAATTATCCCTGGTTTGTATTTTTGATGGGGACGTTTTGAATGGCAGTGCCTGCGTTTTACCTGTTATTAGCTCCTTTGAAGGGGCTGAGCTTTTGTTACCTGCTGGTAGTTTGGGGAACTCCGCTAGTACGGAGAATCTTCCTTCGTAACTGGTGTTATGAAGGGGTTTGGTTGTTTTTTCTGGTATAAAAGGTTGTTTCATTTTTTCTTCTGGTTTAAGCTAAAAGGGAGGTCTCATCGGGCGAGAGCCCGGAGAGCTTGGCCTCATGGTTTCCCTGCAAGATTTCTCTTGTTAAAAAATCTGGAAAAGAATTTTCTTCACCTTTTATAAAATCAATTTTAAAATCAAAGTTTGATAGTAGTGCTTGCCATCTAGCAAAAATTTGTTTAGAAACAAGGTTTTTAACATCCTTTTGCAAAACGTCTTTGGCTGCTTTACAGTCGACTCTTAGTAAAAATTCTTTATTAATTAGGTAGTCTTGAAATTTTGTGATACATAGCACAATAGACAAGATTTCTTTTTTAATTGTACTACAATTCTTTTGAGATGAGTTCCAGACTCTAGAGGTGAATCTAACCAACTGTTCGGTGAACTCAGGAGATAATTTCTGTTTAAGAATGCCACCGTAACCAAAGTCGGAGGCGTCTGTTTCGACGATCATAAAAGCTTCAGGATTTGGGATTCCTAGACAAGGGAGCTTTTGTACTATTTCTTTGACTTGTTTGACTGCTCTGGTTTGGTCTTCTGACCAGGTGACTGGATTTTTCTTAAGTCTTTTATTGAGAGGTTCGCAGACCTGTCGAACTTTAGGAATAAAATCAGCTACATAGTTTAGGCTTCCTAAGAACCTTTGAAGTTGGGTTTTATCAGTCAATTCATATGAAAACTTGGTTGAGAACTACATGGCTCTACAAATTGGTTTATAGGTTCCTTGATAGAGGTCATGGCCTAAGAACCTAATTGATGTTTGAAAAAGTTTTACCTTTTTAGCACTTACTGCTAAACCATTCTGTTTAATTGTTTTAACAAAAGTATTAAGATGTTTGAAATGCTGATCTATATTTTCTGAGAATATAAGGACATCGTCTATATAAACTATAGAGAATTGACTATATGGGTTGAATATATTATTCATAATATTCTGGAATTCTGATGGGGCATTTTTAAGCCCGAAAGGCATAACATTCCATTCATATTGTCCAAAGGGGACGTTAAAGGTTGTTTTATACTTATCTTTTTCTTCGATTTGAATCTGCCAAAATCCTGACTTCATATCGAATTTACTATAGATATTAGCTTTATAAGTTCTCTTTAATAGATCCCGTTTATTAGGTATTGGGTACCTAATCCATTTTAATACTTGATTAAGAGGCTTATAATTAATTACAAGCCTGGGGGCTCCTCTTTCCTTTTCAGCGCTGTTATTTACATAAAATGTTGAACAGCTCCACTGGGATTTTGAGGGCCGAATGATTTTCTTTTGAAGTAAATCATTGGTTTTCTTTTTACAGTATTCCATGAGCTCGTGGCTCATCTGAATTGGTCTGGCTTTGGTGGGAATAATATCTTCATTAAAGTTGTCTACGTATGGTAATGTTACCACATGTTTCTATCTTTCCCAAAACGCGCTGGGTAATTCTGAGCATACTTTTAATTCTATTGAACTATGTAATTCTTTTATTTTGATAACTACCTCCGGGGTTTTTAAAGTGGATTCTATCCTTTTAATATTTATATCTTCTTTGAGATAATTTATTTGATTGGTTAAAAGGTGAATTCTAAAAATTGTTTTTTGTTTAACGAATTTATTTTCGTTTGTCGTAAGAGGATTTAGATAGGGAAAAGTGATTTCTTTCCCTAAAGAGGTAGTGTAAATTCCATCTAATTTTGCGATATAAGGCTTTATCTGGGTTAAAAAGGGAATACCTAATATTACTTCTTCAGTAATGTTTCTGGTAATCACAAAGTCGTTTATGAGACAACCTCCATTATTGCAAATATGAGCTTTAGAGAGTTTATAATTTATTTTTAACCTTTCTCCTGTTGCGGAGTAAAGCTTGGAGGTACTTTTTTCTAAGTACTTTGTTGGAATTAATCCTTCCGATATGCAGTTTTGATCTGCTTCTGTATCTAAGAGGGCTATTTTATTGAGCGTAAAATTCTTGTTTATAACAAGGTTAATTGGGATATGATAGCTTAAACCTTTAACTCTCGAGATCATTTTAAGACCAGATCTTTCGAGGCTAGAGGTTACTTCGGTCGTACCTAAAGTCCACTATGAACCTATTATAAGGACCAGTAGTCCCACTGAAAGTGAAATGCAAGGCCCTCTACCGTCCAGAGAAAGTGGAACCCTTGGCATGATCAAATCAGAAAATAATTTAAAATAGACTTTAAACTCCCCGAGCCTCGAGACATGCCTCGAGCCCTAAATGATATGTAATATATTTTAATGTCCAAATCATATGGTAATATATGTATGAATATCAATTCAAATTACCTCGAGCCTTAAGCCCCGAGCCTCGAGTTCTGAGCCTTGAGCTTTGAGCCTCTAGCCTCGAACCTCGAACCCTTAATGATATACAATAGATTTCAATATCAAGATCCTGTAATAATGTATTTATGAATGTCAATTAAAATTACTGTGACCTGAGGACCCCTAGCCATGAGCATAGGGCGCTGAGCCTCGAGCCCTGAACCTTGAGCCCCGAGCCCCTAGCCCCAAGCCCCAAGCCTTTATCCTCTAATGATATACAATAAATTTCAATATCAAAATCCCGTGGTAACGTATATATGAATGTAAATTAAAATAAATGTAAGCCCCGAGCTTCAAGCCTTAAACCTCGAGCCCTGAGCCCTGAGTCTCGAGCCCCTATTGATATACAATAGATTTCAATGTCAAAACCCAATCATAATGTATGTATAAGTGTCAATTCAAATTAGTGCGAGCCTCGACCTTTGAGCCTCGAGCCCTGAGCCTCTAGCCCGTGATGATATACATTAGATTTTAATGTCAATATCCCTTTGTAATTTATATGAATGTCAATTTAAATTACCTCAATCATTGAGCCCCAAGCCTCGAGCCCCTGATGATATATAATAGATTTCAATGTTAAAATCCAGTGATAATAAATGTATGAATGTCAATTCAAATTATTGCGAGCCCCGAACCCTGAGCCTTGAGCCTCCAGCCCTATGTATCAAGCCCCAAGCGACGAGCTCCTGATGATATACAATAAATTTTAATGATAGAAAACTGTGATAATATATGTATAAATGTCAATTCAAATTACCACGAGCCCCGACCCTTAAGCCCAGCCTCGATCCTTGATCCCCTGATAATTTAAAATAGATTTCAATGTCAAAACCCCATGGTAATATATGTATGAATGTCAATTCAAATTATGATGAGCCTCGAACCACGAACCCTAAGCCTCGATCATCGAGAGCCGAACCCCGAGACTCAAGCCTCTAGCCCTTGATGATATACAATAGATTTCAATGTCAACATTCCATGGTAATGTATATGAATGTCAATTCAAATTTCCCCAACCCTCGAGATAAACCTCGAACTCTGAGGCTCGAGCCTTTGATTATATGTAATATATTTCAATGTCTAAATCACATGGTAATATATGTATGAATATTAATTGAAACTATTGTTAGCCTCAAGCCCCAATCCTCAAGCCTTGAGCATTAAGTCTCTGATTATATACAGTAGATTTCAATGTAAAAATTCAATAGTAATATATGTATGCATGTCAATTCAAATTACCGTGAGCCCGAGCCTCATTCCTCGAGCCTTAAGGATATACAATAGATTTTAATGTCAAAATCCCGTGGTAATGTATGTATGAATATCAATTCAAATTACGTCAAGCCTTGAGCCCCGGGCCTTGGGCCTTAAGCAGGGAGCCCTGACCCCCGAGCCTGAGCCTTGAGCATAGAGCCTCGATCCTTAAGCCATTAGCCCCGGATGATATAAAATAGATTTTAATGTCAACATCCCATGGTAATGTATATGAATGTCAATTCAAATTACCCTGACGCTCGATACAAGCCTCGAGCCCCAAACCTCTAGCCCTTGATGATATGTAATATATTTTAATCTCCAAATCACATTGTAATATATTTATAAATATCAATTCAAATTACCTCGAGCCTTGAGCCTTGAGCCCTGAGCCTCAAGCCTCGAGCCTCAAACCCCTAATGGTATACAATAGATATTAATATCAATATCATATAGTAATATATGTATGTATATTAATTCAAAAACTATTATGATCCTCGAGCCTTGAGCCTCGAGCCTTGAGCCCCGAGCTTCGAGCATCGAGCCTTGAACCCCGAGCTTCTGAATATATATAACATATTTCAATATAACTATTGAATGGTAATATATATGCATGTCAATTCAAATTACTACGACCCCGAGCCTCGAGCGCCGAGCCTCAATCCTCTAGCCTAGAGGATATACAAGAGATTTTAATTTCAAAATCTTGTGGTAATGTATGTAATATCAATTCAAATTACCTCAAGCATTGAGCACCGAGCCTTGGGCCCTAAGCAGCTAGCCCTGACCCCAAGCCTTAACCTTGAACCTCGAGCCTCGAACCTCAAGCCTCTAGCCCCTGATGATATAAAATAGATTTTAATGTCAACATCCTATGGTATTGTATATGAATGTCAATTAAAGTTACCCTAAGCTGCGAGACAAGCCTCGAGCCCCGAACCTCCAGCCCTTGATGATATGTAACATATTTCAATGTCCAAATCACATTGTAATATATTTATAAATATCAATTCAAATTACCTCGAGCCTTGAGCCCCGAACCTCGAACCCTGAGCCTTGAGCCTCGAGCCTCACACCCCAAATGGTATACAATAGATTTCAATGTCAATATCTTATCGTAATATATGTATGTATATTAATTCAAAAACTATTATAAGCCTCGAGCCTCAAGCCCCGAACCTCAAGCCTCAAGCCTTGAGCCTTGAACCCCGAGCCCTTGATTATATACAATAGATTTCAATTTCAAAATCCAATGGTAATATATGTATGCATATCAATTAAAATTACCGTGAGCCCGAGCCTCGAGCCTCAAGTCTCAATCCTCGAGCCTTGAGGATATAAAATAGATTTTAATGTCAAAATCTCATGGTAATGTATGTATGAATATCAATTCAAATTACCACGAGCCTGGAGCCCCCTTGCCATGAGCATTGATTCCTGAGCCTCAAGCCTTGATCCATGAGCCTCGAGTCTCACTCTCGAAGACTCGAACCCCGAGCCTCTATCCCCTGATGATATACAATAGATTTCAATGTCAAAATCTCATGGTAATGTATGTACGAATGTCAATTCAAATTATCGTGATCCCCAAGCCCTGTGCGTTGAGTCTCGAACCCTGAGCCTCAAGCCCCGAGCCTCGAGCTCCTGATGATATATAATATATTTCAATGACAAAATCATGTGATAATATATGTATGAATATCAATTCAAATTATTGCTAGCCCCGAGACTTAAGCCTAGCCTCGAGCCTCGATCTCCTAATGATATAAAATAGATTTCAATGTCAAACCCCCATGGAAATATATGTATTAATATCAATTCAAATTACCTCAATAATCAATCCCCAGGCCTTGAGCCCTAAGCAACGAGCCCTGACCCCCGAGCCTAGCCTTGAGCCTTGAGCATCAAGCTTCGGGCCTCAAGCCCCTAGCCCCTGATGATATAAAATAGATTATAATGTCAACATCCCATGGTAATGTATATGAATATCAATTAAAATTACCCCGAGCATCGAGACAAGCCTCGAGCCCCGAGCCTTGAACCTTGAGCTTTAAGCCTTGCACCTCGAGCCTCAAACCCCTAATGGTATACAATAGATTTTAATATCAATATCTTGTGGTAATATATGTATGTATATTAATTCAAAAACCATTGTGAGCCTCGAGCCTCAAGCACATAGCCTCAAGCCTTAAGCCTTGAGCCCCGAGACCCTGATTATATACAATAGATTTCAATGACAAAATCTAATGGTAATATATGTATACATGTCAATTCAAATTACCGCAAGCCCGAGTCTCGAGCGCCGAGCCTCAATCCTCGAGCCTTGAGGATACACAATAGATGTTAATTTTAAAATTCCATGGTAATATACGTATGAATATCAATTCAAATTACCTCAAGCCTCGAGCCCCAGGCCTATATCCCTAAGCAACGAGACCTGACCCCCGAACCTGAGCCTTGAGCCTCGAGCCTCAAGCCTCTAGCCCCTGATAATATAAAATAGATTTTAATGTCAACATCCCATGGTAATGTATATGAATGTCAATTAAAATTACCCCGAGCCTCGAGAAAAGCCTCGAGCCCTTAATGATGTGTAATATATTTCAATATCCAAATCAATTGGTAATATATGTATGAATATCAATTTAAATTACCTCGAGCCTTGAGCCCCAAGCCTCGAGCCTTGAGACTCAAGCCTTGAGCCTTGAGCTTTTAGCCTCGAGCCTCGAACCCTTAATGATATACAATAGATTTCAATGTCAAGATCCCGTCGTAATGTATGTATGAATGTCAATTAAAATTACTGTGACCTGAGAACCCCTAGCCATGAGCATTGGGCATTGAGTCTCGAGCCTTAATCCCCGAGCCTTGAGCCCAGAACCCTAAGCCTAGAGCCCCAAGACTTTATCCCCTAATGATATATAATAAACTTCAATATCAAGTGGTAATGTATGTATGAATGTAAATTAAAATGATCGCGAGCCCCAAGCTTCGAGCCTTAAGCCTCGAGCCCCTAATGATATATAATAGATTTCAATGTCAAAACCCTATCGTAATGTATGTATAAGTGTCAATTCAAATTAGTGCAAGCCTCGACCTTTGAGCCTCGAGCCCTGAGCCTCTAGCCCATGATGATATACATTAGATTTTAATGTCAACATCCCATTGTAATTTATATGAATGTTAATTTAAATTACCTCGAGTCTTGAGCCCCAAGCCTCGAGCTCCTGATGATATATAATAGATTTCAATGTCAAAATCCTGTGATAATATATGTATGAATGTCAATTTAAATTACCGCGAGCCCCGACCCTTATGCCCAGCCTCGAGCCTCGAGCCTTTATCCCTTGATGATATAAAATATATTTCAATGTGAAAACACCATGGTAGTATACATATGAATGTCAATTCAAAATACGATGAGCCTCGAGCCCCGAACCCTAAGCCCCGATCATCGAGACTCAAGCCCCAAGCCTCAAGCCTCAAGCCTCAAGCCTCTAGCCCTTGATGATATACAATAGATTTCAAAGTCAACAGCCCATGGTAATATATATGAATGTCAATTCAAATTACCCCAAGCCTTAAGATAAGCCTCGAGCTCTGAGGCTCGAGCCTTTGATTATATGTAATATATTTCAATGTCTAAATCACATGGTAATATATGTATGAATATCAATTCAAATTACCTCGAGCCTTGATCCCCGAGCCTCAAGCCTCGAGCCTCGAACCCCTAATGATATACAATAGATTTCAATATCAATATCTTATAATGATATATGTATGAATATTAATTTAAACTATTGTGAGCCTAAAGCCCCGAGCATCGAGCCTCGAGCCTTAAGCAGTGAGCCCTTCATTATATACAATAGATTTCAATGTCAAAATCCAATAGTAATATATGTATGCATGTCAATTCAAATTATCGTGAGCCCGAGCGCCGAGCCTGAATCCTCGAGCCTTAAAAATATACAATATATTTTAATGTCAAAATCCCATGGTAATGTATGTATGAATATCAATTCAAATTACTTCAAGCCTCGAGCCCCAGGCCTTGAGCCCTAAGCAGCGAGCCCTAACCTCTGAGCCTGAGCCCTGAGGGTCGAGCCTTATGCATCAGGCCTCGAGCCTCAACCCTTGAGTATCGAGCCTCGAGCCCCTGATAATATATAATAGATTTTAATGTCAAAATCCAGTGGTAATGTATGTATAAATGTCAGTTCAAATTATTGTGATCCCCGAACCCCGAGCCTCGAGCCTCTGATGATATACAATAGATTTCAATATCAAACTCCCATGGTAATGTATGTATGAATGTCAATTACAATTACCACAAGCCTTGAGCCCCTAGTCGTGAGCATGGATTCCTAAGCCACAAGCCTTGATCCTTGAGCCTCGAGCCTTGATATCTAAGCCTCGAACCCCGAACTTTTATCCCCTGATGATATACAATAGATTTCAATATCAAAATCCTATGGTAATGTATGTATGAATGTCAATTCAAATTATCCCGATCCCCGAGCCTTGAGCTTGGAGCCTCGAACCTCGAGCCTCAAGCCCCGTGCCCCGAGCCCTAAGCCTCGAGCTCTTGATGATATATAATAGATTTTAATGACAAAATCATGTGATAATGTATATATGAATGTTAATTTAAATTGTTGCGAGCCCCGACACTTAAGCCCAACATCGAGCCTCGATCCCCTAATGATATAAAATAGATTTCAATATCAAACCCCCGTGGTAATGTATGTATGAATGTCAATTCAAATTACGACGAGCCTCAAGCTTTGATCCTTAAGCCTCTAGCCCCTGATGATATAAAATAGATTTTAATGTCAACATCCCATGGTAATGTATATGAATGTCAATTAAAATTACCCCGAGCCTCAAGACAAGGCTCGACCCCTTGATGATATGTAATATATTTCAATGTCCAAAAGATATGGTAATATATGTATGAATATCAATTCAAATTACCTCGAGCCTTTAGCCCCGAGCCCCGAGCCTCGAGCCCTAAGCCTCAAGCCTCAAACCTTGAGCCTCGAGCCTCGAGCCTCAAACCCCCAATGGTATACAATAGATTTCAATATTAATATCGTATGGTAATATATGTATGTATATTCATTCAAAAACTATTGTGAGCCTCAAGCGTCAAGCCCCGAGCCTCGAGCCTCGAGCCTTGAGCCCCAGCCCCTGATTATATACAATAGATTTCAATGTCAAAATACAATGGCAATATATGCATGCAAGTCAATTCAAACTTCCGCGAACCCGAGCCTTGAGCGTCGAGCCTCAATCCTTGAGCCTTAAGGATATATAATAGATTTTAATGTCAAAATCCCGTGGTAATGTATGTATGAATATCAATTCAAGTTAGCGTGAGCCTGGAGCCCCTTATTGTGAGCATCGATTCCTGGGCCTCAATCCTTAATCTCCGAGCCTCGATCCCTAAGCCTACAACACTGAGTCTCTATCCCCTGATGATATACAATAGATTTTAATGTCAAAATCTCATGGTAATGTATGTGTGAATGTCAATTCAAATTATCGCGATCCCCGAGCCCCGTGCATTGAGTCTCGAGCCTTGAGCCTCGAGCCTCGAGCCTCGAGCTCCTGATGATATATAATTGATTTCAATGACAAAATCCTGTGATAATGTATGTATGAATGTCAATTCAAATTACTGCGAGCCCCGAGACTTAAGCCTAGCCTCGAGCCTCGAGCCTCAAGCTTCGATCCCCTAATGATATAAAATAGATTTCAATGTCAAACCCCCGTAATAATGTATGTATGAATGTCAATTGAAAATACAATGAGCCTCGAGCCTCGATCCCCTTACCTTGAGCCTCGAGCTAAGAGCCTCGCGCCTCGAGCCTCAATCCTCTAGCCCCTGATTTTATAAAATAGATTTTAATGTCAACATCCCATGGTAATGTATGTGAATGTCAATTCAAATTACCCCAATACTCGAGATAAGCCTCGATCCCCGAGGCTCGAGCCCTTGATCATAAATAATATATGTCAATGTCCAAATCACATTGTAATATATTTATAAATATCAGTACAAATTACCTTGAGCCTTGAGCCCCGAGCCTCGAGCGTTGAGCCTCAAGCCTCGAGCCTTGAGCCTCTAGTCTCAAACCCCTAATGGTATACAATAGATTTTAATGTCGATATCTTATGGTAATATATATATATGTATATTAATTCAAAAACAATTGTGATCCTTGAGCCTCAAGCCCCGATCCCCGAGCCTCGAGCCTCTAGCCTTGAGCCTTGAGCCATGAGCCCCGTGCCCCTGATTATATACAATAGATTTCAATATCAAAATTCAATGGTAATATATGTATGCATGTCAGTTCAAATTACTGCGAGCCCGAGCCTCAATCCTCGATCTTTGAGGATATAAAATAGATTTTAATATCAAAATCCCATGGTAATGCATGTATGAATATCAATTCAAATTACCTCAAGCATCGAGCCTTGGTACTTGAGCCCTAAGCAGCGAGCCCTGACCCCCGAGCATGAGCCTTGAGCATCGAGCCTCAAGCCACTGATGATATAAAATAGATTTTAATGTCAACATCCCATGGTAATGTAGATAAATGTCAATTAAAATTACCCTGAGCCTCGAGACAAGCCTCGAGCCCTGAACCTCGAGCCCTTGATGATATATAATATATTTCAATGTCCAAATCACATTGTAATATTTTTATAAGTATCAATTTAAATTACCTCAAGCCTTGAGCCTTGAACCTCGTGCCCTGAGCCTCAAGCATCGAGCCTTGAGCCTCAAACCACTAATGGTATATAATAGATTTCAGTGTGAATATATTATGGTAATCAATGTATGTATACTAATTCAAAAACTATTATGAGCCTTGAGCCTCAAACTCCGAGCATCGAGCCTTGAGCCCCTGATTATATCCAATAGATTTTAATGTCAAAATCCAATAGTAATACATGTCAATTCAAATTACCGTGAGCCCGATCCTTGAGCGTCAAGCCTCAATCCTCGACCCTTAAGGATATAAAATAGATTTTAATGTCAAAATCTTATGGTAATGTATGTATGAATATCAATTAAAATTACCGCGAGCCTGAGCCCCCTTTCGTGAGCATTGATTCCTGAGCCTCAAGCCTTGATTGCCGAGCCTCAAGCTTTGATTGTCGAGCCTCGAGCCTCGATCCTTGATGTCTAAGCCTCAACCCCAAGCCTATATCCCCTGATGATATACAATAGACTTCACTGTCAAAATCTCATGTTATGTATGTATGAATGTCAATTCAAATTCTCGCGATCCCCAAGCCCTGTATGTTGAGTCTCGAGCCCTGAGCCTCAGCCCTGAACCTCAAGCTTCTTAATATATACAATAGACTTCAATGACAAAAGCCTATGATGATGTATGTATGAATGTCAATTAAAATTGTTGCGAGCCCCGAGATTTAAACCTAGCCTTAAGCCTCGATCCCCTGATGATATAAAATAGATTTTAATATCAAACCCCCGTGGAAATGTATGTATGTATATTAATTCAAATTACCTCAAGCATCGAGCCCCGAGCCTTGTGCCCTAAGCAGCGAGCCTTGACCCCCGAGCCTGAGCATCGAGCCTCAAACCTCTAGCCCCTGATGATATAAAATAAATTTTAATGTCAACATCCCATGGTAATGTTTATGAATTTCAATTCAAATTACCCAAAGCCTCGAGCCCCGAGCCTCGAGCATCAAGACTTGAGCCCCGAGCCCTTGATTATATACAATAGATTTCAATGTCAAAATACAATGATAATATATGTATGCACGTCAATTCAAATTACCGCGAGCTTGATCCTTGAGCGCCGAGCCTCAATCCTTGAGTCTTGAGGATATACAATAGATTTTAATGTCAAAATCCCATGGTAATGTATGTATGAATATCAATTCAAATTACCTCAAGCCTTGAGCCCTAAGCAGCGAGCCTCGAGCCCCTAAGCATCGAGCCTTGAGCTCCTAAGCATCGAGCCTCGAGCCTCGAGCCCCTGATAATATATAATATATATCAACGCCAAAATCCAGTGGTAATATATGTATAAATGTAAGTTCAAGTTACTGCGATCCCCGAATCCTGAGCCTCGAGCCCCTAATGATATATAATAGATTTCAATATCAAAATCATGTGGTAATGTATGTATGAATTTCAATTATAATTACCACGAAAATGGAACCCCTAGTCGTGAGCATCGATTCTTAAGCCTCAAACCTTGATTCTCGAGCCTCGAGCCCTGAACCTCGATCCCTAAGACTCGAACCCCGAGCCACTATCCCCTGATGATATTCAATAGATTTCAATATCAAAATCCCCTGGTAATGTATGTATGAATGTCAATTCAAATTATCGCGATCCCCGAGCCTCGAGCTCCTGATGATATACAATAGATTTCAATGACAAAATCCTGTGATAATGTATGTATGAATGTTAATTCAAATTATTGCGAGCTCAGAGACTTAAGCCCAGCATCGAGCCTCGATCCCCTAATGATACAAAATAGATTTCAATGTCAAACCCTCGTGGTAATATATGTACGCATATCAATTCAAATTACCATGAGCCTAAGTCCAAGAGCCTCGAGCGCCGAGTCTCAATCCTCAAGCCTTGAGGATATATAATAGATCTTAATGTCAAAATCCCATGGTGATGTATGTATGAATATCAATTCAAATTACCTCAAGTCTCGAGCACTAAGCAGTGAGCCCTAACCCCCGAGCCTGATCCCTGAGCCCTGAGCCTCGAGCCCTAAGCATTGAGCCTTGAGCCTCAAGCCCTGAGCATCGATCCTCGAGCCCCTGATGATATATAATAGATTTCAATTTCAAATTCTCGTGGTAATGTATGTAAAAATGTCAGTTCAAATTACTACGATCCCCAAGTCTCGAACCCCGAGACTCGAGCACCAAGTCTTGAACCCCGAGACATGAGCCTCTATATATTTGTATGAATGTCAATCAAAATTACCACGAGCCTGGAGCATTAGCCGTGGCATCAATTCTTGAGCCTCAAGCTTCGAGTCCTGAGCCTCGATCCCCAATCTTTGAGTTCCGAGCATATATCCCCTGATGATATATAATAGATTTTAATGTCAAAATCAAATGGTAATGTATGTATAAATGTTAATTCAAATTATTGCGAGCCTCGATCCCCAAGCCTCGAGTTCCGAGCCTCTATCCTCTTATGATATATAATAGATTTTAATGTCAAAATTACATGGTAATTTATGTATGTATATTAATTCATATTATTGCAAGCCTCGAGCCTAAGCCTTGAGCCCCGATCCTTGAGCCTTTATCCCCAGATAATATATAATAGATTTCAATATCGAAATCATGTGGTAATGTATGTATGAATGACAATTCAAATTACCGTGAGCCCCGAGCCTTGAGCCTCGAGCCCATGATGATATATAATAGATTTCAATGTCAAAAACCCATCATAATATATGTACGACTGTCAATTCAAATTACCACAATCCTAGAGCCTCTAGCCTCTGATTATATACAATCAATTTCAATGTCAACATCCCATGGTAATGTATATGAATGTCAATTCAAATTACCTCGAGCCCAAACCTTGAGCCCCGAGCCTTGAGCCTTAAACCTCGAGCCCCGAGCTCCCAGCCTCTGTTGATATATAATAGATTTCAATGTCAAAATTCCATAGTAATGTATGTATGAGTATTAATTCAAATTATTGTAAGCCCCGAACCTCGAGCATTGAGCCTCAAGCTCTGAGCCTCGAGCCTTGAGCCTCGATCCTTGAGCCTTGAGCCTCAAGCCCCGATCCCTAAGCCTCAAACCCCTAATGATATACAATAGATTTTAATGTCAAAATCCCATGGTAATATATGTATAAATGTCAATTCAAATTACCGCGAGCTTCAAGCCCCGTGCCTCGAGCCTCGTGCCCCTATTGAAATACAATAGATTTTATTATCAAAATCATGTGGTAATGTATGTATGAATGTTAATTTAAATTATCGCGAATCTCTTGCCCCGAACCCTGAGCCTCGAGCCCCAAGCCTTTATCCCCTGATAATATAAAATAGATTTCAATTTAAAATCATGTGATAATGTATGTATGAATGTCAATTTAAATTATCGCAAGCCGCGAGCCTTGATCCTTGAGCATCGAGCACTAAGCCTTGAGTCTCGAGCCCCAAGCCCTGAGCCTCGAGCCCCTGATGATAATTTCAATATTAAAATCCTTTGGTAATGCATGTATAAATGTCAATTCAAATTACTGCGAGCCCCGAGACTCGATCCCCTGATGATATACAATAGATTTCAATATCAAAACTTCATGGTAATGTTTATATGAATGTCAATTCAAATTATCGTGAGCCGCGAGCACCTAGCACCGAGCCTCGTGCCTTGATGATATATAATAGATTTCAATGTCAATATTCTATATTAATAAATGTATGAATGTCAATTCAAATTACCGTAAGCTCCGAGCCTTGAGCCTTTATCCCCAAGGCTCGAGCCTCGAGCCTCAAGCCTCAAGCCCCTAATGATATACAATTGATTTTGTCACACCCCAAACTACGAGGTGTGGCCAACACTCGGTGCCCTGCTGGCCCGAGCGTACCACTCTGATGACCAGTCTTCTCTATGAGTAGAACTTTAGGCCAACAAGGCCGTACAAGAATATATAACAACAACAACACTGAACAAGAGGGATCAACCCAACATATATATACATAACAAGACCGACAAGGTCACAACATAGTTTAACAAAATACAACATAGCCGACAAGGCTATATATCAACATTATGTATACCAGAACAACTCCATGAGCCTCTACGAGTAACTAAACTGACATATGGCTGGGACAGGGCCCCGACCTACCTATATTATACATAACTCCACAAAACATAATCACTAGCTGAACAGGAAGCTTCAGTAAAGACGAAGCTTACTTACTGACGGATGAACTCAACAACTCCTACTGTGGTGGTCTAGTTAAGTCCCTATCAGAACCTGTGGCAAGAACACACAGCACCCCCTACAAAAGGGACGTCAGTACGAAATAATGTACCAAGTATGTAAATCATGATTAGCAGTGTAAAGTTGTAAGTTGTAAAGAAAGCATAATAGCAATATTAAGAGGTAAGTTGTAAATGAAAGCATAATCAACCTGGATGCCATATGAGGCGAATAACAAAACTCTGAAACTCAATACAACCTGTCTGGATAGGCCTTTACTGTATAAACTACCCTCATCTTATACTGCAAGGTATATAACACGTCATTACCCTTAGGTATACTCTAGAGTGTATGTATGGATATGCATTACAATGTGCACACCAGTTTATATATGTGTTGCGGGATGCGCAACCCAATCCATTATATGTATATGTTGTGGAACGTGCAACCCAATCCAATATATACATATATTGAAGAACATGAAACTCGATCCAATATATGTATTTGTTATGGAATGTGCAACCCAATCCAATATATGCATATGTTGAAGAACGTGTAACCCGATCCAATATATGTATTTGTTGTGGAATGTGCAACCCGATTCGATATATGTATATGTTGCAGAACGTGCAACTCAATCCAATATATGATAGTGTATGCATGATATCAAATGCCAATGAAAAATTTATCAATACTAATGGGAATCGGTGGTATGGACAACAAACTGTTATGACACTGGCTCCTTGGCCTCTTTTGAAACTCTTTGACTTTGCCTTGACACGACTCTGGTTGACTCGACGCTTAGCTCTTTAGAATACTTCATTCTGAAGACTTATGATAATATAAACCAGTAACTAACAATGATGATTATGAGAATGTGAATAATCAATGAATATTTCCTGACTAAAGATTTCAATATACAATAGGACAAAGCTTTTGGCTGTTCTTTTTGAAAAAAATAACTCTTTGGATTTCATGCTTTTGAAGGAACGGGATAGCCTTACATACCTTATCCACAAAGCTACAAGTCATTCTATAAGCCATCATATCCCTTACGAATGCTTATCTATATAACAAACAAAAGGTCGATATTCTAATCGAATCCATATTCAATAAAGAAACTCCATTTAGGCGTCTTATCGACAATTTTAAGCATATAGGTTGTTAGACCTCATAACAAGGAATACTTGGGAAATTTGATCCCACAATACTCCAAAACGTTCTTTCTTAGTTTCTCAACACCGATCATCGGTTTTCTAATCAATTCGACTTCATATCTCCAACAAAACAGCCCACAATTCATATTACAATGATTTCATAGGTTTACGAGTTTCGATTGCAAAAATCCTTCCATAATCAATTCCAAACCATCAATTAATCAAAACTATAGGTAAAGGATGTTAAATCTTACCTTTACGCAGAAAAACCCTCTTAACACACCCACCACCAAAGGTTTTAAAAATTGATTCAATACGAAGAAGATGATTCATATGATTACCACGGGAATTATCACATTAATTTTGTGTATTTCATCTTTGATTTGATCTAGGGATGATATGATATGATGGAGAGTTTATAGAGAGTTTAGGATCTGATTTTGAGGGGAACTGAACCCTAAATCAACATAACCTATATTTAAGACCGACAAAAAATTTCACGACCACAAAAGGATGGTTGGATTGACGGTCCGTCAAACATTCGATGGTCCATCAATATGGACCGTCAATCTGCCTCCTGAGATAAAAAAATCTCAGACACTTTGATGAACCACCTTGGCATTTTGACAGTCCGTCAATCTGCCTCCTGAGATCAAAAATTATCAGACAGTTTGACGGTTCACCTTGGCATTTTGACAGTCCGTCAACCTTGCCGTAAAAAATGCCCAATTTTTTATTTTGTCAAAACGTATTTCCTTTGATCCGTTTATCTTCCATACACTCTGGCACTTCCATAAACAAGCTATAAACCTTCATTACCCTTCTGTAAGGTAGTACCTCTTCTCGGGACCTCGGTATCCATCGACGACACAACAGAATGTAAACTACGGGGTTTAACATCATTCCCCCCTTAAGAACATTCATCCACGAACGTTGATAATATTCTTAGCTCTCGACGTTTCTAAAAATTTCGACAGAGTTTCCTTTGTAAACAGGACTATCCAAAACCTGTTAAACAGCCCAAACATCCCAACACCACACAGGGAAACATAATGACAAAACAATAGCAACTTGGCCTCACACGACCATCTATATATATGCAAGAATCTGAGAAGGTTATCCATAACTCACCTTAACTGTACTCTGTCGTATTCTAAGTTGTACTTGTCAAACCTTCCTCAACACTAATACCTAAACAAGACATAGGATTTAGAATTGTCGAATAGAAAAGAAACTAGAGAATCGTGTCACACGAATATCGGTATAAACCTGACGACTGAAATAAATAAGGGTATTTGGATTTCATATCTTCTTCAGCCTCCCAAGTCATCTCTTTTGTATTGTTATTCCTTCATAGCACTTTAATGGAGGCAACTTCTTTAGTTCTCAGCTTTCGAACTTGGCGATCTAGAATAGCTATGGGAGTCTCTTTGTAGGTTAAATTCTCGGTGCTCTGTACATCATCTACGGGAGTAATACAGAAGGGATCTCCAACACACTTATGCACTATCGACACATGGAACACCTGGTGAACTGCTACCAATTCTGATGGTAGTTCAAATTCATAAGCCCATCGGCCTATCCTACGGATGATCTTGTGTGGTCCAATGTATTTGGGGGCTAAGTTTTCCTTTCTTACCAAACCTCATAACTCCTTTCATTGGAGAAACCTTTGAAAATACTCAATCGCTAACTGTGAATTCCAAATTGTGGTGTCGAACATTCGAATAAGATTTTCTGTCAACTTTGGGCAGTCAGTAAGTGCTCTTGGATTAACTTTACTTTCTCCTTAGCTTCTTGGACTAAATCGAGACCTAGTAACCCGGCTTCACCCACTTCAAACCATCCAATTGGGGATCTACATTTTCATCTATACAATGCCTCATACAGGTCCATCTTGATGCTAGAATTATAGCTATTATTGTAAGCGAACTCGATAAGGGGAAAATGATCATCCCAACTACTTTTGAAATCCAATACACAAGCCCGTAACATGTCTTCGAGTGTCTGGATTATACAATAAGTCTGACCGTCAGTCTGTGATCATTCTTCCTTGCTGATTGAGTGTAAAAAGGATGTCCCACAATTTAAGAAGTCATTCAAATTTCTTAACTTTTGGGCCAAACATCCTACTTTTGTGGAAGTAGTTAGGCAGAATTGGCATACTGATGTGGTTGGAAACCCTTTCTACGCTTTTAATTCCAAACTGAAAAAGATGAAAAAGATAATGTCCACATGGAGTAGAATAACATTTGGTGATATCTTCTAGCAGCTTACTAATATTGAGGAGGTTGTGAAGGCACATGAGTATTACACTCCGTATTTTGTACGTCATTTTTATCGTGTGTTAACTAACATAAGCTTAGTAAGGTTGAGACCCTTTCACAAGGTTAACAAAGGTTTAGATGGGTGTTACGTATGTTGTGTAAGAGTTTGGGGCTAAACAAATCAAAGGAAGTAAGTTCGTTGAAATTTGGGGAGAAATAGGAAGAATTTCGGACAGAATGTTGGCACACATCATTAGAAGTATATATCTTAATATATATAAGGAATTATGGAGTCCATAACCTATCTAAATTCAAGTTCAATGAGTCTACCTTCCAATACAACAACCCATTTGTCAATCACAGTTCTGTATAAAATGTTATGTAGGTTTTAAGAAAATGTGTTTCGGCGAATGTAGAATGCAGTCGCAAACTGAGTTTACGGCACCGTATTTAGGTCGCATTTTGGACATTGTTTAGCTGTCCACTGCCTAGAGATGCGATGGACTTGTGATGTAGCATGTGGTGACTAGCGACCGCAAGTGCCACCGCAAACGCAAAGCGGTAGGGCGGTTCTAAGACTTTATAACTCGATCTAAGGCTCATTTTTCACTCCCAACACCCTAAATCACACATACCACCTTTCTAAAAGCTCCCTAAAGGTTCCTACACCATTTAAGAATAATTCTACAAGTATCCAAGGTGATTTCTCCCTCCAAGAATCAGAAATCCTCATTAGTTGGCTCGGCAAAGTTGTGAACCTCTTTGGGATTGAAGTGAAGCTTGTTGTGGAGGACTCTTTGGTTGATTAAGGTAAGTTTCTATCACCCCTATGTGTTATTTAGATTCTCTTAGCTTGGATTAAATTATTGGTTAAGATAACTTAAAAGTTATGGAGATATAGTAAGCATGGCTTTGAAGAATTAACTTTTGTAGTGTAAACTAATGTTATCTTATTGTTTGGGATTGTGGATTGAGATTGAGAGTAAATATAGGTGTTGAATCGTGTTGGGGAGGTTGTGAAGTTGAGGAAAGTAGTTATGGAAGATAGTGGTATTAATTTGAGTAAGAATCCATAGTAGAATAGCTCTAGAACTTCACGTACATAATTTATTCGACAAATTTCCTAAATGAAAACTCTTAAGAGATATGAGCTTGATATTGATACGAATCCCTCGTTTAATGTAGATAATCGTCCATAGCATGTGCAAGGCTCTGCGAAGCGTAACTAGCTTCATCGACAAGGTATGTAGGGCTTACTTTCTTCTCCTTCGGCATAATCAACATAACGATGTCAATTATGAATTGCTCCTCAATAAGAACCATATTCCTAGTTGCTAAGAAAGGATAATTGTATTCTATTCTTTGATTTATTGTTGTGCCTTATTCATTCCTCGTCGAGAGTCCTTTCCACACTCTATAATAGCGTCTTTTGGTTGGTAAGACAAGGTTTCTTGATGGTCTCTAGATTAGCTAAAATAGTATGTTTGGTCATTCTTATTGATTCATATCGGAAAAGAAATTGGTATGAAATTCGCATAAGGATATTCGGAGGTGTAACGACCTTACGTCATTCTGAAATGGGTTAGTAAGTATGATACGTTCTCTATTCGGTCTTCATACATATACATATGTTATGCATTTATACTTCCTTCAGAGGCCTATGGCGTTATATACGCAGTTATACATATATGATGCCGATGATATTGCCCACAGAGACCTATGGCGTTATATACAT
Source organism: Anisodus acutangulus (assembly GCA_029783415.1). Classification (NCBI taxonomy): domain Eukaryota; kingdom Viridiplantae; phylum Streptophyta; class Magnoliopsida; order Solanales; family Solanaceae; genus Anisodus; species Anisodus acutangulus. The sequence goes on from CM056494.1 coordinate 30,294,913, forward strand.
GATAAACTATATAGAGAATATTACCCACAGAGGCCTACGATTCTATACATGCGAATAGATCATATATTCATGTATATATATACTCATACATTGTAGATTGACCCCTTTGCGACACTTATGAGTTTTAGGTGGTATCCTTTGTTTTCTTTCATTTATTGTTGTCTTATTTCCAGTTGATATGCCCTACATATTTAGTACATTCATTTGTATTAACGACCTCTCTTGAGGCGTTGTGTTCATGCCCACAGGTACAAGTAAATAGCCAGACACACCTCTTCAGTAGGATACATGTTTCTAATGGTTGATTTTCGTGCTCCTCTTTTCTGCAATTGCTATACAGAGTCGATATCTACTATTATATATACACTTCTATTATATATTCGCTTGGGCCACCGGGTGCCGGTCACCCCCCCCCCCAAGCCTGGGTGTGATAAATTTGGTATCAGAGCATGTCTGTCCTAGGAAGTATTCATATCGTATCTAGTAGTCTTATTTATGTGTGTATTGTTCACCACACTTATAAACAGGAAGCTATGGGATATTTAGGATGGTTACTTTTATTCATGATCTAGATCGTGCTATAGAGCTAAGTCGTGAGTGTTCATCCCTAACCTTCACTTGTTTATATTCTCAGCGATGCCTATTATAACTAGATGTTAGACGGCTGCTCTAAGGTTAGATGAGACGGCGGGGGAAGGCATCTGTCGGGTCCGACCCGCCAAAATAGAGCAGCATGAGCCTCATTATAAGGTTGATTTGTAGGCTTTTGGAGCAGCACCATCACCTCCAGAAGGGTGCGGAAAGGATATGATGTACCTCCAGTTCCTCATTCGGTTGTCCCTAATCAGGATCTAGATATGCAGAGTACGGTGCAAATGTTGACTCGACTAGTGGCCTTTTAGGCCCAGTGCTAGATACTTAGTATTGCTGATAGGGCTATGAGCGTGAGAGTTCGGGACTTTATTAACCTAGACCCTCTAGTATTTATAGGGAATGATCCTAATGCGGACCTATAGGATTTTCTTAATTAGATGTAGTGGAACTTATGAGTTATACATGCCACAGATATTGAGTTAGTAGAGTTGGCTTCCTATAGGTTGCGTGATGTTGTCATGACCTGATATAAGACTTGGGAGCAGATTCGGGACCCCATGCCATACCAACAGGGTGGATGGAGTTCTCTAAGGCCTTTTTGTAGCAGTATCTACCGGTCGAGCTTCGACGAGCTAAATAGGACAGGTTCTTACACCTGGAGTAGGGTAATATGATATTTCAAGAGTACAGTTTGCAGTTCAATTTCTTAGGTAGGTACGCTCCTACGATTGTTGCTGATATGAGTGACCGGGTACATCAGTTTGTTAGTGGTTTGGGGCAACACTTGGTGAATGAGTGCACTATCTTCTTTGCACCCAAAATGGATATCTCCCATGTTTTGGCCTATGCACAGAATTTAGAGTTCGTAAGAGGCAGCAGCGAGCCAGTCAAGAGCATGATAGGGGCTAGCATAAGAGGGTACGGTCCATAGGTGATATGGGAGAGTTTTGAGGTGGATTTAGGCCTCAGTTTCCTAGACTCCAATCTTATCTGGCGGCTAGTGCACCACCACAGTTCCAGGATGAGCGTCGTGATCAGACCATTTACTCTAGTTAGAGTCAAAGTTTGCAGGCATCATACCCGCAACATAAAGGAGATTCAAACCAGATGAGGCCGTTTTTGCCTCAATGCTTTCAGTGTGGCTAGACCTATCTAGGGCAGTGTCATCAAAGATGTTACACCTTATAGTTTTGTATGTTGAAAATCATCGTATATTAATCCTCCTAGTCTTGGACATCAGGATTATCTTTGAGGTTATACGATATTTGACATGCCTATTGTTACATCCCATGTTTTCATTCAACAAATACACAACTAAGTTGAGGTTGACGAATGCACTTAAACGTGGGAAATAAGATTTGGGCAAATAAAAATGAGTTGCTTGATTACTCGATGTGCCTGCTTTACCAACTTATTTTTTTGTAATACTTGCTTTAGCTACTTCATACGTATCTTAACTACAAAGTAAGGATGAGACACGTGTTTAAAATCGAATAAGGACCAGAATATCACCTACTAAGCAAGGTTAAAAGGAAAGGTTCAAATTTTTCCCAACTTTAAAAGGGTAAATACACCCTTTATGAATCAGATTCCTATCTCTATCTCTCCCAAGTTTATCTCCACGACCAAAGCCCTTAAAATTCACCATGGAAGATTTTCCAAGTCTGGCCATTCAAAGCTCCTTCAAGCCCTAAGTGATTTTCTCTTCTTTTCAAGCTCTAGTTGGAGGAAAAAAACTAAGCATTGAAGAATCCAAATCTGGAGCTGAGCTCTTCACCAAGTAAGGTGAGTATACTGGCCTATTTCAACCTCTTTTTCTGCTGGAAAGGTGTATAAATTCATCCCATAATATTAAGAACTCGCGAAATAGTGATTGGAAATCTCTTGAGTTCAAATTGTTCTACTTGTAGTGAATTGTTTTGTGGGTTGTTTCGTGTTCTAATTAAGTTGTCTCTTTACTACTATTTCTATGGAGTTTGGAAGGATAGAGGGCTCGGATAACTTCCACATAATGGTAGGGTAGTAGGCTAATTGCTCGGCATTACGTTTTAGGTTATTTGACACTATACGATTCTCGTTTGTGCAGAATAAACTTTTAGGAGCTTCTCTTGTTGTGATTTATTGGAGGGCTTATAATCAAGGTAAGATTTTCTTCCTATTTATGTATATGATCTTGCTGAAGCTTTACGTATGTTGGTTTGTCAAGAACTGGTGAAACATCGACTAAAAGTCGTAATCTATTGTTGAATGTTGTTCTAATGGATTGTGGAGGTTGTTCTTGTATTGTTGAATAGCTGAACGTATGGTTGTTGGTTTTTTTCATTGTTGTTGTTGTTGTTGTTAATGTTGTTGATAAGTTCTGGAAATAATAAGGGGTTTAAAACTATTGTTGTTTAATCACAAACCGAGCTTGCTGATCATTGTACTATATTTTGAATTATTGGAATTGTTCTTACGTTGTTGAGGGGATGAATGGATGGGATTGGTTGTTGATATTGTTAATATTGTTGTTTGGTGCTTTTTTGAATTTTGGAAAGTGAGGTAATGTAGGGAAAGTGCTGCCTAATTTTCTGTAAGAGAGCTACTAGCTTAGAAATATGTTTTGAGTTCTTCCATGGCATTAACCATAGTTCTAATACCTTGATGTAGGTTGAACTACTACGGGCAGTATCTATTGAGTTGTTAGCAACAAAGGTATATTAAGGCTATTCTTCCTTCTTTTGGCATGATCAGAATGAAACGAACGTAAACGAATAATATCCATAATGGCTCCACTCTTAGATATGTTAGAGGTTGATGTTCTTGACTTATATATAATGATAGTGATCTTATATTATGTCTTATTAATTCTTCAAAGTAATTTATGTTGATGATGTTAGTTCCATAATATTAATCGGAGGGACAACGACCTTACGTCATTCCGATAGACTTAGAGTGTCTTAGTATCATTCCCAACAAGCTGGCATATAGGAGCAATTCGGAAGAAACTAAAGAGTTGCAAAAGAAAGTTGAAGAGCTACTTTCCAAAGTGATAGTGAAGGAAAGTCTTAGCCCATGTGTCGTGCCCGTGATACTTTTCCTGAAGAAAGATGACAGTGGAGGATGGGTATTGAATGTAGGGGCATTAACAAAATAATGGTGAAGTATCAACATCATATCCCTAGACTTGATGATATGTTGGATGAGCTATGTGGATCAAGTATGTGTGAGTAGACCTTCGAAGTGGATATCACCAATTTTGCATGTACCCCGGTGATGAGTGGAAGACGACCTTCAAAACTAAGTCTGGGCTATATGAGTGGCTTGTCATGCCATTTGGCCTCACCAATGCGCCTAGCACCTTCATGGGGTTGATGAACCATGTGTTGAAGCCTTTCATCAACAAGTTTGTCATCATTTATTTCGATGACATCATTGTCTATAGCAAGACTATTGAGGATCATGTGTGCCACTTGAGATAAGTTTTTGATGTCCAGCATGAGAGGTTGTACGCTAACCTCAAGAAGTGCTCCTTTTGTGTTGACCGGGAGGTATTCTTGGGTTTTGTAGTAAGTGTGGATGGTACGGAGGTTGATGAAGAGAAGGTTGAATTCATTAGAACTTGGACAGTGCCTAACAATGCAACCGTTGTAAGGAGTTTCCACGGGTTGGCAAGTTTCTATAGGAGATTTGTGAAGTGATTTAGCACCATTGCCACTCCCTTAACCAGATTCATCAATAAAGATGTGACTTTTGTTTGGGGATATAAGCAAGAGAAGGCCTTTCAAGAGTTGAAGGTGAAATTGAGTTCTTCTCCATTATTGCAACTGCCAGATTTTGAGAAGACATTTGAGATCGAATATGACACTTCGGGTGTTGGCATAGGTAGGGTATTGATGCAAGAGGGTAAACCGTTGGCTTACTTTAGTGAAAAGCTAAAGGGTTTTTTTTTAATTACTCAACCTATGACAAGTAATTGTATGCACTTGTGAGGGTGTTGGCTCATTGGCAACACTATCTATGGCACAAGAAATTTGTGATCCATTTGGATCATGAATCATTGAAGCATTTGAAAGGTCAATCTAAGCTTAACAAGAGGCATGCAAAATTGGTGGAATTTATTGGAACTTTCCCCTATGTGATGATCACCTACAAGAGGGGAAAAGAGAATGTTGTGGCGGATGCTCTATCTAGGAGATTTCTATTGCTAAATGTCATGACTTCTAAGATGATGGGATGCGAAATCCTAAAGGAGTTTTACTCAAATGATCCCGATTTCAAAGAGATTTGTGAGGAGTTAGCCCAAGAGAAGAGGGTTGACCAGTTCTAATTAGTTGATAGGTTCTTGTTCAAGGAGGGTAGAGTATGTGTTCCAATGAGCTCATGGAGGAAACTTTTCATGAAGAAACCACATCGTGGAGGTATGATGGGTCACTTTGGTGTGGCCCAGACGCTTGACATCCTCACTGAATGATTCTATTGGCCCAAGATAAAACATGATGTGGAAAAGGTTTGTGGACAATGTTTGGAATGCAAGCAAGCTAAATCAAAGAATCGTCCTCAAGGTTTGTATACTCCTCTTCCTACTCTAATTGATCCTTTTTCTTTGCTAAACCACCAAAGTGGTGGCAATTTATTCCATAAAAACAACTTTTTACAGAAGAAGTTTCAGAAAGCAGAAAAAATAGGAAATAAAACATGAATATCTAAAGTGGAAAATCTAGCTAGCTACTCAATCCTAACAACTATGCAAGATCTATCAACTCAAATATAAGTGCCTTGACTTGTATCCATTTTTCACACCTTTAAGTCTCATAGGTGGAATGGATCAAGCTCACATGAAGCAGTTCTTCAGGCAAAAATGAATGGAGTTGTTTTTTCTCAATACTTGTTAACATCTTGTGTCTGGCAGTATTAGGATAAGTTGTTGCTCCAGAGTATAGTCTTGTTTATTTTGTATCAGTCTGAAGTCTGCTAAGATGAAAGAGCCTTATTCTGTTAAGTTGTTATGCATGAACTGCAACATATCTTACTTCTGATCCTTCAATATGTTCTTATGTTGTCTGTGATGTACCAGCATGATCACTTGTTATAGTTAGTTCTCAACCAGCATTAACAAAGTTCTCAGCAAAATGAACCTTAGTTAATACCACACATTGTGAACAAAGTTTTTTTCAGTCTTTAAACTTCCATTTAACAAAGTGCTACTGGTTCCTCATTGAAGTTGTTGTTGTTGTTGATCTATCTAGAGTAGGATCTTACTCTAAAATTTAGAGTCAGTTGTTTTTCCATGTTGATCAGTCTTCTACCCTGTGTTGGGATGTCCTAAAAATGATTATATTCTATTGTACTTGCAAAATCAAAAACTAAGTTAGCAAAATAATTTGCAAGACAATTCCCTTCTCTCAACACATGCTCCACCATTACTTCCTTCCCCTTTCTATAGTTTTGAATGATTTTCATCACCATAACTAAACTCCAAGGAACCTCCCAAACACCATCCAAAACTTTCTTCATGGTTAGAGAATCATTCTCAATGATCACTGGAAGTAGGTGATTAGATATGCAATATTAAACTCCACCTTTGATAGCAACTGCCTCTGCCATAATATTGGTTATATCTGGAAGCCTTGTTGCTTTTGCATATATAATGTCTCATGTATCACTCCTAATACAAAAAGCAGCTGAACTTTGCCCTGGATTCCCTCTTGAAGCACCATCAGTGTTACACTTATAATAACATGCTTCTGGAGGTTTTCTAGTACACCTTGTACTTTTGTACGTTTAGATTCGTCGTATGTTAGTTGTCCTAGTCTTGGACATCAGTATTATCTTAAGGTTATACGATATTAGTCATGCCTATTGTTACATCCCGTATTTTCATTCAACATATACATGACTAAGTTGAGGTTTACGAATGCACTTAAACATGGGAAATGAGATTTGGGCAAATAAAAATGAGTTGCTTGCATACCCGACGTGCCTGCTTCACCAACTTACTTTCTGTACTACTTGCTTGAGCTACATCATACGTATCTTAACTACGAAGTAAGGATGAGACATGTGTTTAAAAATGGAATAAGGACCAGCATATCACTTACTAAGAAAGTAGGTGATGCACCTACTTTCTTAAAAGGAAATGTTCAGATTTTATCCCAACTTTAAAAGGGTAAATACACCCTTTATGAATCAGATTATTATCTCTATCTCCCCCACCCCCCACTTTATCTCCATGACCAAACCCTTAAAATTCACCATTGAAGCTCTTCCAAGGCTGGCCATTCAAATCTCCCTCAAGCCCTAAGTGATTTTCTCTTATTTTCAAGCTCTAGTTGGAGGAAAAACCTAAGAGTTGAAGAATCCAAATCTGGAGCTGAGCTCTTCACCACGTAAGGTGAGTATACTGGCCTATTTCAACCTCTTTTTCTGATGAAAATGTGGAGAAATTCATCCCATAATAGTAAGAAATCACGGAACGGTGATCGAAAGTCATGAGTTCAAATTATTCAACTTGTAGTGAACTATTTTGGAATATTTTGTGGATTGTTTCGTGTTGTAATTTAGTTGTCTCTTTTACTACTATTTCTATGGAGTTTGGAAGGATAAAGGGCATGGAGAAATTCCACATAATGGTAAGGTAATAGGCTAATCGCTCGTCGTTACGTTTCAGGTTTTTTGACACTAATATGATTCTCGTTTGTGCATAATAAACTTGTAGGAGCTTCTCTTGTTGTGATTTATTGGTGGTCTTCTAATCAAGGTAAGGTTTTTCTTCCTCTTTATGTATATGAGCTTGCTAAAGCTTTAGGTATGTTAGTTTGTCAAAAACTGGTGAAACGTCGACTAGAAGTCGTAATCTAGTGTTAAATGTTGTTCTAATAGATTGTGGAGGTTGTTCTTATACTGTTGAATGGATGAATGTGTGGTTGTTGGTTGTTTTTCTTCGTCGTCATTGTTGTTAATTATAACAACCCTTACTTCTCATCATGTTTACGACTCAGTTGAAGTCGATGAAGTTACTTGAATATGGAAGAATGAGGTTATAGTATCCAAGTGTATGTATTATGTTAAGCCTAGTTAAAGTAAATGAGATTCATAAACGAAAAAAATGTCAGACAAAGGTAACCGACCTACTAGTTTCACCTTTGTGTTTCACTAACTTTCTTAGACGTCCTACGTGTTTGAGCTACTACTTATCCATCCTACTTACTCGAGCTACTTGCTTACACGTCCTACTTGCTTAAGCTATCTTTACACGTTCTACCTACTTGACCTACTTATTTCTCATCCTACTTGTTTCACATCTTATTTATTAAATGAGGATTACACACGTGTTTAGAGAAAATCAGCAAACTTCTGGGTTAAGTATTAACAAGTAGGTGCATCACCAACTTAAAATAAGAGGTCCAAATAAAAGGGGGGGAAATGTGAGATGTGGCATATCCAATCCCAATCTTCCCAAGCCCATTTAAGGGTTGATATATATAGATATAACCCCTTGTAATTTGTCATTCAACCCTCTCTCCAAAATAATTCAGCAGTACTTCTCTCTTCTCTTTCTCTTATGTTCTCCCACCAGCAAGAACAAGCCATGGATGTTCTCTATCTTCAACTTCTTCATGTGAACTTCAAGCTCTTATGGCAGCCATGGAAACTTCCCTTTCTCATTCATAAACTCAAAGTTATCTTCTTTCTCTCTCAGAACTACAAGAAACCATGATAGATTATTCATCCTCCATAGCTTTCAAGTATTTTCTTTCTTCTTAAGCTTAAGGTAAGTGGTAATTTTCATGGGTTTGACTGGATTCTTTATGAAAAACTATACAATCTTACCTTTCCATGTTTGAACTTTGAGGGAAACCCTAAGTATCTCTTCCAACTAGCCAAAAAGAATTTGGGGTTGTTCTAGGTCTTGTATTGATGCCCTTTCCACTTTAGTTACTTAAAGAAAGCCTTAAGAGATGAATTTGAAGGGATGGAAATTAGACAGTAAGGTAAGTCCCTCCTTCTATTTCATATGTATAAGTTAGTTTAAGTTTTAGATGTGTTTTAGTTGCTACAAGTTCATGGGTCGATGGCTGAAGATATAAATGAATTGGTGGACTTGTTATGTAGTTTTGGGGTTGTTATTACTGTTATCTTAGGTATTGTACAATTAGATGTTGTTGTTGTTATTGTGAATTAAGCCAGTTGGATGTGGAAGAAATGGGGGAGATGCTGCCCGTTTGATTGTAAGATGAACTTACAGTTGATGGTTGAATGATATAGTTAAATTGCTAGTGATGTCGTATAACATGTTGGGACTAATTTCTTGGTATGTGGGGATGTTCCTACCTTGTTAAGTTGCTGGAGATTCATATAATTATAGTTATGTATCATTGATGGTGTTACAAGGATTAGAAAGGAGATAGGTTTGGATAATCTCATAGAAATGCTTGTAGAACGAGTTTGTCACTCATTAGCTAGTTGGTGTGTTCTTCATGTTGATGCTAGTCTTCTTTTTTTGGTTGTAGTTGAACTTGTGAAGGAGGTTAGTCTTCCCATCTCGGTTGGAACATCAACTTAAAGGTATGTAAGGATATTTTCTTGACTCTCCACTACGGCACGACATACGATATTTGCTTCTTATGTAAACCATGAAGTTTAGAGCTTCCAAGTGTAGTACTTCCATGTTCCAAATCTCATGAATCTCTTAAGAAAAGTTATTTTTCCTTAATCAATTATTATTCAAGTGTTTACTCCTAAGAGTCGAGTTCCAAGTTTCTTTGATTGGATTAGAATTCCCTTTAAGTATGATGATATTCCTAGCACACAAAGTGAAATGAAAGAGATGTTATATGCTTACACATGGTCGTTACTCAAGTGTATTCGTCTCAAAAAATTGTTACGAGCTGTCACAAAGAGGATAAAATTTCCCCTTATGTGGGACCATAATAGTAGCCTATAGAGTACAATTCCAAAACAGAATTTTAGAGGTGTTCTACGTATGCATTTAACAGTGTCATGTACTCCCTGTTTAGTGACGCCTCCATAATATGAGTGTTATTATATGAGGCACATCGGCTCCCTCGTGAGACTCCCAGTAGCCTAATGATGGTTAGTAAGAGTTGCTCCACTCATATGTTTAATAGCTTCTTAGATGTCCTACGAAGGTATTGCCCCGACAAGTTGAGTTTCATAAGTGTATTAGTAGCCACGTGTTTCTATCAGGGAGTAAGTATGAACTATAGTGGCACCCTTAAAAGAACTTTTGTAGTGTGATGACTATTGGTTTATAAGGTTAACAGATCCTTACATGTTTGATAGTTGTTATTGGTTATACTGACCTATAGTATAATTGAAAAGGATTTACTTGTTGACGATTGCTAGTTAATAACGAGATGAGAAACATACTTGTTAATGATGATAATAGTTTATAAGCATAGTTAAGGATGTTATAGAATGTCGTCTAACCTCCAATCTCCTCCTTACCCTCGGTATGATACCCATCAAACAACACTACAATCGATCTTCTATTGGGGCACTCACTTGCAATATGTCCCCTACCAAAACACTTGAAACATTGAATGGTAGAAGGACGAGGAAAGTTGGGTTTATTGTTACCTCCTTTAGCCTTGTCTTCAACTTTGGTCTTGTAGTCGAACTTATCTTAGGGAGTTTTAGAGTTGGTTTTGGGATTTTCCCATTTATCTTTGATCTTGCTCCATGATGAGGACGATACACTCTTAGCCTTGTAAGATTTCTCCACCTTCAAATCTGCTTCAAACTTGGTTGGTTGCATCATGAAAAGCCTCCTCAAGTGTAGTATAGGATTGAAGCCTCATTGGTTTGGAGATGTCATAATTCAAATTGGCCATAAATCGAATAATTGTGTACTTCAAGTGCTCTTTGATTTTAAATTTCAACCTCAATTCTCGAATTCATCAACGTATTCTTCAACACTTTTGCTACCTTGCCTCAACATATACACCCTCTTGGGAACATTTTGATAATAATTAGGTGTCACATATCTTTCTTCCATGAGCTCAATCAACTCTTTCCAAGTCGGAATATCAATTATGTATTGTTGAGCTCGCTCCCGCTTTTTAGATTCCCACCAAGTAGACGCATATCCCTCAAATTATGTGAGGACATATTTTTCTTTTAATGCATCCAAAATATTGTTGGTATGGAAGATCCTCTCACTTTGCAATTTCCACTCTAGGAACTCCTCCGGATCACTCCCACCCTTGAACTTGGGAAGTTGCACCTTTATGGTATGTAGGTTGCGATCTTGGTCACCTCGTTCCTTCCTACCTTGCCATCTTTCCAGGTCATTATGACCTTGCCACCTATCCCGATCTTCAAAGGGTCTACCTCTACTTCCTCGCCCACCTCGTTCCCTATTAGCATCATTTTCGTATCTTCCTCCAAATCGGGATTCCTCCCAGCATCTTTCATTCTCCTTAACTCCTTCTTCAAAAGGGGGATTTTGGTAATGGTATGAAAATGATTTCGAGGTGAATTTTGTAGTGTTGGTGTATATTGGTTCATTTGGGGATTGTTGGGTTGGGTGGCTCTATGTTGGTTCATTTAGGGATGGTTAGGTTGGGTAGCACTCGGGGCCATTTGTGGTTGTGGTTCATCTTGATGGGGTGGATAGAATTGTGGTTGGGTATGGGAGTTAGTTCATCCCACATAATCCGAGGCGTTAACATTTTGGTGAGTGGAGGGTGGAATTGAGGTTGAAGGGATATTGCTAGTATGGGGATGGTACAACGCTTGGAATTGCCCCGGGGTTATAGTAGGTGAAGTGTTGGGGTTTCGACTTAATTCATTATCAACAGTTGCATCTCCACCAATCGATTTGGGAGTGCCCAACCTACTTGTTTGCTCAATACTAGCCAACTTAGTACCCATCATTTCCATTTTTGTCCTCAAAACATTCATCTCTGTGCCTAGCCTCACCAATTCTCTAGCTATGAAAGTCATTGGCTCCTCCCTTTCTTGGGATTATCCTCCGGTAGTCGACATGGTACCTATAAAATTCAACAAACACGTTAGAAGTAAAAGTATTTCACGTCGCTCATGTTTTCGCTCAAGTCTTACCTCACTCTAGTGTTCATCCAGTGTTGGTGATGAACCTCTAATCCAATCAATCTCATACGTATGTTAAGCCTTGTGGAAGAATGAATTCTTTTTTAGTACAAGAAGGGATGACTCAAAATCTAGCAGACGGAATCAAGAACGTTCAACGAAATTAAAGGAAAAAAGAACAAAAGAAGTGGGATGAAAAAGAAGTGAAACTCATTAATTAATTAGCAAACAAGTAGGATTAATTACTTATTATTAATTAATTAGAAGGATTAAAGAAATGAAATTAGGAGAAGAAATCAAATGGGGTGAAGTTTGACTTGAAAATTGCACTTGGCAGTTTTTGAGCCTTAAGGATGCTATAGCACCACTAAGGCGCTGGACAAATTGAGATGGCAAAAAATGACCACTCTGAAGTTGAGTCTCAGACACGTCAAGGTCGCGTAGGCCTACATGGGTGACATCTGACACGTCCGATTGACATGGGCAACTTTCTTGAATTTCTTTTGTTTTCCTTTTATTTTTGTCCAATTTCGTTCCTCTTGTTTAATTGGGTCCACCCAACCTAGTAATTTTCCCTTTTAGCCCAATAAACAATCTTTAGACTTGTGCCCAAATTAATTTGGATCAAACACACCTTTTTGGGGTCTTCTACCTCATGAAGATATGAAGAAGCTCAAGAACATGAAAAACACTCAAATTTAATTATGCCCGAATCATCCGAATTAACTCAAATTTTAAATCTAGCTCCCTATCAACTAGGAGAACACAACCCACTAACTCTTGAAACCAAAATCACATTCTTCCACCAAAACTCATCTTTAAGTTTCAAACCTTGAAGGTCCTTTAATGGTAGAATGCTCAAATCATCTCCAAATTATATGAAATTTGAAATTTAGGCTCAACTAACACTAGGGAATAAGAATCTAGTGTCAAAATAACGAAATTATCACAAATTTGTTTTGGGATTTTTGGTGATTTCGATGGGGCGGTTTTAATTTTCTAGAACAAAGGATGAAGAATTGATAGACAATTTTTCTATCAAGCTCTTGATACCAAATGATAGAAACCTAATTGGAAACTCTAAGAAACTCAAAACAAACAAACAAGGATAGAATTGAATTGAAATTACAAGGAAAGAAATATAGAAGTGAGACACAATTAATTGAAATTAAAGGCAATCAAGGGCATGTTAAACTCAAGACCTCCTTCAATTGAATAAACTAAAACACCTACACTATGGGAGATTTCCACAAGTGAACAAGTTCGTGTGAGAAATCATGAAAAGGGTTCTTCAACAACAAAGAAGTTACACTCTAAAATTAAATTACCACTAATTATATGCCTAAGTATAATTTTAGAAAAATATCAATTATCATCCAAAATCAAGCTAACCATCAAATGAAACTAAGGCAAGTATTTATAGTTTATGTCTATTACAACAAAGACCAAAAGTGACCATTGCACAAATATCCCACATGGGCTCTTCTTCACTTGAATTGCAATCCTAACCACTTTGCGAAGTGACCTTTTCTTGTGTCTTCCTCTTCAAGATCCTCCCAAGCTATCATCCAAACATTGTACACTCGTGAGATCTTCTCTTCAAGTTCTTCCAGCACTCCTCTTCATGAACATGGATTGTAGTTCTTGGATCTCCCTTGCTTGGCCACGAGTGAATGGTCTTGAGCCCGCTCGGGTCATATTAACTGAATTTCAAGATGATAAATCTGCTCATTAGGATTTCATTGGTATCGGCTATTGGTGAGCCCCATTTCACTCGTGGTGTCAGTTTAATTATTTTCATGTCATGTTTTACAGTAAAGGTATGCCAGAGCCTTGTCTTGGTAAAATAATTTTGCAGTCAGAATCACATTTCAGAGGTTTCATAGACTAGACTAGTTTAGCATATCATATCAAATATCCAGTATTCAGACTTATTATGTTTTCAGATTATTCTGCAATCATATATTCAACCTATATTTTCATTATGATGTTTTACATGTTTTAAATCATTATTGTTGCATGTTTTAAATCATTATTGTAGCACCTGTGTCCATCCACCATTCCATGGGATTCTCAACAAGGTTTGCTTCAAGCACCACCGCTGAGAACTCCTCAATCATGTCATTCAGAAGCTTGTCTTTGACGACGTTAGCCTGTGACTTGCCCTTAGCCTTGGCCTTCTCTTGTTGCTCGGTCTTGAGCTTGTAGCAGTCCTTGATTATGTGACCAGGTTTCTCACAGTGGTGACAGTTTCCTTTGAACTTCTCCGCCACTTGGGTCTTGCCGTCTTTCTGGAACTTGCGCTTCTTTCTTGGGTTCCCTTTGGCCTCAGCCAGATTTTTCTTTGCCTCAGAGGGTTGTTTACCCTAGGCAAGGCCTTCTTATTATCGTTCTGAATCTGGAGTTTGATAATAAGGTCTTCAAAGGTCATTTCATTTGTTTTGAGTTTTAAGTAACTCATTCCACGAGGGAGGTAACTTTTCAATCAGCGATGCAACCAAAAACTGCTCATTTGGTTTCATACCTTCCAAATCCAGGTGATGTAGAATCATTTGGAATTTCTGGACTTGGGACATCACTGTTTTACTATCCACCATTTGAAATTTCAGGAATTTCCCAACGATGAATTTCTTAGTACCTGCATCTTGTGTGTTGTACTTGTTTTGCAGGTTCTTCCATAGCTCTTTGGCGGTGCTAACGGTGCAATACACCATGTAGAGAGGGTCTGACAAGAAGTTCAAGATATAGTTCTTACACATGAAATCACTATGACTCCATGCATCAAGAAACATCTTCATGCCATTAATGACATGGATACCTTGGCCCCCTTCAGCCGTTTCAGTAGGCGAAGGGTCCATTTCATCTCCAGCTTGTGGAGGATCTTCTGTTAGGAAATGAGGCATTCCCATAACAGTCAGATAAAATAGCATCTTCTGTTGCCATCTCTTGAAATTGGAGCCCATGAACTTTTCTAGGCGTTCATTTTGAAATCCAGCGGGTGGAGGAACTGGAGTGTTCCCTTGAGCAGCAGAAAAGACGTTGGTTGAGCCTTGAGCAGCAGAAAAGGCATTGGTTGAGCCTTGAGCAACCGAAAAGGCATTTGGTGTGCCTTGAGCAGTTGGGAAGGCAGATGGGTTGCCTTGAGTAGTAGCAGCAACAGAATCATAAACGAGTTGTTCTCTTCCAGTCATCTTTCTAGGTACTTATCTTGTCTTAAAATTGTGGGATACAACAATTGCAGGGAACGGGAAGTAAATAAATATTACAATTTCTAGAAAGGATAAACTAAAGATTACAATAAAACTGGAAATCAAGAATAGAACAAACTCCTTGTATGATTTGCTGAGTCGGATGATGACACTCTGTCGTTAAGACAAGATTGCCCCGTATATCTCCTTTTATGTTGTTGGGCAATAGTCTCCCAAGATACAACAGCAACTTAATAATTGAGCAAAGGAAACTCAAGTGTTATTCTTGAAGAACTTTGAGTGTAGTAGACTTGCTAGAGAGGAAGAAGATGAAATCAGAAATTCTGTAGATATTTCTAAGTGTAGTGTAGTCTTCAACAATTGAGCCAAAGGCCTCAATTTATAGTGTAGTGAGATGTCCCTTCAACTAGCCAACTAATGGCCTTCAATAGCCATGTAATGACACTTATTGAGAGGGGTTACATTTAGCCAAATAATGGCTGAATTCATGTGCCAAGTAATCGAGATTTAATGCTCCAAAACCAGCCCAAAGGTCAGAACTTTCCAACTTTCCGTCGCAGCATTCTGCCTCCGAAGCGCTGCGGCTCTGTGAATTAGCGCCACGGCGCCGCGACTCCAGTGACTCGCCAACCAATTAGCGCCGCAGCTCCGACGGTGTGGCACCGCGGCCCTTCACGGCTCCGCGGCGATTTCCGACTCGTTTCATCTTACACTTCTTCCTTCGTTTACCAACGTGGAATACTTTGTCATTTGGCCAATAACCGTCCATCATTCTATGTCTCAAACGTATTACATACATACCAATATTTCTTTCACTAATGAAATTTGCGATACTTGGCACTACAAGTGCACATGTGTGGAAACGACGTTTCCGACGTGCGGGGTCCCAATTGTTTGAGTCAAAGAGTAATGGGATATACTTAATTTCACATTAATAAATTTTCAACAGCTTAATGTATGCGTAGTAAAAAATTTCGTTCTCTATCTCTATTGTCATATTTGATTTAGTGCTCTTTGACATGAAAAAAGAACTGATAAAATGATCTTAAATAGGGTCATATCTGAAGAAATTATCCTTGGTACTCGCGTGTTCTGTATGCGTATGAATATTTGTATAAATGACACATTTTAAGTAGAGATCAAGTGTTCAAATGGTTGTAGATTAAGTTTAGGTGGTTAAATGGAATATTGGGACAAAGTTTAGGTGGTTAAATGGAATATTGGGACAAATTAAAAGGGCTGTCTATGTATTTTGCCTCGACTTAAACACTACTATGGTTTCAAATCTATCCTTGCAATCCCTCCCTTCGCCCTCCCCCACCAAATCCTAACCCCAACAGTAAAAACTCTCTCCTTAGTACTTATATATAGTGATTATTAATTTACTCTAATTTTCCCTCACTCCCCCCCCCCCCCCCATAAAGTTCCTAATCTTAATTATTTTTTCATTCACTCACACACACAAAACTATTTTCAAGAAGAAAAACAGACTCAAAAGCTCATCTAGCTACACACAGATTGGCATTCAAAAGCTACATTGGATGAAATTAGGTAATGAGACGAAATTTGTATAACTTGTTTTTTGATTGATTGTGATAATTCTTGAAATTCGGTGAACTTTAAATTTTTCAACCTCTGATGTTATTTTGATCTTGCTCCTCATTTAACTTTCATAATTTTTAATTATTGTTAATTATAAATGACAATTATGGTTGTGATGGAGGGAGATAAGTCTAGTTTCCTTATCTATTAACAAACTCCTGTTAAGATCAATTTTCTAGCTATATGATATGAAAAGAACATGTGGTTATCTTATACAAGAACGTGTTACGTGTAAGTAATACTTATATAAATTTTCATTATTAGTAAAACCCAGGGATTCTCAAATCTCGTTGTTTAGTAGTAATCAGTGCTACTTGATCGTAATAAAATTTCGTAAATCAATGATTTATTTGATTTGAATTAGGTTCTATGAGTTGAAGTACGGGTGAATGGATAATTTTTCCTTTTAGAATGATTTAATTTTTTCATATACGAGTAAGATTTAGATAATAATTGCGAATGACTTTTTACTTATATTTAGTTCGTCAACTCTAAATGTTAAATATTAATTATTGCTATGAATATAATTTTTTCGTATCTCATGTATAAATGATACAATTTTGGTTTGGATTGTGTTTGATCATAAGTTGAAGAACAAAGGAGTATATATATTTTAAATTTACAATGATTTTATTTTATCGTAAACGAGCAAGTTTAAATTATAATTACAAATAGACTAGCCGCTTATATGTTAAAGTGATTAATTTTGTTGTGTACAAGTGAGATTACGATAACAATAGTATATTTCATATTAAAATATATACAGTGATTGTTACTAATTTCATTTATGGAATTTACAGCATTTGTCGCGTTATGAAAACTACTCCTACTTTAAGGAACTTTAAGATCATCATTTATTTATTTAAAGAGGAAATCAAACCTTATAACTGTGAGAAAATTATCATCTTAAATTGAACTTGTATAGATAAACATAACATAAATGTTTCAATATCATAATAATCTACAATAGACAACTAATACAAATTTGTCTTCTCATGAGATATTTTACCTTAATGTTATGTACATAAGAACAAAAGCCAAAAGATATTAATACTACAAATAATTTTTTTCATGTGTAGATTAAACTATTATTGAAATACCCTTAAACTGTGTGAAATTTAACAATACCCCTCCGTTAATATTTGAGCAAAAAATATTCTTGCCATTAATAGTTTTGTCAAAAGATGTCCTCGTTATTACTTAATTGAGCCAAAAATGTTTTTTTTTCTAATAAAAATATTATTTCTAAAGAACAATTTTTTTATTTTTTTTGTTTTATTGTTACACCCTAACCTTGGGATGTGGCCAACACCTGGTACCTTACGACCCAAATGTAGCACATCTCATCCGTTCTCTGGATATGGCCGACAAGGCCTTTAATCAATAACCGTAAGGTGACATGACACAACATCCTGCAGGCAGAATGACCCAACAACATATATATGCATACTAGGGCCGACAAGGCCATCAACAGTGTAACAAAACCATCTGAAAGGCTAGCAAGGTCATACACGGAGGACTACTGTCTACAAGCCCCTATAGAGTACATGAACATCATCAGGCCGGGACAGAGCCCCGCCTTACCCATAAGTAAATATATCGTTCTATACCTACTCAAACTAGCACCTCTGAAATAAGTGGAGAGCTCTGACACCACCGCTGAGCTGAGATACACTGAAGGTGGGCGTTGCTCCGTCCATCTGAATATGTTGGCATGAAATGCTGTTCCCCAACAAAGGATGTATGTACGAAAGAATGTACTGAATATGTAAGGCAGATAAGTATATGTAAGAACAATAACAGGAGTAATAGGAAGTAAAGAGACAACCTGGACCTCGGGAAGCCACTGTGAGCATATGCAATGTATATATATATAGCCACACTTTGGGGCAATGTCACTATCATATCGTACCTTGGCCTTAATAGGGCTCGATGTTATCGTACCCGGCCTTAATAGGACTCAGTGTTATCGTACCCAGTCTTAATAGGATTTGGTGTTATCATATCGGTCTTAATAGGACGTGGTATTATCGTACCCAACCACAGTGGTGTGCACATATAAGTGTCATACCCGACCGACTATAGCGTGACTCAGTGTCATAAAATAGATACATATATCAATAATGCATGAATGACATAAAAAACCAATAGGAACATGACGGGGTGACATAAGGTCGGTAATCTTTCGTCAACCGTTACAGAACTTCATTTACAGCAAGCGTTGCAATCCATCATGAACTCAGAACCAATAGTATAACAGAGATTATCAAGACGAGTGATAAATAGTCCAGACAAGGAAACAAAATCAAATAAACTCAATAGAGGGCAGATAACACTTTTTGACAAGGGACATATGAAGATCATAAGACCAATTTCAAGAGTAACAAATACATAATGTCAATAATCAAGAGAAACCATATTTGTATTTTCAAGAATAGGATAACGTTTAACTTTGGATCATGCCAACAATATAAGAAAGAAGGTAAGCATTACATACCTCTGTTGTCTGGCCAACGACAGCTCACACGTCCTTGTACGTTCCACAAATGATAATATACACAATAGAGATGATTCGAATGAAATCGGGATTGCTAATCTAGGAGTCGATTCATTACGATCATTCATCGAATACTTAACGCGCACCCAACTTCTTGTTCTTCCAACAATGGCAACTCAAAACCCAAATCACATCTCTAACTCTTTCTAGCTTCTTTTTCTTACTTATTAATCATTCATCAAGACTCCAAACTTATGTCAAAATTGAATTTACTCAAATCAATTCATCATAAAATAACAACAACAATAACCATTTCTACATATTTTCTAGTCACATTTTCTTTTAGCTCATATTGTGATTATCAACCTTCAACACCAATACTTAACCAAGCATAGCAGCACCATACATAACATATCTAAGTTACTTTCCATGGATTCCAACTACAACAAGTTATGATTATTGGTTTAAGACAGCCCAAACAACAAGACAACTACATCTCCTCTTTATTTCATGTTCTAGTTCATGATTCTTCATCCAAACAACTCATCTAGCATGAAATTAACCTCAAGTACAATTAAGAGGGTGTTATGCTTACCTCAACTAAAGAAACAACTCAAAATTCAAGTTTAGCTTTGCTCTCATCCACCCTTGTTCACTTTACAACACCTTAGAAGTGTCATCTCCCATCTAAGCTAGCTTTTGGTGTGGTGACATGATGGATTAACTTAGTAATCACCCTTAGACCTTAGGAGAATGTCTATAGAGGATTTACGAGTGTTAGGGATCGTTCTAGGTCAAAATATGAGTTAAATGGGTGAGTCACCGCTTAAATAAGCTAAGATGGTCGGCCATCGCCTCTGACATGCGATGGCATTTGCGGCACATATGCCATATGCGACCGCAGATCCAAGGGCATATTAGGGCAGTGAGCTGACCCTGTTTCCTTGGCTCATCTGCACCCCTGTCCGCGAGGCGGACCTCATCCGCGATGCAAAACACTTAGTGTATCGCGCTGACTTCGTCGAACTTCGTCGATGAGTGGTTCCCTCAATCTCAATGACCTCCAAACATTTGTATACCTTCTTAACGCACCGTCTAAGTCGTAGGGGACCCTTGAAAAGGATCTCAAGTAACCGGAGTTCAAGTTGATAGATATCGTTCCACGCGTCTGCGAAAGCATAGGGTGTAACATTTATAATCCCTTTAACCAATAAAAAGTGGGAAGTAATCTTTTTTTCTTCTTAATTTCATTTTATCTATTAAAACAGAATAACCATATGTACTTTTTTTACCTAATAATATAGGTCATATATATAAGATTGTAGTAACCCGTCATTTATTTTTATTTAGATAATGATAAATATTTTATTTTTATTTCTTAATCTTTTCCAAATTGAAGTAGAATAACTATTTGCTAATATAATCCTTGATTCTATAATTGCGTATGATAATTTGTCAAAGATAATGAATTTCTTTTTTCACCAAAAAATGACTCGGTCAAAATTCTATAATTGAGTACAATAATTTGTCAAAGATTATAATTTTTTTTCGCCAAAAAATGACTCGGTCAAAATTCTTACATTTATTAGCTACATGTAGTTTGTCTTTTCATTACTCCAACATCTCAAAAATGTTAACTAAAAAAAATTCCATAAGATAAACGAGAAAAACTACTTAAAAAATATTTTGTCCGAACAATTAAGCGAATTGAGGAAACTAGGTCTTAAATATTAAGGTAAAATACACTGTTATAGCCACATATGTTTTTTGTTGAAAATTCAAATCAAATTTGTCCCGTCACCATAAAGTAAATGGATTAAATCTCTTCGGTGGAGTATTTTTTTGTATTTAGCTTAAGGTTTTTTCTAATATATTTTATATTTGGGGTTTTGGCAAGGACCGTGGTGGGTGGGGAGAAAATGGAATTGCGCGGTGAATGCAGTTTCATATCGTTAATGGTTTTTGGAGTTTCACACATTTTTTTTATTTTTTTATAAAAAAATGTGGACACATGTAACGGCGGAGCCCACAATCGTCCCAGGAATCCCAATCCATAGATAGAGAAGTCGAAAAATCATCATAAAAAGAGGGGAGAGGGGAAAAGAACGACGTCGTAAAGATGGATATAATCATTTTACACGACACATAAATGAATCCTATATGTAGTGGCATGAGGAAAGGGGGAAAAGAACGACGTCGTAAAGATGGATATAATCATCCTACACGACACATAAATGAATCTATATGTAGTGGCATAGCATATTCAGGTTTCCCCTTTCGTGGCGTCGCAAAATCGACTACAAAAACAAACATATATCTGTGTGTGAGCGTAAATATACAAATTTCATGCAGATGGAGATTGAGGTCTGAGAGGAGTGGTTTTTTTTCTTGTTTTCTTTTTTGGTGTGGTGTGGGGGCAATTCTGAATTGTCTCCTCCACCGAGTTTTACGTTCCCATTTCTTCTTCTTTGACATTAATACAACCAGATTATAGATATACGACAACACATATACATACAGATTCTCTCTCTAGAATTTCCATGTAGTCCATACCAGTCATATTTTCAAAAACCCTAGGCTCTGATATATAATTTGGTTGTTTGTTATGGGTTCTTGTGGAGGTACAAGTCCTGTTAGAATGGAGCAACGTTGGAACTTGTCTACCCCTGATCCTACATCAATTACCGAGGACCGTTGGCTTGTTGCTGAAGAAACTATTCAACAAGTGGTGAATTGTATCCACCCAACTCTTGACACTGAGGAAAAGAGAAAGGATGTCATTGATTACGTGCAAACACTCATTAGACATTCCCTTGGTTGTGAGGTTACTTTCCTTTTTCATCATCATTTTACATCTCTATTCACTTGTCTTGCTCAATTCAGTTTCACTCATTTCTTATTTAATGCTACTTGTGATGCTTAGATTTCTATGGATGTCTTATTTTTAAACAAACATGCCTTATCTATACTGTTCCGCTGACATAGATAATGTTTGGCTTCTTTTACTAATCTATGATGGTATCCATGCGAAGAAAGGGGAAACTAAAAGAGAATAAAAGTGATTTTGGCCTTTTTAGCATCATTGCGATAGAGAATTACTACAATCTTGGTATATTAAAAAGGGCAGCTCAGTGCACTAAGCGTCCGAGAAAGGGACGGACATCAAGGGTATATTGTACGCAACCTTATCCTGCATTTTTGGAAGAATCCTTGTATAATGTAGCATAAAATTAGAAGCCTGCGCTAAGCTAGAAAAAAATTAGTTACTACAATCTTGGTAGTATTCAGCCACTAACTTGCTTTTGGCAGTTTTACTTTTTTACCAAAAATATATCTGTTGATCCGTAAACCAATAAAAGAGAAAGAAGAATGGTCTATCTAATGCATTTTAAATTTTACTAATAGAAGTATAACTGCCTTTTCAGCTAAGAGCATGGGGTCGTGATCCAACTGCATCAAGATTAAACTTTTGATGGTTCACCTAGAAAATAGTAGAAATATCTAGCAGCAAGCCAGTTTCCTACTAATGAGGCTCCTTTTCGAACTAGTTGATGTTTCTTTTTCTGTCAAGTCATTACTAGCACCTTTAAGATGATTCTATTTGTACCTCTGGATCAGTTCCGGTTTATTTGATGTTCATGGTCATACTTTATTTTTTCATGTTTGTGTTTGTACATATCCTACCACAGTTTTAGCCTAATCCAAGTGCTATGGCTCATAGATATCCTACTACGGATTTAGGCTGATCCAAGTGCTATAGGTTGCTTAATATAAGTCATAATGGATTTGTTCCTTACAACAGTTTTAAGAAATGCTCTTTGTTAGAATATTCAAGTCATTTCCAGATTTTGGACTTCAAAAATCTCTAAAAGAATGTTATGGTGTCATTTTCTACGGTTCGGTATTGGAGAATAAATAGTATGTTGATAGTTTGACACTAGTATGGTTGCGGATGGACTTCTCCTCTAACCTGATGTGTTTGGACTACTTGTTTAATGGCCTCTATAAGGATTTTTTGATTTAACGTGGTACTGCAAGGGTCTTTTAGAAGATTAAGGTTTGAACTATAAATAAGCGCTCCTCAAACCTGACATGTACTTCATCATTTCTGAATTATAAGAAGTATTTAATTAGTAGCTATCAATGGCTTTACATAGTTGTTCTAGCATGCATTTACATATCTATAACACATTATAATTTAATTTAAATTTTGTAGGAATATGTAATGGAAATTATAGTTGAGACAAACAAATAAATTAACGAGGCTTGTAGCTTGTGATCTGAATTTTCCTGAAACAATTGTTAAAGTGTTGTCACTTCAAATTAGGTCCTGTTTTTCTGATATTGGTTAAATATTGCTGATCTTGCTGTTTTTTTTACTTAAACAAAGAATTAAAACTTTTTTCCGACTGACGATCTTTGAACTGAAATTAGTTGATAGGAAAAATTGCTTTTCTTTTTTCGTAACTGAATAATGCTGAGGTGGATTGCTTGTTGTACAGGTTTTCCCATACGGATCTGTACCATTGAAGACCTACCTTCCTGATGGTGACATCGATTTGACAGCGCTTAGCAGTAATTATAGTGAGGAGACATTGGCCCGTGATGTTCTTGCTGTTCTGCAGGAAGAAGAAAATAGGGAAAATGCTGAGTTTGATGTCAAGGATACCCAATTTATTGATGCTGAGGTTTTTTTCTGACCCTTTATATGGAAGTGTTCTCTTTCCTAGATTCTATGAAACAAGTTGAATGAGTGAAGTTCTTCGCAGCTCTCTGCAGCTTTTAGTTGTTTTAGCAAATTTTTGTCTCAATATGCTGCTACTCAAGTAAGCTTGATATTTGATTATAGTATAGGCATAGTGTTCAGCATTCTTAATTTATTAGGGGGTTTCATTTTGATTTTAGTTTCTTGATAGTTCTGCTTTAGCATTTTGTAAGTGTGTCTCGAAGAATCTATTAATAGTGTCTAATAGTTGAGTAGTTTTATCACTTAAATTGATCTTTTGATCCTTTTATTATTGAGAAATTTGGATTGTTGGTGGCAGGTAAAGCTTGTGAAATGCCTTGTACAGAATACTGTGATTGACATATCCTTTAATCAGCTCGGAGGACTCTGTTCCCTTTGTTTCCTTGAGCAGGTAAAATTCAGGATTCACATAATCTTGTCGGAATTTGTGTGACAGTTCAATTGTGTTCTAATTTTGTTGTGCTGACACTTTTGAAAGGATGGTGCAAGGATCTTTTTTATGGAGGAATGTGAAATAGTTCTATAAGCCTCTATGATGCAGACTAAACCCTATTCTGGGTTTAGTTATTGATTCCCTGGTGCAGTTCACTGTTCAATGAAGTAGGATAATGAGTTGTTGGACCTTTTGTCTCTATTTCCTGACCATGTCCCTACATCACGGACAATGTTAATTTCAAGTGTTAGTAAAATTGCTAGTTTTATATGTATGCTGGTGACTGTTCTCATCTACTGTTAACCTCCTCTCTGTATTGTGCTTACCTATCTTTCTTTCCAGTTTGTGTTCTAAAAAGAAAATACTCTTTAATCTTGTGGTATGTCATGTGGAAAGTTGAAATTAAAGAGTTACTAAAAAAGGAAAGAGGCAAACATTTTGAAACAGACCAAAAAGGAAAGTAAGACAAACATTTTGAAACGGAGGTAGTAGTAAATATCATAAATTTAATCTGTCCCCTTGTTGTTGGGTCAGTTTGTAGACTCAAAACTCTGTGGAGTATATGCTTTATCTTCCTTTTACTTCCAGTGCAAGTTTGGACAGCCAGATGTCATAAATACATTCGTATTATTCTGTTTAATGTCAGATGTGGTTATAAGCAGCTGATCCTTTATTCTTCTTGACTTGTTTGTTTCTTGAGCACAGATAGACCGTCTTGTTGGTAAAAATCATCTTTTCAAACGTAGCATTATTTTGGCAAAGGCTTGGTGCTATTATGAAAGCCGTATTCTTGGTGCACACCATGGGCTGATTTCAACATATGCTTTGGAAATTCTGGTCTTATATATATTTCATATGTACCACTCATCATTAAGTGGTCCCTTAGCTGTAAGTGCTTGCTTCATGCTTGTCAGCTTTCGACATTATCCTTTGGTGTGCAACTGTGCATGCATGATCTTATTCATAGTCCTTTTCTTGCTTGGTTTTAGGTTCTCTACATATTTTTGGATTACTATAGCAAATTTGATTGGGACATCTATTGTGTCAGTTTGAATGGTCCAGTTCGCAAAGCATCCCTTCCTGACATAGTGGGTAAGGAGTGCATTTTTTTTTCCTTCTTTATAAGGCTTGCACTATTTCTAACATGTTTAAGACCCTCGGCGAATTTTGACTACATGCATGAGCTTACAAAATGTCTTTTTCTTTTTATGGTTCAGTTGCTGGAAGAATTTGATATATCCTTCTTTAATGCTTTATTTATGATTCTCTTCTCTCTCTGCAGTTGAGATGCCAGATAATGCAAGGAACAATGTGTTGCTTAGCGAGGAGTTCTTGAGAAACTGTATGGAAATGTTCTCAGTTCCATCCAGAGACGCTGAGATGAACACACGAGCTTTTCAACAAAAGCATCTAAATATAATTGACCCCTTGAAAGAAAATAACAACCTTGGGCGCAGTGTCCATAGAGGTAAAACTTGAATCATTACTTTCTACTTTAGTACTTTAGAAGATATTTACTTGGGATTACCCAGTTCCCCCTTCACCTTTTCATGTACTTTGTGAGAATTTTGTAAAGAATTTGAAGAATCTTATAATCTGGTTCTGTGGTTTTGGTCATTGGGTTTAAAAGAAATCCTTTTCTGGATTATTTGTAAGAGTGTTCCTATCTTTCTTTGCATTCTGATTTCTTACCAGAACAGAATTACTAAAGTTAACTGTTGATTCTATTCAAGAACATCAAGTGATCAATACATTCATTGAACTACTGGCAAAAGATTTACTTGTTACCTCTTCCTAGATCCCTGATTAACAATTACTTATAGTGATGAGACCTTTTCATTTATAGCAAATACCTTGTGAGTGACCACACGTTTCTGCTTAAATGACTAGTACCAACCATCTCTAACTGGAGGCCAGTATTTGAGCATATAAAATATCTATCACCATCACCTGCATAGGAACGGATGAAGTCATTTGCGAGTAAGCATTTGTGTATGATTTGTACTAGCTATGTTAGATCTAAGAGAATGTTTTTGGTGTTTTGTGTTGGTAATATTGGTGGATTTGTTTCCTTCTTTTTATTCCTCACGTCTTGATTATTACTTTGTTTGCCTGTAGGTAATTTCCATCGAATTCGTAGGGCTTTTAAGTATGGGGCCCGCAATCTTGGGCGCATTCTTTTGTCACCATCTGATAAAGTTGGCTATGAGATAAAGAAGTTCTTTGGAAACACCCTTGAGAGGCATGGATGTAAACATTTGGCTTATTTACAGAATTCTGGCGCGAATTTTGCTGATGAAGGCGTATTTTCTTCATTGTTCCCTGCTGAATTTTATTCTGAGGATGCTATTCTACTCAAATTACCAGAGGGTGATTTGGAGAATGATAATGTGGAAATGGTTTATAAATATTCACCAAGATCTGCATTGGAGAGTAACTTGATGAATGGAGCTTTTTCATGTATGGTGTCAGAAAATGGCTATGGGCAAGCAGTGTCAGGACTTCGTCCATCTGGTGATGCAAATGATCTTGCAGCTTCTAGTTCTGTGAATCTGAATGTTGCAAATGGCACATCCGAGTGTTCAGGTACAGTAAATAACATCAGTTCTCCTTCTGGGAATACCACTCCTCATTGTGACTTCAGTGAACCATGTGCTCCTGGAACTTTGTGCCACGACCTATTTGATTGTATTGATGAGAGGTTGGGCTCTGATCTGTGGGTAGAAACCAGAGATAACCCTCTGGAGAGCAGCTGCATATACCAATCAGGTACAGAGTATAGCGAGGGCATCTGGTCTGCCGGTTCAGCAATCTCGAGTCCAAAGACCAGTATTTTAGAAAGTTTATCCCTTGATATACGTGAAAGGGACTCTGCTAGCTTGGCTGGAGATGTGGAAGCTATCAATCCTTTAGTGGACCTAACTGGAGACTATGATAGCCATATACGCAGTTTGCTTTATGGACAATGTTACCATGGGTTTTCTTTGTCACCTGCTGCACTGTCTAATTATCCATCGTCACCATCTTGGTATCGAAGTGAGAACTTCTGGGATACTGTCCAACAGTCAATGCTGAGACATCAACCGTTCTCTCAAATGACTCTGAATAATACGCTTGTGTCCCCAACTGTTCAACTTTCTTGCTACTCTCTAACAGCTATGTTAGGTTCCAAAGTGAAAGAATCAGCACAAGGAACTGGCACTTACTCTCTGGATACGGTATATGTTTCCTCCTTTGTCTGCAGGCTTCTCTTTCCTCAGTTTCCACTTATTTCAGTTTCTCTAAGTATATCAAAGTCTTCCATTTCTAAAGTTCAGGGCCTTTTAATTTGATCCACTTCTCGTTTTCCTTGTAGGAGTTTTGATTTAAATATGCAAGGCTCTTATTTTTTGTCAATAATTTTTATGAAGCTCCATTTGTAATGATTTTATTTGGATGTCAGAACTATACTTGTCCGGAGATACCTAAAGGATGGGATCAGAATCTGGCATCCGGAACATATGCTCAGTTGCACATGTACAACAGCAACCACATTAATGGTTGGGTTCCTGCTTTTTCTGACACTAACTCTTTGGAAAAATGCAACCAAGAGGTTTCAGGTGTACAATCTACTGTTCAAAGTCATGGGGAGTTTGCAGTATCGGGCCAACCTCATCACACTGATGGTTGGGTTCCTGCATTTTCTGACACTAACTCTTTGGGAAAATGCACTCAGGAGGTTTCAGGTGTACAATCTATTGTTCAAGGTCATAGGGAGTTTGTTGTATCGGGCAAATCTCATCACTGTATTGACGATTCTCATGCCGATGATTTCTCAAATTCATCATGTAGACTAGAATTTGGATCTCTGGGGAAGCTTACCAAGGATATGCTTTCACACTCCTCTCATGAATTGCTCCCGGTTCCTAGTGTCTCACGCAGTGTGCCATGTTCAAAACCAGCATTGGGTAAAAATGAAAGGTAGGATCACTATCTTATGTTATTGTTGTACTGTGGGAAGTAGTTGGTCCTCTGAACTTTTTTGCTGGAAAAGCTATCTAAAGAACTTTCTGATTTGGACTTTCAGGACTTCCGAACATTTGTTCCGCCTTAAGAATGAAGACGAGTTCCCTCCTTTGTGAAAGACGTAGACTGATTTTCAACTTGTCTAAAGACTGAAAGGGAATGTATACCGTAGATGCCAACAGAAACAGAGATTCTAGGCAGAAATAAGATAGACTGGGGAGATAAAGTTGTAGATACTAAAGCAGAGTATGTTTTTTTGACTCTTTCTTTGTTCTATTAAGTACAGTACTGATTTTCTCGGTTGTTGTGCCATAATATTCTAAATAATGTAAAAAAGGTAAAAAAATAAGGCTCATTGTACAGTTCTTTTGGCTGTGTATCCTCACTGTTTAATGTGATGATTCCTTGTTATCGCCTTCAGAGAGGTTCACATTATAACCGCTTGACTCTGTCGTTTTATTTACATCTTTTGTTTTAGTTCATCATCAATGTTTGTGACTTTTGTGTGTTATTGTTGTGGATAATACGTGGTAGTGTATAGGATTTTGGATGGAAAACACAATGGGAAGTAAGCCGTTGTGTTATGGACCATCATAATTCATATTCGGGAAACACATTGTGACACCTAAAGGTGGTAGATTTTTAACTGCTTCAAGTAAATCTTGTACCTATTAAATGCTCCTAACATGATTCAAAGTGTGTCAATTAAACAAAAATGATGACATGAACAAAAGTGCTTCACTTTTCCTAAGCGGGTAAACTGATATCAAAATCACATTTTCTCCTATTTTCAGTTTTACTCCCTCGGTCCGGACATACGTGTCACATTAATCTTTTTAAGAGTTAAATTATATAAATTTGATCAACATTTTGAGTTATATTTTTTTATTATATTAATATGAGAATTGCAATTTATAGTACTTTTTCGTATAGTTTTTGAATATCTAAATTTTAATTCAAAAAATTAAATTACTAATTTAACTTTGAAATTTAGTCAAATTAACTTTTAAAAAGAAAAACATGAAAAGTATTTTGGGACGGAAGTAGTAATAAATATCTTATTTAACCTGAACTAGCCTCATCCGCTGTATAACCACCAGTAACGTCCCTATGTCTCCTCTATTATCTAGTTTTCACCATTGATTGCAGCAATCTGAAGCTCATAAAATCAAACCACAAGGCATATGAAAAATCATTACTGTTGTATTTGGAAAGAAAATGACAAAAAACTAATTCTGGGTTTCGGTTGCTCAAGATTTTCCTTGTCGGAAAAAATGGCTTATCAAGAAAAAGAAATACGGTATTGAATTTCTCATCTTAAATTGTATAAGTAATAATTAAAACCTAGAAAAGGAAAAAAGGGGAAGGGGATGATTGAGTTTCAATTTGGGTCTTGTCTTTCTCTGTTGCCTTGGTCAAGTTTCAATTGCGTATCATCCTCTGGTGGAGCTTCTGTCTCTGTTTCAAGGGGTTCTTTTAGGTCGAGAGAAGACGACATCGATGGTAGCTATGATCGGTAGTGGTTTTAAATCGGCGGTGTTGAGATGTTGCGACGGAGCAGGGGAAGGAGGGAGAATTTATGTTGAAAAAAAGGAGAAGATCATGTTTTTTAGCCTATGCTCTCACAAATAAATTATATTTATGCTTTATTATATTTTGAGATAATTTCAGATTTAGCCTCAAATATAACGCTCATTTTTCTTGTGGTTTCGAGTATTACACATACCTCCCTTCTTTGTGATTTTTTTTTTGTAACGAAGTTTGATTTAATGATAATCTTTCAACAACATTGCTAAAAATACTCTTTTGTGACACTAATAATTAATTACTCTTACAGTCTTGCTAGATTGGATATCCGAGCAATATTTCGTTCAAGTTGTTTGACTTTATTAGCTTTAATTTGGATTCATAAGACCAATCAACCTATAGAGAAGAATAAAATTATATTTCATAATCTAAAGAAACCACAAGAAATAATAAGTGTAACTCGGATAAGTTCTTTTCTTTTTGGTAAAAAAATGAAATATGCGTCCAGAAAATATACTTCGTACTTGGCCTACAAATTTTAATATAAATACTACGTCTTTCATCTAACATGAGATAAGACACCATAGTTTGATAAATGTTTCGAACTAAGAATAAAGAAATCATGTTCAACAATCTATCTATGAATTCAACTGTTGATTTTCAAACATATCCTTCAAATATTAAATAACTTTTATATCCTTAATTAACTTTAATCCTATTTCTTTTCTATAGTATAAATGTACAAACATGTAAAATACTTCATTAGTTAGATAATCCAAATGTAAAATAATGTATTCTTATCTATAAAAAAGCAAATTCGAAACATAACAATTCCAATCCTATTCAAAATCAAATTCTTAGACTTACTTCTTTGAACAGAAAAAAGATCCAGATTTAAAAAAAAAATTCAATCCTATTTATAATCAAACTCTCCCGTAGGACATGTAATTTATAGATTCTAGAACTTTTTATCGTGCAATGCTAAAAATTAAATTTTTATTTTTAATTTCTACCTAGAGTACACGAGTTATGTATAAAAAGAGCAACACGCGTACCTACACTAAATATATTTATCTAATATGCATTTTTAAAATTTAATGGCCCAATTATACTAGGATCATCTAAAGGTAAGAGGCATGATATTTTGATATATTATCGAATGTTTATCATTTCTATTTTAATAATTTGTAAGGATTAAGTTTTTCTTCATTATATATTGTAAACTTGAAAAGTTAGTATTATCATAAAATAGGGAGTGTTAAATTTCTAATAACATCTTTTACCTTACTATTAAAATTAATGTCTAATAACATTATTGTAATATAATGTGCCCTTCCCCGGACCCTGCGCATAGCGGGAGCTTAGTGCGCCGGGCTGCCCTTTTAATGTAATTACAAGTAATATTAATATTTTTTGTGATAAATTGATAGGGAATAATGTGCAACGCACATTCGTAGATGTTACACCCCGTACTTTGGACGTTGTTGTCGTCGCAAGGTAGCCAACGTAGGTTCGGAGAGAGTGAGACCCCTCCAAGAGGTTAGTAAAGGTTTATCGGAGTGTTAAGTAAGCTTCGAAAATGTTTGAGACTAATCGGATCGAAGGAAATAAGTGTCGACGAAATTCGACAAACATAGGATGATATGCAGAGTAATATGCCCCGAAAAGTTGGATATGCCTCGCATTTGGCACCACATATTAACCTTGAAATTTCTAACTTTTCTATTTAAGAAACGCAGCAGGATCTACGGCCGCATAAGGTGATATGCGCTGCAGATCAGGTCACATATTTGAGGCAGTGACTGACTTAAAATAATATAAACTCGACTTAACCCTCATTCTCTCGTTTCTCGACCCAACCTCACCTCTCCACTCCCCTAAGACATCCTAAACAGATTTCTAAGAACCCTAAGTGAAATTCAAGTGTCCTCTCCAAGGTCAACACCAAAACTAGTTAGAGTGGAAGACCACGCTTATATGGTGTTGTAGTGGTGTTGAAGAGTGTTGTGGATCAAGTTGAGCTCAGTCTAGGGATCGTATCTATTGCCTAAGGTAAGTTTGACATCTTATTGATTGATCTTAAGCTTATTTGAGTGTTGAAAGGACTATAAGCTAGAATTTGAATAGGCAGAAAGTATAGTTGTCTTGTTGTTGGGCTATTTTGATTGGATTTGAAGTTGATGTGAGTTATGAAAACTTGTTAGTAGGAGCTCTAAAGAATTGAAAGTGGTGTGTAGATGTCTTGTTGCCATTATTAAAGGGATATGAAGCTTTGATGTACATTAGGTGTTCGACGAAATATCATAATGAGTCGAATCTTAGCTTATCAATCTAAATCTTAACCCAAATCACCTCTATTACGTAGGTTACCCTTCGTGAGGAATCTGAGGCTTTATGAGACTAACATTGACCAATCGACGAGGTATGTAAGGCTTACCATTTCTTTCTAATTGGCATGATCATAGAGAAGTATTATAGGATGAATATCCTGATCCAATTCGATCCTTAAAAGATGAAAGTATGGCTATCATTGATCCTTGAATGAATTATGTAACTTATATGTCCCTTGTCGGGAGTACTTTCTGCACATTATTCACATCTCTTGTCTGTCCCTTGTCGGGTGTCACCCGCTAATACGGGACAACATGAGGCTCAGAACAAGGCCTTATCTCAGACCTCTAGAACCCCTCCCTCTCCTGAGGAGTTAAGAGGAGATGCTGAGCCTCCAGTTCCTCCACCAGTTGCCTCTGAGCAGGATCTTGATATGCGTACTGCAGTACAACTGTTGACTCGGTTAGTGGCCGCTCAAGCCCAATGTCAGGTTACTGGTTCTTCTGATAGGGATATTAGTGCGAGAGTTCAGGACTTTATTAACTTAGACCCTCCGGTATTCCCAAGATCAGACCCGAATGAGGACCCGCAAAATTTCTTTGACCAGATGCAACAGACTTTACAAGTGATGCATGCCACCGATACTGAGTCAATAGAGTTGGCTCATTATAGATTGCAGGATGTAGCCATGGTATCGTATGAGTCGTGGGAGCTGTCTAGGGAACCCCGTGCTCCACTAGCAGTGTGAAGAGAGTTTTCTGAGGCCTTCTTATAGCATTACCTGTCGGTTGAGCTATGACAGGCCAGGTAGGATAGGTTTCTATATCTTCAGCAGGGTATATCCTTTAGCCACAAAATGGAAATTTCTCTCATTCAGGCATTTGCCCATAATTTAGAAGAGCATAGACGACGACGACAAATTGATAAGAGCCGAGATAGAGAGCAAAGTAAAAGAGCTAGAACAGTTGGTGACTATAAGAAGACATAGAGCGGTAGTGAGTAACAGTCTTATAGGAAGGATAGATTGTCATAGTAGTCTATGCAAGGCTCTCAGGCAGGGCCAAGTCGGGGTTCACAAGCATCAAAATTGCATAATAAAAGTAGTACAGGTCAGATGGGGTCGCCTCGGCCACCTTATAGACAGTATGGTTAACCGCACGCCGGTCCATGCCATATGCATTCAGAGCATTGTTTTTGGTGTGGAGATCATGGTCAAAGAATACGGGATTGTTCGAATCTCAATCGGAAAGATCACGACTGCGGAAAATATGGAACCTCGGGCTCATGTGCTAATTGAGATAAGAGTGTAGGTATGGTAATTGCTTCTACGTCAATACATACATAAATTTGTAAGTTTAGTAGCTACTTGATATATGTTATATAGTTGGTGAGGCTTTACCATTGGGCTTTGATTTTCACGGTATCATTTCCGGGCTTTAGTTGTGAGGTATATGTTGCTATATGTGAACTATATGTTGCTACTAAGTTGAATTGTATGCTTGACTGAGGTTAGTGATGATTAATAAGATATTTGTGAATAAGCGAGATTGTTACGCCATTGGGGAATCATAGTTGAGCATGAGGGGCGATGCATTACTAGAGGTATAACTATATAGAAATGGAGTTATCATTTTAGTTGAAGTTATTTAGGACCATCTATTGCAAGCACCCATAAGTTGAAAGACCATTAGGACTTGTTTCTTCTAATATTCGATGATGAATGTTCCTGGGGGGTGGTGGTGGTGGTGGAGGAGATGATGTAACACCCCGTACCTCTCAACGTGTGTACAACTAAGTTGAAGTCAATAAACTTACTTGAACATGGAAGAATAAGGTTATAGTTAAGCCTAAGGATCCAAGTGTATGGAAATATTAAGTCTAGCTAAGGTGAATGAGATTAATAAACAAAAGAGATGTCGGATAAAGGTAGATGACGTACTAGCTTCACCTGTATGTTTCACCTACTTGCTTAGACGTCCTATGTGCTTGAGCTACTTGTTCACACGTCCTACTTGCTTAAGCTACTTGTTACAGGTCCTACTTGTTTAAATTACTTGTTACAGGTCCTACTTGCTTGAGCTACTTATTTTTCGTCCTACTTAATAAATGAGGATAACACACATGTTTAGAGCTAATTTGTAACCTACTTGCTTAAGTTGGTGACATGTAGGTGATGCACCTACTTAAAATGTATGGACTAGATTAAAAGGGAGGAAAACAGGAAAAATAAAGTAAGGAGGTTGGTGGGGATCAGTTTAGGGGCCCTATAAGGCCAAAATCAGATTTTCTTTATCTATTCATTTTCACTCCCTATTCTCGCTCTTACTCATTTCGACCAAAGAAGCCCTAAGCTCTCCAAAACACCTCCCAAAGAGTTCTCATATAATCTCAAAGCGAATCCAAAGGTTAACAACATCAATATTTCTTTAGGGAGTTCATGATGCTAGAAAAAGTTGTGTGCTATCGTTAAGTTGCTGATTTGAGTTCTTGATGATATGAAGCAAGATAAAGCATATCCAGTTCTTGTTATTTGAAGTAAGATCTTCCCTTTTGTCATGTGAATAATTTAGATCAAGCTTTAGAAGTGCTTAGATGTTACAAGTTGGTGGTTGGACGTCGTAGATGAGTTGCTGGACATGTTATGTAATATGTTGGGGCTGATTTGATTACATAAAGGTGTTGGAGATGTAGTTGTTGGCTGATGTTGTTTTTGTTGTTGTTTTGAACTTAAGAAATGTAAAAGAAATAGGGGAGATGCTGCCCAATTTGTCATAGAACGAGCTTGTCACTCATTAGCTAGTTGGTAAGTTGAAAGTTGATTGGAGTAGTTGAGATTATTAGTTGTATTGTGTAGCACTTGGGATGTTCTTTCTATGATTTAGATGCTGGAAGTATTATCAGGTCGCATATAGGTTAGTTTGATGATTTAAATATGTCGAGTTGTTGTAAGTTATAAGTTGAAAAGCTACTGGTATAGTTGAGTTGCTCATTATGTTAGGCTGCTTTTGCTATATGAAGGAAGCTAGAAATGTTATATGAGTTATATATTGATTGATAAAGTTATACGGGCTAAGAGGGAGCTAAGTGAAGACATTTGTCATAGAAGCTCATATAGGATGATTGGCCGTTCGTCGGCTAATTATTATGTTCCTTTTATCTTGATAGAAGTATTACTTTCTTGATTGTAGTTTGACTTGTTAAGGAAGCTGAGTTCGTCACCTTCATTGGAGGATCACATAGAGGTATGTAATGGCTATCTTTTCCTTCATTTGGCATGACCCCTTAGAAAGTGTACTTGACGAGAGAAAGCATAAGAAGATCAATTGTCCTAGGCACTCTATTCTTGTGTTTTGGTCCTTACTACCTCAGGTTGTGACACGTGTATTCGAGTTGAGAGTTCTATCGGTCATAAGTCAGTTCCTATGTTTATTAGCATTCATTTGATTTGCCACACGAGTGTGTATCTTAAATATTAGGTAAACCAGCTTGTAAGAGGTCTTATCATTTGTGTCTCAAAATCCCAGTTATGCGTAATAGTTGTTGGCATGTAATAAGAGTAAAAAACTGTAAGAGAGTCGTAATAAGAAGTTTGAGGTTGACTAGTTGGTTCCATTCTTCTACTAGGTCCCCATGAGATGCTATACTACTTGATATGATCTCACAGAGTATTTAGAAACATTAGTTGGTCATCATGAGATAAGTGTCCCAATAGATAAGTTTTAGCAAGAGTCGGGTCATATACTTGCTAGTTGTTTAGTTATCCAAGTCTACTTCATTTGTGGTTACTACATTCCTATTTGATTATATATGCATTTTTCATGAACTCCAAAGGTAAGTGAACTCTTTAGTTACATTACTTGTAAGCAATTATATGTATCATATGTTGTCATCTCAGATGAGAGCTTTAGTTGAATAAAGTAATATGTAGAGAAACTAGTTGAGTTAAGAGAAATGACTCGTTGGCCCTTATGGATAATTGCTATCCTTTGAGCCTATTTGTTGACCTTTCAAGGTCCATTTGTTGCTGTAGTAGAGCATATTTGTGAGATAGAGATTAGTTGTACTTGTAGACGTAACTTAATCCTGTTGTGGCGTTTCACTTTTTACAGTTGTTAGAAATACCAGTAGATGTTTCTATTTGAAGTTTCAGTACCTGTTGTTATGTTATCTGCCTTACATACCCGGTATATTATTTTGTACTGAAATCCCTTTTGCCAGGGGCGCTGCATGTCATGTCGCATGTTTAGGTTCCCAGGATTGACATGCTTTATAGTAGTCATTCCAGTTGATTAGTTGAGGTTTGGTGAGCTCCACTTCTTCCTGGAGTAGCCGTGTCTACGCACACTTGTGATTTAGTTGTACATGTTATATGGGTAGGTCAAGGCCTTGTCCCGACCAAGTTATATTTGTCAGATGTTCTTAGAGGCTTTTGTAGATGTGCGTACGTCTATGGTCAGTAACGTTATGTTAGTAAAGTGTTGTACATGTGAAGGTCTCGTAGGCCCATAGGTATACACATGTTTGGGATTTTCTGTTTGCAGATGTTTCAGATATAGTAAGTTATTTGTCTTACAAGACATGTCCTTCTTGTAAGTAAGGCACTAGATGTTTGTCCACCTCACCTAGGTTGGGGTGTGACAGGGAGGGTGATATTACATCCCGCATTTGTTTTTGCGCGTTAAGTTATGTTGTAAGTTAGTTGATGTAAGTCAAAATAATCAAGGTTAATCATAAGGTTACAAGTACTCAAATCAAGTTTAGCACATGTTAAGTAAGCATTGTAAGGATTATAAGTTAATCGGATCGAAGATTTTATAACCCGTATTTTTGGGGTAAAAACTAGGAGTGCTTAATATGATAAGGAGGTCGTGTTTGAAGGTGTTTGAATCGTATAATAGTTGTAAGTTAAGTTTTGAAGTCAAGCAAGTTGTAAAGCAAAAGTCGACAAAGGTTATCGCAAGTTGCGTTCATAAGTTTACTGATTTCTCCCAATTTACTTGGAGTTATGAGGTGATCCACCCACCATATCAAAGGTATATGAGTCTATTTTCGAACGCATTGAACCGTTTGTCGATACAACATCAGAGTAGACAAATATTTGCATTTTTGTGAGATAGCGCAGGCAGGCCCATTTGGGACCCATCTTGGTGGTGTAACTTTCTATTTAAAGGCTGAAGCGGTGATCTTCCATTTTACTTGATATGCTCGACCAAA
This sequence comes from Anisodus acutangulus, assembly GCA_029783415.1. NCBI lineage: Eukaryota > Viridiplantae > Streptophyta > Magnoliopsida > Solanales > Solanaceae > Anisodus > Anisodus acutangulus. Next base: position 30,332,127 of record CM056494.1, read on the forward strand.
ATCATACCCTAAGCCCTTCTAAAGGTTCTTATATCATCCAAAATAAAACCCAAGGGTTAACAACATAAATCTTGCTTTAGAGTGAGCTCTTTGTGAGTTGAAGAAAGGTGAAACAAAGCTGGTTCTTGTTATATGAGGTAAGAATCTTCCCTATTTTTATGTGGGTAAGTTAGATCAAGCTTTAGAGGTGCTAGATGATACAAGTTTATAGATGAATGATGTAGTTGAGTTATTAGTCATGTTGTATCTTGTGTTGAGTTGGTTCTTGGACTGTTGAGGTGTTGGACATGTGGTTGATGGTTCTTGATGTTGTTGTTGTTATGAACCATAGGAAGGTAAAATAAGCAAGGTACATACTATCTGATTTGTTGTAGAATGAGCTTGTTGCTCACTAGTTAGTTGGTATGTTTCTCTTGTTGATGCTAGTGTTGTTTCAATTGTTGCGTGACTTGTTGGGGTTGGTTTTGTTGTGTAAGAAGGCTGGAGATGTTGATGTATTAGTATTCATGCATTATGTCAGTGATATGAGGAATAGAGAGAAGTTAGGCAAAGATATTCGCTGTAGAATCTTGTATTGAGGCGATTGCCGTTTGTCAGCTAATTGTTATGTCCCTCATGTTAATAGTAGTATTGTTTCTTGTTGTAGCTTGAATTTTGGAGGATCCTGGTTCCGCCATCACTGTGGAAAGTCGGGTTAGAGGTATGTAATGGCTATCTATTCTTTCATTTGGCATGACTCCTTAAGAAGTGTACTTGATGAGAGATAGCTTAAAAAGAGAAATTTCTAAAGGTACTATATTCTTGTATTCGGTGTTCTTACTACTGCATATTGTGACACTTGTAGTCGCGTTGAGAGTTCCGTGGCTCATAATTCAGTTCCTAAGTTTATTAGCATTCATTTGATTTGTCACACGAGTGTGTATCATTAATTGTAGGTGAGCCAACTTATAAGAGGTCTTATCCATTATGTCTATAAATCCTAGTTGCACGTAATAGTTGTCGGCGTGTAATAAGAGTCAAAAGCTATAAGAGAGGAGTCGTAATAAGAAGGTCTATCTATATACTTGTTGGTCTTTGAGCTTGCCTATTTGGTTCCATTCCAAACTACTAAGTCCCCATTAGATGTTATACCACTCGATATGATCTCACAGAGTAACTGGAATCATTAGTTGGTCTTCATGAGATAAGCATCCCAAAAGATAAGTTGTAGCAAGAGTCGGGTCATATACTTGCTAGTTGTTTAGTTATCCAAGCCTACTTCATTTGTGGTTCCTACCTTCCTATTTGATTATATATGCATTTTCATGAACTCAAAAGGTAAGAGAATTCTTTAGTTACATTACTTGTAAGCAATTAGTATATATCATATGTTGTCATCTCAGAGAAGAGCTTTAGTTGAACAAAGTAATATGTAGAGAAACTAGTTGAGTTAAGAGAAATGACTTGTTGGCCCTTACAACTAATTTGTTAGCCTTTGAGCCTATTTTCTAGCCTTCGGGCTTACTTGGTAGCCATCGAGGCTTATTTGGCAGCCACCGAGGCCTAATTGCTGACCTTCCAAGATCCATTTTTTGCTCTAGCAGAGCATATTTGTGAGACAGAGATTAGTTGTACTTGTAGATGTGACTTAAACCTGTTGTGGCATCTCATCATGTACAGTTGTTAGAAATCTCAGTAGAATGCAACTTATAGGTAAGTTACAAGTTTCACTATATTTGTGGTTATCTTGTTACATGTTTCTATTTGAAGTTTTAGTACATGTTGTTATGTTTATCTGCCTTACATACTCGGTACATTTTTTCGTACTGTCGTCCCTTTTGCCGGTCGTGCTACAGGTCTAGGTTCCCAAGATTGACAGGTTTTCCAGTAGTCATTCCAGTTGATCAGTAGAGGTTTAGTGAGCTCCACTTCTTCCTTGAGTAGCCGAGTCTAGGCTCACTTGTGATAATAAGTTGAGGTGTCGTAGGCCCATATGTATACATATTTTTGAGATTTTCTATTTGCAGATGTTTAGATATAGTTATTTGTTTTACAAGATAGGTCGCTCTCGTAAGTAAGGCACTAGGTACCTGTCCACCT